>CM064341.1:8717500-9040000 GCA_032595735.1 Pelochelys cantorii
TTGAAGCTTATAGTTGTGTATATGTACATGATGAACACACAAGCAGCCTGCACAGTATGTATGTAGCTTGGAGGAAATAGTCTATAGCAAATTTTAGAAGCTAGTTTTAACTTGGTACCCTCTTCAAAAAAAGTATATAAAACAAGCTAGTAAAATTTAGGGTCAGTGTTTGATGTATCTTTCTGTCATGACAGTAATTTTTCAGATAATAAGGTCTTTGTAGTGTCAGAAGGGTTGTCATCCTTAATTTATAATTAATCTTCATCAGGAACTCCTACCTGACTAAGAAAAGCACTTCTATAGTTTCAGGAAGGTAATTTGTAATAGCATTATCAATATAGTTTCCAGTTAAAGTATAAAAATAAATTTTTTTTAAAAAGTACATATGAGAATAAGTGCATTAAGTACAAATAACTGTCATTGATGATTGCTGAGATTGTTCTGCTCCTTATTTTCCTAGTGTGAATATTAGTGATTTGAAGTTTTGATATGCATGAATCCTACCCAATACTCTGCAATAGAAAATACAGAAATGATTGTAGGTTATTATTGGTAAAAGGGCATTCACGGTGCTACATTTTATTCTAAAGATGTGATTTGCCTTCTACTTTCATAATATAATTGCTCCCACATAATGACAAAACATATTTAAACATGAAAACAAGAAAATGCTTTTATGAGTCCAGTCTCATTTTGACATTTGCATATGCTGTATGTTATCTTCTTATCTGCTCTCACTAAGTAATAGCCTGATGTGTCTATATCAAATACTGCCTTGTTTTGACAATTAGCAACTGTAAATGGTAGCTTTGAAAAATAACTTATGCTAAAATGTCAGATAAGATAAATATTCATTAATATAATTTTGTTCTTTTTAATAAATTAGGTCATGTAAAACTATTTTGGAAAAATCTAATTTTTGATCATGCACTATAATCAACAGTCTTACAGCTCTAAAACTACAAAGAAAGAGTAGAAGCTTGTGGTCTTTTAAAATCTCATTTCTCGCATGTTGAATTCCCCCCACACGATTACAGATTTCTTAAGTGATATGAAGTTAATCCTTATATGCTGTACTGAAACTTAAAATCTAATAAAATGACATGACCTGATACAGAAAAATAAAACCAAATTAATTTGTCAATATAGTCATTAATTTCCAATTGAAATAGATGAGTGAAGTCTCTTCATTTTTCACCATTGTTTACTTGTGTATTTGTTGTTTGTTTTATTTAATTGTTCATTTTTTAATACAAAACTGTGATGTAAAATGTTTCATCTGTTCTCAAATTTTATTCCTTGCTCTAAAAATGTTTAAGGAAAAACACAATGCGAGAAAGCTATAAAGGATAATATAATAAAGAATAATATAATAGAGGTAAATATAGTTCTGGTTATATAAAAATATTTTTTAAAGGGAAATAGAAGATTATTTTCTCCTATACCTGTGTGAAATGGTATGCAGGATTCCTGACTATGCTACAGTGACAGAATTCTGTGTGTAAAATTGCCTTAAAAATATCCATGTTTTAACTCATTTCCATTTTGATCCATAATATGCACTGATGGCATAGAATTTTTTGGGGTTTTTTTTTTCCTGTAAGGTACGTATCTGTGTTTCATTCAGTGTTCTTGATAAGGTACATTTATGTAATTTAGTAATTTATTTTAGTAACATTCCTTTGTAAGAATTGTTCATTGTATGCATTTAAATATGGTGATGCATACAAAATTCTTATACTAAAGAAATCTTCTTCCTTTGTATTATTCTGTTACCTATGTGGTGTCCACACTTCCAAAGACTTCAGTTAGCAGTTCCTAAAGCTCTTAAGGAAGTGATTACAGAGTCATGATTGCTCACAAATTGAGTCTTTTTTCTGCTTGACACTGATCCTGTGATAGTCTCCCCACTTAATCCTCACTAGCAATTTGCCTATAGTTGCAGCTAACAGGAGGTGATTAGAGGGGAGTTGCCCATTGCCTTTTTACTTCTGTTGTAGTGGCATGTTAGACAGAGGCTAGTGAATCAAAGCTGTTTTCCTATTAACTCAACACCTCCTAATGCATTAGACCCACTTTTATCTAATAATAGTGTTCAGCTTTTAACACTATTTTAATGCTATCTGGTATTACTTTTAAAATGCTACAGTGAGCATTTTTAAAATTAGAGAACAAAAGTCAGTGTTTTTAAAGCAAAATAATAGCACTAAAGGGTATCTTCTCCCATCAGTGCATGCACATAATTCCCATTAATGTCCCTGAGAGTTTTCTTCATGCATTGATGCAAAAGTAGACCCTACATTCTGTAAACATTAATTACTTTAATTACAATGTTTTTGACAGGTAACTGATGTAATAGGTTTAAAATGATACAATATATTTGCAAGTCAAAAAAGCACCATTAAGGAAGGATAAAAATATCAAGAGTTAACTGATCCAAACATGAGCTATGATGAAGCATAACACTAGAGGGTTGGATTAAAACCAAAAGAAGCAAGTGAGAGGAATATTCAGAATGCATTTTATCCTTATTGTGTTCCAATCAACCAAGCTATTAAGGGTTAAGATTTGTTGGCACCTCAATGAATGAGGTACTGGATAGAATTTTCAGCCTCAAGTCCGAATGCCATCATTTTGTAGTTTTTAATTTACACACTTGACATTACTGTTTTCGTGTTTGAATTTCTTTATTTCATTTTAAATTAAAATCTTTTAAGGCGACATATAATATGGATGGTAAACTATCTAGCAACATACTTCCTCTGAAGTATCTAATAGTAATTTGTCTTGGGTATGATTACTGAGTTCAGTGAGTAAATGTGAAGTTTGAGATACACAGCATGGACCAAAGAGAGTAAATATATACTTAAGTTATTTGAAATGTTGATTCTTAACATTACAGATGGTATTAATGGATCAGGTACTACTGCCACTATGCAACCTCAGTGGCACTATGAATGCGCTATGTGAATGCACTATGATTGAATGGAGAGTAAAGTACTACAGGGTTGGTATCTGGGGTCATAATAACAAGGCCTACTTAACAACCTTCATTATTACTTCCTGATTCTCCATCTTCACTTTGAGTTTTCCTAGACTAGGATGAAAGCTGTAATTTAAAACAAGTTAGCTGGTACTAGGTTTTAACTAATATGTTTTAAGAGGGTATAATAAATAAGGGCAAGTTATATTTTAACATGTTAGCAAGATAAAATTGAAGATTTTTTTTAAAAAGCCAAAAAAAGTCTTAATCTAAACTTGTGCACAGTGACTTGACCTACCAACTGCTATTGTTGTTTAGCCAAAGCCCTCAAGAATTCCTTTTCTAAGTAAAAAATTCCTTATTTTACTGGGGAACTTTAGGGAGGCTGCTGCTTTTTCACACCTTCCCATTTTCATCTCCCACTATGATGACCAGATGTCCTGATTTATTTGGGGCCTTTTTTTATAGAGGCTTCTATTACCCTCCACTCTTTGTCTCAGTTTTTTACAATTTCTGTCTGGTCACGCTAAACAAAACTTCCTAACTTTGTGTCCTTTAGCAGTGACAGCAAGTGTGCAATATACATAAATGCATCCTGTCACACCTTCTGAATTGGTCAGCATATCATTACAAATATATCTTTAAGAAAAAGTTAAATGATGCAGTGGTAACAAAGCAGAGATCATATACACTATGCTATATGACACAGGGCTATTTCCAAGTCTAGGCTTTAGTCTTTTGTCTTTAGAAATATTAGAAATTACAGAAAAACATCTTAATGTTAGCTCTAATTGCTCTGCTTCGTTTATGTGTCAAAACCAATGACAGCACCCTCCACTGGATCACTCGCAGATCTCTCTCTGTTCAACAGGAGCTCAGAACCTTCACTGATATTGAAAAGGCCCTTTGATTCAGCACCCCCATTCCAGGGTTTGTAAGCCAGGAAATCCTTTATCTTCTTTTAGTAAATCCCTGAAACAATTGACTGGTTCATTAGGAAATACATATTCTGACTGCAGTCCATTCTGGATTCTTTTCTATACCTACTTTTTTTTTTAAATCAAGAACTATATTATCTCTCAGTATATTGGTCTTTTCAGTTTGACTATATACAGACATCATGTTTCAGCAACTTATATTGTGACTATAATATTCACACTGTACATTTTGTAGACAATAAGTTTGTGTAGACTTACAATGAGCCCAACTGTCACCTGTCAATTGACTTATGTTACTGGAAGTTCCAGACAGCTGAATAAACTAGTTTCTTTCATCTGCTAATTGCCCACCATATTTGGTTTTACCTGGCAAATCTTAATCAAACATTAAAAATGTAAAGACTGTTATAATCACATAAAGTGCAGTGAAGTGGTGATAGAATGCATCATATCCATGTAACTATTGACTATGCACTGTAAAACATCAGGCAAAACATCTTTTCAAAATTATTTATTAAGTGTATTTAACATTCTTAAAGATTAAATTGAGAATCCTAGAAAGCAAAGTCCTGTATTCAGAGTATAGGTGCTCTAGGTGCAATATAGTCTAGAGCAGTTATTCCCAAACTTAATTCACAGAAGAGTCACATAACCCTCAACATAATCTTGTGTGGGCCAGATTCTACATATTTTAATAAGATTTAAAATCACTTGTATAGATTTATATTTTAAGTTCAGTTTATTTCATATGTATTTGGACAGGTTGTTTCTATGTACAGCACTGTTTATTTATACAATGTGTAAATTAAAATGATATAAACGTGATGACAAGTTAGTATACAGTTAGTATACTGTATTGAATCAACCATGAGACTTATGACATGGGCTGATTGGGCACCCCTGGCCTTTAAGAGTGGCAGGGAAGGCCTACACAGCAACGTTATTTTGAAATAACTAGCTTTTTTTCAAAATAACTGAGTCAGTGTTTACACAGCAGGCAGTTATTTCAAAATAATGTCGAAATATTGTCAAGCTGGAGGACTTCTACTTCAACTCCTGTGACGCTTATTGTACGAGGAGTAAGGGAAGTCAGAGGAAGATTGCTTTATTTCGAAATAAGTGCTGTGTAGACACTCCCAGTTTTTGAAATAAGCTACTTCAAAATAAGCTACACAATTGACATAGCTCAGTTTGCACAGCATATTTTGAAGTAAGCCCTGCTGTGTAGACGCAGCCACAGAGACCAGAGTAGAACAATTTCCATGTCTAGTCAATCCTTGGCCTTTTGTATAAGACTGCAAATAAAAGCATTCTAAGTATGAGTGATTCTTTTTTGTAATGAGGACACCTGTCCATTAAGAATGGAACTAAAACCTGCCAATTTCTAAAGGGCATTGAACAACAGTTTTCAGTTGCTACTCACTTGTGCTACTCATCTCTGAACCATGTCACACAGAAATGGAAAACTTTGGATCCCCTGAAAGGTAGATGAGTTGTAATCTGATTTTTCGTCAGGTCATTATCTCAAATCTAAAACTCCTGCCTTATAAATTCAAAAATTGATTTGGACTCTTTGGAGCCATCAACTCTACCAGGACAAAACCAACTTTGGGATTGGTTTTAACTCTGAAAGAGATAGTGGGTTTCTGAAAACTTATAAAAAGCATGTTTCTGTACCAGAATGACAGTTATATTTCAGTGTCATTTTCCTTTTCTGACTCTCTTTTTTTTTTTTCTCCCTGCCCTTGAGGGCCTAAAATGTTAGGAGTTTCCATAATGGGAACTCTGCAAAATCCTTAATTGATGATTGGCAACATAGGGCCTATGTGTCAGTTGTGACACAGTGGAACAGAAATTAGCTACAACAGAAAGGAGGCTCTGATTCAGGACCCACATTAGGGGTGAAAAAGCTAGAAGAAAGCCTTCTGTTTCATGGCATAAACACCAACGGTGCATCTACACTGCACTGTAGCTCGAAATAAGATATGCAAGTTGAGCTACGCAAATTGCGTATCTTATTTTGATCTTATTTTTAAATAACCCACTATTCCGAAATGTCCCTTACTCCTCGTGGAATGAAGTTTACAGGGATGTCGGAATAGCGAGCCTGTTATATTTCGAAATAATGGGCTTGCTGTGAAGATGGTATCCCAAAATAGTGTTGCTGTGCAGACATAGCCTAACTGCTTAAGGTTAGAGTGAAACTTTTTCCTGTGGGCAAGCCCATAACAGGATTTCTTTCACTTTCCTCTGAAGCATGTGATACCGGATGCTGGTCTGATAGTGTTCCCTGTAAGCTGAGTGCTTGGGAATTGACCCAGGAGAGATTAAAATGCTGCCCAGTTGATTAGCAGAGCATCCACAAACAGCAGCATGTATTTCTACTGGTGGGGCATAGCGACATATGCCGTAGTGAATATAACAAAATTATTCCACATATGAGTGGAAAAAAATTAGAGGGAACATGGTCCGATATGGTATAACCAGTCTTATTTTCCTATAAAGCAGTATGTTGCCACAATGTGCCATAAGGGAGAGTCCTGCCCAGTTTGAGCAAGGCACGTCTGACTAGCACATGTACAAATATCAGTGAGATACTTGAGATGGTGAGACACAGCTTAGGCGAGTAGAATAGAATTCCCTACACATATCACCACCACCACCCCGATACACCCTAAGGGGTCTCTGTGTGCCCAAGCAGTACCTCCCATGTCTACACTGCTGCTTTTAGCTGTGTTGCGGCCTGTTGCCTCATTTCTGCCAGAGCCTTTCCCACACCAGAGCCTTTCACTGCTTCACACCACACTTGGGTGGAGGAGCCTTTTTCACTGTAGCATGTGGCTAATGTGCAGCACCCGTACTCAACATGCTCCCATAAGAGTAACCATAGCCTCGGTAGTATTTCATACCATGTTTGCTTCAGAACAAGGCATCTCAAAAGCCATGCAGTGTCTCCACATGCAGTGGAATAGACAGCGTCGTGTGGGCCAGGTGGAAAAAGTTAGCAGAGTAGCACATGCTTAATATCTTTGTAAAGCATGGCTAGGAGCTTGGGTGAAGGATGTGAGTGAAAAGTGTTACTGTCAAGCCTCTCCCTTTTCCTTCTGTGGATCAGGGACTGAAAGGCCTGCTACACAATGGGGTTCCAGTGTGTGATTAGCTCTTGATGCTTTGGTAATACAAATAGTAATAACAGGAAGCAAAGATGTTACTCTAATTCCCTTCCTTTTTAGTACAGTATCCGTCAGGCATGGCACCCACAGTCAGTGCATGACTTGTGCATGTGGGGATGCTGGACATGAACACTGGAAGCTCCCTAGAAGTGTGGGGAACACCAGTTCTGGGATGGTGGCTTTACTCAGTCCAGAGTCCCACCCCACTCCCTCTTGGCCTCTACTACTGATTCCTCACCCCCCACTCCACCTCTTCCTTGCCCCATTCTGCATCTTCCCTCAAGACCCCCTCTGCCCATTCCTCTATGCCTCCTCCCCCCAAAGCCTGCTGCCTGCATGCCACTTGGTCCTCTCTGCCCCTTTCCCTGAGACCACCCTGCACATCAACCACTCGCTCCTCGGCTCCTCTGAGGCCCCTATGTGTATGGGGCAGGGGCTTGCTGAGAGCCATTGAGCCAAACTGTAAACCCTGTATAAGATGGAAATCAATTCAAGCCAGGGGGTGCAACTGCACACCCAGTACTCCTAGTTCCAGCACCTATGCCCTCGCTCACCACTTGGGCCTTTCTACCCACTGTCCCTCCTGGGAGAGGTGTGTGTGGCAGGTGAGGTGGTGTTTGGGGGAAGAGTCACAGCAAGTGCGAAAATAGGCATAGAGTGAGTGGGGCCACATTGGGAAGAGGCCAAGAAGGTCAAGGGACCTGGCCTCTTATATCTGCTGCCCATGGGGGAACCCACTGCTCACCCTTCTGCCTCCTTTTGATTTTCCACTCTCTCAGAAGGAAAGAGGCCAACTGGAAAGAAGATGAGAAGGAACAGAGGACTGTCTCTTCGGCTGTCAGCTCCACATGCAAGAACCAGCCTAAGACTTTCCTTGGGGAAGGACTTGTTTCCAGTCCTCATGCCCAACCCTCCTCTGGTCAGTCACTGAGGTCTCCAGACCTATGGCAATGTTTTAGGTGGACAGCATCAATTCCCTCTGTCATTCCCAAGTGTGGGTGGTCCAACTCTCACTTTTCCTGAGCCTTCTCTGTGGTGGTCCTCAGCTTCTCTAGCATGGGTAAGGGATTGCTGCAGATTTATTACTTTCTGAGGACAATTCCCTCTTTTCTTCCCAGTATGGCATGGCTGGGATCTCAGCGAGGGATTACCTTCCTCCATATTCCCTCTGGGCCTGAGGGGCTTCATCCTGCAGCCTCCTTTTCCCATCTCTCCCTTTAAACACACTTTCCTGCTGTCAGCTGTGGGAACCTTTAAATTGCTGGTAGCTGCTACAAGACTCTGCTGCAGCCCTCCTCCCGCGCCCCGGGTCTGGATTATAAAATTGATCCTCTGCCTACAGCTGGCCCCTGAGTTGCGAACGGTTGACTTATGACCGTTCACAGTTACGACCGAAGCTGTTGTAAATGGCAGACCCCGAGTTACGAACGCGATCCGTGCTTACAAACAGCGCGGTCGCGTGTATCTCTATGAGGTCCAACTTACGAACAAACCAAGTTACGACCAATTGCTTGGTCCATAACCGGTTCGTAAGTCAGGAAGAGGCTGTATATCAGTGTGAAAGCAGGAAAGCTTCCTGGTTTCAGTTTGCTGCTGCCTGCACTGAGTCTCTGTTTTCTAGTTCTCCCATCAGGAGACACTTTCTCTAGTTTGTGCAGGGGCTTCTTTGATCGCTTTTCTTTCTCTGTAGCGCAGTGCTACTCTGAATCATGAGTATGTGAGGATCCCATATGTATTATATCCAAGTGGTTTCAGCATCTAATGTGCTGAATTTGAAAAGAAAAAAAAAGGAGTTTTCTAGCATTCAGACTTGCAAGCTCAGTCTAGGATCTCAGAATAAAAGTTATTTGTATCTCTAGCATCACCAGTAATACAAGGTTTGAAAACCACATGATGACTGTAGTGACACCTGTGCAGTTCTACCTTGAGTATGCTGGCAGAGGTATAGCTGTTGAGTGGTAACGTGCCATTTTTACAGACACCTGTTATTAGAGAAGGACACCTTAGGGCCCATCTTGAGAACCAAATGCTGCTATAGCACTGCAGTCTCTGCCTCCTCTACCCCGAAATACTATATTTGTGTTCTTTACAGGCTTTTAAAAAAATTATAATTGTATTCTTGTTACCTATATTAATGTCCAGTCTCTCTTTGCAGCTTAGTAAGGTCTTGGCCTCAATGATTTCCTGTGGTAATGAGTTCTAAAATCTAATTACACATTGAATGAACATGTATTTCTTAACAGGTTTGATTTTGGAGCTTCTCCATTTTGTTGACTGTCCCCTCATTCTTGTGCTACAAGCAGCACAGCCTCCACAGGCTTTTGGACAAGATGGTGTGGGGGCGGCGGGGGGGGGGACAAAGGCAGCTGCTTCTCTGCCCAGAGCGTGGTGCACCGCCCCCTTCCCCAGTTCTTAGTGCTGCCTGGAGTGTGAGGTACAGTGCTTTGGAAGCAATGTCAAGGGCTCGGGCCTCTGACCACCAGAGCCCCTGGTCCCTTTTAATCGCCAGGCCTTGGCACAACTGTTCGCTCTACCTTCCTCATCAACAGGCCAGTCTACAAGGCAGAGAGAATAGAAGCTTCCAGTCAATTTCTAGATAATTTTGGGGTTCTAAGTTTTGGGGTTGTAGTCACATATATATGAACTAACAAGTCATAACTACTAAAAGCATAATAACAAAGCATTCAACCAGAGGTCTCTCCATTTCTTAAGAAGACAGGACTGGGGGGGGGGGGGAACTGCTGGACCAGAATCTTTCTAAAGCTGATAGCTGCTCAGTATTTCTACATTTGTGTCACTGATGATCAGATCTATCCTGAGGGGTGAAAAGGCTGATTTTAGATAGTCTGTCCAAGTGGCATCTTCAGGTAATTCTGCTTTCTGAACTGGTACCTCTTGTTATATCTACAGTCTGTCTTAGATGCATTGTAAGATAGGGGAAAGAGAGATAGTCAAGGCAAAAATTACCAGCAATTATGTTTCTTGTTGTCTTTCTTTACTATATCCTCATCCCTTCCTCCTCCTTGCTAGGATTTGTTGTTGTTGTGGGAAATTCCTAAACTGGAGAGGAAGGGTGTTGGGTAGTCTTGTTCGGTCTTGTATTTCTAATTGACCACCAGCCCCATTTTTTATTTTGTCTTCTTTCACTTCACAGAGGTACCATAGCATTACACGTAGCCTCTAATTCACTGAAGGATAAAGGAAGAAGCAACTGTGACAAAGATAGGTACTAGAAGTAATTTTACCTTGTGACTTATGCCATCAGAAATGGATTGACCTTTAAACAAACAGAGAAACATTCCACATGTTAATGCTGGTCCAAGCTTCATCAACTTGTGAGGTGCTGGTCTGAGACTAGGGCAAGAGTGCCTGAGCAGCACAATGGTTATGCCTGTAAATGCTCTAAAGACTCATGAAATCAGATTCCCTCCCTATCTGTCAAGAAAGGGCAACAGACAGTGAGGGAGACAACATCACTAGGACCCTGGGTAAGGTGGGAAGGAGTCCTGCTCTGCACTCCTGGAAGTGGAGAGGCCTCTGGCAGAAGGGGCGGGGCTGAGGGAAGCCAGCCCTCAGTACTACCTGGAGGGTGGCGCACCCCCCAAGCTCCAAGCGCTGCTTGGAGTGTGCCACACAGGGCTTCAGTAGCAGTTTAAAGGGCCCAGGGCTCCAGCCACTGCAGCAGATGCAGTAGCAATAGCCAGGAACCCTTTTGTATATCCAGGCCCTGAGACAACTGCCCTCTTTGCCTCTCCCTGCCTTCTCCCCCGCAAAGTTAAATCAGAAAGAATTTGGTCTTTCATGTACACGTTCCCATCATTTTTGCTGAGTGATAGAGTCTGCCTTCATAGCATATTGCTGAATAATGGGAATGTGGCTATGTTTGTGTATTAATCATTAATCAAGTATTTATTAATAGTAATTTATACGCTAATTAACAAAAGTCTCTGGACTCCAAACATTATTTTAAAAAAACAGCTTGCATAATATTGTTCGGAGTCCATTCTGGATATCAAACATTTTCCATGATGCTGTATGCTACCCCTTTAACTAGGCAATAAAAGAGGTGGGTCTTACATCACATCCTCACAGACATCACATTTCAGTTCTAACCAACAACTGAGAGAAATGAATTAAAGTTTGAGTCTCCTCAGAAACAGCTCAGCCACTAATGCTAAAATGTTCAGATTTAGGGTAGGTAGCAGAACTGTAGTGGGCAGAATAGTGGCCTCTTAGTCCTGGTCTACACTAGGGAGTTATTTCGAAATAACTCCCCTCATTTCAAAATAATAAGCGGAGGGTCCATACTACCAAACCTGTTATTTTTTTAAAATGGGATGGTTATTTTGCTGCTTTCCTTGGGGAATAAGTTTATTTTGAAATACTTATTTTGTGAGTTATTATTTCAAATGTAGCTATTTCAAGATAGTTTCCTAGTGCAGACATGCCCAGAGGTAGCAGCCTTCACAGGTTTAGTGAATCTGATGCAATATATGTCCAGGTGGGTAGCTTCATACTCAAGCTGTAGCTTCTAAATGTTCTTCACACTACCCCTTCATGGACCACACTGGGGGTGCATCTACATTGCACTGTTATTTCGAGATAACTAGCGTTATTTCTAAATAACAATGCGAGCGTCTACACAGCCATTCCATTATTTTGAAATAATTTATTTTGAAATAATAATGGTTTATTCTGAAATCTATAAACTTCATTCTATGAGGAATAACACCTATTCCAAAATAGCTATTTCAATATAAGGTATGTGTAGACACTCCACTACTGCTATTTCAAAATAGCACCTCACCAGGACAAAATTCAGTTATTCCTCCTTCCTGGGGCTCTAAATTGAGGTAGCATGCCTACATTAGGGAAGCCTGTCTCGGACTAATTTTGAGGCTTTCCTGCAGTGTAGACATGCTATTTTGAAATAAGCTATTTCAGAATGACTATTCCGGAATAGCATATTTCAAAATAAGCATTCAGTGTAGACATACCCTGGTAGTCCATAGGAGTGACCAAGTACAATTCAGAGAGAAATTATTGCAATTTCTAGCGCAGCTGAGAGAAGGGTCTTTTTATCACCTACCTAGGAGCAATCAGTGACCTAAAAATTCCCTTGAGTTATGAACCTCTTAGTCAAAGTGTTGGTGACCCTTCAATGGTTATTGAAATAGTGGTGTAATTCCCCTGCTCATGTACACATAATCTCACTAGGTCTCCTCAAGCTAGTGTGTATAAATAGCTGAGTAGCCTAAGTAGTATAGGGAGAGACAGCAAGGCATGGCTTAGCTATGCTGAGTAGATATCCACCAGTTTCAGGAAAGTTTATGGCATACTTAAGGTGCCATTGCACATCTGCATAAGCTGGGAAGTCACACCCCTTGTTTGTAGTTTAGATGTAGACAGCATTGGAGCATATGATATCCCTAGTGTCCATTCTGGTTAATTCCCACTATCTTTTCAGTGTTTTTTTCTCTTGTCTAAATCTTTATTCCAAACCCCACAAAACAATGTGTGCATCTCTTCCCTACATAGATGCATGAATCTCTCTGTGTGTACGAGGATGCATGTGTGTGTAAATACATATTCCTTCCCACTACTCAGCAAGGCAGAAAAGGAGAGGTACCTTTTTGATGTTACAATGTCACTGTCCCATGTGAATTAAAGCCCATTGAAACCAATATCTTTGCATAGCTTTCCAGTGTTCCAGTAGCTACACTGAAAGCTTTCTTGTTAATGGATTTCATTAAAGTCAGTGTGGAGTAACTTTGAAAAGAAGAATCCCCGATGACAAAATACTGCCTCATGTAAGCTGTACGATGTTCTAGATCCATTGCATAGGAAGAAGTCAAGTGTGGTGGGTATGATGCAATTGAACAGATTAAAACTGTATAAAATATATTGGGCAAGATTATGCTTGTGTGTGTGTATGTGTGTGTGATTGGGCAAGATTATGCTTGTGTGTGTGTGTGTGTGTGTGTGTGTGTAATGGAGGAGAGGGCACAAGGTACCTCTGCACTCCTCCCTTGTATTCCTGAGCCAAGGCTGGCTGTCCTTGGGCCTTTCCTTTTTTAATGGCTCTATGCACCATTGTCCCACAGTCTCTTTATGCCAGCTATTCTGGCTCAAGCATCCATAAGTCACTAGGAAAATATCCCACGAAGAAGGGCCTCTAGGCCTGGAACAGAGCCACCTTCAGGAAATGCAGCTGCAGGGAGAGTTTCAGGGTGGACGTGGAGCTGAAGTGGGGGATGGGCATGTCACAGAGAGAGGGAGGACTGAGTGTGAGAAGGAAGGCAAGGTCATTGTAGTTTTACATCTCGGCTCTCCAATAAGGGCCATTTAAGCTAGAGCGCACATGAAATCTGGTGGAGGCTGCCTCTGCTGTCTCTGCACTACCAAGGATTTGAATGTGGCAATGATTCTAGTTTTTCCAGCGTGTAAATGGAACAAAGTGCAGAGCTATGGGCTTGCTCCCATTCCTCCTCTCAAGCTCCCAGCATCTGGTCTCATGAAAAGCGACTGCATGCTGATCCCTTTGAGAAGGTGTATTGGACTCTGTCTCTCCTGTGTTTGTTGCCTCTCCTAGAGGTCATGCTGCCATCCCAGTATCTCCAGAGGCCATGCTGATGGAGTAACTCCTCTTTCTCCACAGTTCATAGTATGTACCATAGAGTACTAGCAGATACACCTTCTGCCTATTCAGTAGATAATTGAAACATAGAAAAGAGTTTAACACACAGGCCCGACTTCATGCTTATGGCTTTACAGGTTCTGGGTTCAGTCTTTTCTGCTTCTAAAAAGTTTGCCACCTTTTTGGTGCTGTAACATTTTTCATTGGAATGGACCCTGTCATTTAACCTTGAGTCTATTCACTTTAAAAAAAGTAGCGAGCATGTTATTTTGCAGATGTGCACCATAGTTCCATGGCACAAATGGTATTGCATGCGTGACTGAATTATCCTACCCCTTCCTTCTGCACTGATCAGTTTGCCCATCTATAAAATGGTATTGTGCATTGAATCAAAGCAATTACATTTGTTACTTATTTAACTATTCTTTGAAATTGGAGTGCATGTGTGCTACTTATTCTGTGACTCTTCATCTTCCATGTCTATTGTCCACATTGTTAGACTAAAACATTTTGAATTCCATTACATAGCATGAACATCTATACATTGAAACAAAGTAAAATTGTGTTGTCTGGGTCTTCTGTTCATTATAGAAAATTATAGTACTAAACGAAACAAATAGCAATGCAGTCTGATTGTCAAATGTTTAATCTGCTTTGTGATATGAGTGTTTGAATTTTCCAAGTTCATGGGCATGAAATACACCTTATCATAAACTATCCTAGAGTTTAATGATCTTGTTCTGTTTGATTAAATTACAAATATGTTCTTCAAAGATGGAGCTCTGTGTTTGAATAAGTATAATATGCAAAAATGTGAAAATTGCTCCTTATATGATACTCAAGTGAGAAGCAGTGGCTTTGTGGTGTCATAGTTTGAGAAATTATTTAAAGACACACAAAAGGACACTGTTACGATGTTATTAATGTTAAAAATTGTTGATGCTCTGTGCAGTGTGTTTTTCTAATTAGAGGGAAGCTAGAGAGTGCCATTTCCATAATCGACTTGGGAACAGAAACTCAGCAAATTTCATGTATTTGCAATGAAACTGCTCCTCAGCAACATAAAAATGGCTTTTATAACATAAAGGCTGTAATTAGAATAAGTCAAATCAGTTGGAAACGATTAAAGCCAGAGCAGGCTAAGCTGCCTTCTAAATATTTGTCTGGAGATTAGTCCTACTCTTACAGCCCCTGAGAAGCATCTTTGATTTACTTATAATGCTTGACGTAGCAAAGATAATCCTGCAGTAGGCAAATGAACACAAATTTAGATGTGCTGTTAGGCTCTTTTTGTTGATTTGACAGGAGGCAGCACATTGGAAGTGATGTTGGAGAAATGAGTATAGGGTCACATTAGACAAATTGCTTAAAAAAGCCATGATCATCAATTTAAATTCTTTTAAAAATGTACTCATTCTTTGAAGCTTTTAGGATGCACTTTAGAAGTCCACGTGGAATAATTTTCTGCATGTCAATGCGACAGTTGATGTGAGTCTCATTGTATTTAAAATTATAGTCCTGAGATGGGACTTTCTGCATGTTGCATGTCTGACATCAGCTATTAAAATACAAGTAAATCTTGGCAGGTATAAATTTGAAGAAGAAAAGAGATTATGTAAGAAAATCAGAATTGTTAATACTAATCACCCAGCTATGAAATAGTGGCTATCTGCTCTCCAACGCAGCTCTGATAAAGTACAGAGCTTATGCAGTTAATTTACTCCCTGCCCCCTCACTCCCCTTCAGATGCATAGCAAGGGGCGGAGATACGGAGCCCATGCAGTTGATTTACTGGAAACGCTGATTGGCCATTTCATTCACTTGTGTATTTAAGCCCATTGGTAGAAAGCAACTGATGTAATAACCAGCCGGTGCTTCAGTATCGTGCGTGTCTACATCAGTGTTAAATCCCTTGAGTGCGTATGATGTCATAGGGTAGAACTGTGAAAAAATATCCATTGTAGAAAACTGGGTGATTCTGAGAACCGTCTGAGACATTAGTTAACTTTGAAGCAGTTAGATCAAATTCTCAATGACACAGATTTCCTCTCATTTATAATCTCTGCAGAATCCCAAACTTTTTGTGTGTCTGTGTTCAGCAATTGAAAATATAATCAGTCTAATGTATTCTCTTACTGAATTTTAAACCAGCCCATTAAAACTCCTTTAACGTGCTAAAGTAAGCTTCAGAGAGGGTTTCCATTTCATCTTTATTGAACTGAGGCTATAGCACTCTTTCCCTTTGCACCACAGTGTGAGGCTGTCAATAATTCAATAGCCATGGCCTTGATGGGCCAAGGCCTAACTTAGACTTTAAACAGAGCCAAGCAGCTTGTCAAAGTGTGATGTGCTGTCAATGCCTGACTGATCTATACTGCATGAATTTGCCTTCAGCTCCTGATGGATCCCTGGGAATAAAAAGAAAGCAATTTTAGAAGTAGACCCAGTGTGAAGCACCTGTTTGTTTGAGGAATCTTTAATAAGAGAAGGTTGTGTCAGTAATGAAGTCATTGCAGTTTGGTTTATAGGGGCAACATTATACTCTCATTGAATTGTATTGGTGCATTTACAAGGCCTTAGGGGAAAAAATGCATGATATTCATATCATATGTTGGTGTACTGAAGCACGTTCACAGAACTGATAAAAATACCTAAGAGCTAGGTAGTTTGTGCTGATTTACCTCTTTTAGTTATATCAATATTATATTGCTAAAACAGTCAAGATGACAAAAAGGAGACCGATCTTGCTTGTTAGCGTAATGACACTGCCAGGCACCAATTTTGGGTTTTTTTTCCACAGTTATTGAAGTTTATGATGCATTAATAACCTTTCAAAATATTCTGACTCAAACGTGTTTACATTTTATAATTAATTTGGAAGCTGCAAGATTAAATTACTTTTTTATTTTAAGAAAGAAATAATATATAAAAGTTACATTGCTGTGGTGGTTACTTGTATTATAATTCTCTTAGCCTTGACTTTGTATGTAAGTGTAGCAGCTGAATTATATCTCCCATGCCTTTGAAAAGGTTGAGAGAAAAGATATAAATATAGCTTTCAAATGTCTCTATAAAAATAAAAAGCTGGCATCATTAAAAGTGTACTTAGCTATATTTTAATTTTTAAAGCATTTCAATTTCACTCCTTTTGTTGTTAAGCTTCTCTTATGATAAGATTTAATTGGATTTAAGAAAAAACTGTTTTAATATTGCTATTCACTGTGGTAATGTTTATGGTGTGTCTTTTAAAAAAAATCCAATTTTCCAAAGTTTTCATCTTTGCAAAAAAAAATCACTCAGCATATAGCTTCTCAGACTTGCAGTCCTTCATAGATTCAAGAAAACATTGATAGAAAAGCAGATGTGCCCATTTGTATGTTTTAGAAAAGGAAAAACATTGTCTAGTGGATTTAATACAGTTCTTGGAGTTTTTAATTTTTGTTATGAAGTGGGTTTTTTTCTCTAAAAAAGTTTAGTCTTTACCTCTTTTTATCATTCAGATGACCAAATCTTTTGTTTTATCGTGCAAACTACTTTAGATTTTGTATCCTATAAAGGAGCAAATGGAATTAAAATAGCCATTGTTTAATTAGAAAATGTTTTTATATGGTAACCTTTTTTTCAACCCACTACCCCAATGTTTTGGTGACATTAGAACCCACTTCTCCAACACCTAAATTGGACAAATTCCCATTGGAGCACCACTGAATATGAGTTTCATGTGTGATGACTGTTGATCTTACATAGATTTTGTACTGGCATCAGTTTTAGTGGTAGAGGTTGAACCTCTCTACTCTTGCACTCTCTCGTTCAGCAACATCTGTGGTCCAGCATTATTTTAGTTAGCCAGATGATGACTTATCAGGGGATTACCAAGTTTCCCACAGTCCCATAAAGTTTGATTACAGCCACCAGTCCTGACTTTCAGCATTCTGTACTATTATTTAGCTCTAATATACCCCAAAATGTCTTCTAAGAGCCCAGTAAGCAGCGGAAGATTTGACAATAATGCTAGACAATATTGACCTCCCATGGTCCAGAAAATTCTCTGGTTCAGCACTGGTCAGGTCCTGACAATTAGAGAGGTTCAACCTATATCATAAACCATCTCCCTGGCCAATAATCTGTACATGAAGAAAGACTAATATCCTTGATTTCCCTTAATGCTTCATGTGTCTCATACTTGATTAGATAAACTGTGTGGCAACATTGGTATTGATGGAAACTATGCAACATTTTTCAGGGCAATAATGTGTGTAGTGTTAGAGGATTTATATCATAGATTTCATAGTTTTTGCTAATATAGTTGGCTGAGTAAACATGATCTTCAAAACTATTTTACTCGTTTAGAACAATTAAATATACTTTTACATTCCCCAACTGATACATATGTAAAAAATTGGCATCAAAGGACGCAAAATATCCATTACTGTCTGTTGGGTTATTAGTTTGGGTTTTGAAAAGAACTTTAGATCTTGATCCCATAATTCTTTGCATAACATTCAGGAAAGCATACAAAGGTTTTATGCTCCAGCGTAAATCTGAGCAGTGACAGAGTTTGGCACAAATGATGTGGGAATGCTGTACTTAGATTAGAAGCAAGCCTCATATCCATGTGGACCTGCTTCCTTACTCTCAAGAGCCAGGATAAAAAAAAAGAAGCAAAGTGTGGGAGAAGAATTGTTGGTTACAGAGACTTCAATTTAAATAAGATTGTCAGGATGCAAATTAGGTGCTTAGATAATAATCCTCCCCTCCCGCCATTGACCTTACTACTGCTTCTAGATAGGGAGAAATTTGATGACACGTTATAAATGCAGGATTAGAATTCCATGCACTTCCTGTCCAGACCATTACTTTTTATCTTGAACTTAATATATGCAGGACACTCCAGAGCTAGGTTGGATAGGATCTAGCATATACCAGCCTGCAAGCTGGATCCGGCTAACCAGAGTTAGCCCCTGGTAGGCCGCCGCCACCTAAATTACCTGTGCCTCTACAGGTACCAGTGCTTGCAGCTCCCATTCGCTACAGACCACTGTTTCTAGCCAATGGGAGATGCAGGAAGTGGTGTTGTGGTCCGCAGCACATCCCGCAGCTCCCCCTTGCCAGCAACGGTGATCCTCAGACAACTGCAGCTTCAAGCACCTGTCCCTGCAGAGTTGCAGGTAAATAAAGTGGCAGCAGTCTGACAGGACTTAACCTGGCAAACTGCCTCAGTTTCTTATTGCCCACCCCGATCTAGCCCTTAATATGGTGTTGTATAATATATGTGATATGTAATACATATGATATATGAGCCACTAAATCCATGTAATCATAGACCTGTGGTAAATGCCTTCAGCCTTTTTTTGATAGGCTGATCTTTTCAGGGTCAGCACTAAGTCCCCCTTTGGTATTACGGAAGGGGCAAGGAACCTACAGTCACTTTGCTAGCACCTCCGTAGGCACAGCCACCTCACCAAAATCATTCATATGACTAAAACTTAGTATCTCCAGTGAATTTCACTTTGATTTTCAAATGTAAGTGCACAAAGTTAGCACCTAAATTAATAGTGGCCTGAATTTCAGAGGTGCTGAGCACCTACGGTTTCCCAGTAGGTCAAAATCAAAAGAAGCTGTAGGAACACTGAAGTTCTGAAAATCAGGCTACTTATTTATGTGCTTACCCTTAGGCACCACGTTAGAAATTGTCAGCCAGGTTTCCTTCATAGATTTGAATAGCATGAAAGGCAGAGAGAATTATAGTACTTTTAAGTATTGCAGTGACAGCAAAGAAAAACAACATATCCCATACCAGCCCTATGTTTCAAGATTTACTGGGGTATAAAACTTTAGGAGCAAAGAGATCTTTATTTAATTTTCTTGGTTCTCAAATCAGTGCTAGAAATCTAATGCCATACTTGGTCCAGCACATGAGGTCCCAGGTACAAACATCTGAATATCAGTTTGAATTCTGAACATATGTACTTCTCATTGGATTTTGTCATGGCTTTGATAGTTGCTATGCATAAACGCTTTTTGGTTATTAAAATAAAAAAGAATAGAAACCGTTAAGGAACCTGATGTGCTATTAAAAAAAAGTATCACAATTCGTACAAACTAACAAAACTATATTAGCTTTGGCAGATGTAAGGAGTTGCATTTGTAGGACTTTGGGTCTATCGTAAGTTTGCAAACAGCCTTGCTTATTGTACAAAATCATTAGAAGCTCTGCATCTGGGAAACACAAGAAACTCAAATGGCTAGGTGAAAGTGAATAAAAATGAGGAGACTCACAAACTGCTTTCGCTTCAGGGCTGGTTTTAATGAGCTTGTCCCTAATGAGTTGTCCCTGCAACTAGCTTCAGGCCTAAACAGATGAGGCAGGGGTTCTGCTAAATTTTTGATAGGATTTGCACTGGTTTTATGAGAAAGCAAGCAGTAGAGAGTGCAAAGTTGTGTCATGAATCTTTTACGAGACTGGATTGTTGTCCGTCTTGTCAATAGGGATTGTAAGACCTGATTGCTAATAGAGGAATGTGGCACATGCATGTTATACTGACAAACTTGAATAAATAAGGTAGTATACACATCATGGACCCTTGTTGTTTGTCAGCAACAGAGACACAGTATCATGATTTTTTATTATGAAGCATTATCAAATTGGTTAATGGATGTTGAGGCCTGCAACGTGGTATGGCCCTTCAGAAAAATAGGCCAGTTCAGATATAGTATGTAAGGTGTAATGTGGATCATTTAAAAATTGCTATACGGGATACCTTTTGATCAAAACATCCAGTTATTATTCAATGCTCTTATTATCTTGCAAATATTTCTATTGCAAGATTTATTTTTCATTTTTAATTAACTGCATTTGTATATGTGTTTTTATTAGTGAATTTTGATCTACAAATGTCTGATAGAATACTGTTTTTTAACATTCAGTGGGAGGGATTCTCTATGCAATTTCCTATATCTATCTTTTTTTAATGTGAAAAGCTGTCAACAAACATATTTTTGAGAATTGACTCATCCACCAAGGTACAATTTTTTTGGTGACTTAGAAGGTTACAGAAAATGCATGTTCAGCAGCCTTTATGGCATATAGCAAAGTGCTTTCCCCTCTCCCACACATACAGACAAACACACTCACATTAATCAGGTAACACATTTAATCAGCCTTGGCTAAGTGAGCAGCTTCTATAGGATTTCACATCAGCCTTTGAAAGTCAGACTGTCAGTCTACAGCCTGAAATTTTGGCTTAAAATTGAAAGACTGAAATCTGTCAGCTTTCAGTTACCACTCTGTTACTATTGTTTCCAGTGTCATGGATGTTGGTATAAAGAGACAGAAACACATGATTAATTTTCTTGCACAAGCAAATAGTACCATTAGACCAATGAACTTCTTAGTTGTGCTTTTTAGGGGTCACTGAAGATCAGTTTGAATCCTTAGCTCATGTTATTTCAGTCAAAATCATTAAATAAAATAAAAGCCCAAAGTACAAAATATATACACACAGCTAAGTGTTGGATACTATAAAGCTAAATTCTGAAGTGTTTTTCATGGATACAAATCAGAGTAGTTAACCATAGGATTATCCCTGAAAATGTAACATTAATTAACATTCATGTTGACAGTGAATGTTGTGATAAGTTGATGTTTCAGAACAGCTTCTGGACTCAGAGTGCCAAATGAGTGCCATATATAAGAGAAACACCTTTGTCAACTGGAGACATAAACAAATAGAAGTTAGAATCAAATTTTGTGCAGAACTGAATAACACATGTGAAAAATCTCACTGGGATGAGCAATGAAGGGCCTACTTTTTTTCCTGCCTTGGATGAACATCAATACAGTCCCAATTTGAATCCTCTTTAGTCATTTAGAACTTTGACAATTGACTTTAGTGGGAGCAAAATTGTATTTTTATATGAGGCCTCCCACTATCCTATTCTTTGAGCTACTTTTTTGTTATTTTTAAATTTTACATTTTGCTATTGGTTTTATAATATAGATATCTTTAAAAATAATTGGCGAGAGCAAATTCTATTTTATTACATGCATGTAAATCTGAGTGACTGCTTTGAAGCCAATGAAGGCAATCTAGATTTTCACTGGTAACTGAGAATTGCATTTAGCTTTCTGTGTCTCTGCTCTGTCTGATCTTTCTTCTATTTTTACCTTTCCTAAAACTTTATATTTTGCACTCTCATTTCTTGCTGCTCCTTCTCCTTTCCCTCAAAATTATTTTTCTTGCATGCATACTATTTTTTCCTCTTGTATCCTTCTGTTTCATTCCTCCTTTCATCTTTCTTTGTTCTGATTATTGATCTCTCCCTATAAACTAATTTCTTTAGCAAAATGAAAAAAATCATAAAAGTTAGGTTGTATGGCTCATCATAGGTGGTGAGGGGCAGTGTTTATATATGTTCAAAGACAGATATAGTAGTTTTCTGTGTATTTGTATTGCTTTAACACTGGAGTTTGATCGTCTAATGTAATATTGCACTAGAGAAAATGAAAGCATGAATCATAATATTTGCAAATTCTCTGCATAATTAGGACATGCTTTTGATAGATGAAAAGGCTCATAAAACTACTTAAAAGACTTTTGATATGCCATAAAAATAGTGTCAGGTCCATAAATCAAGCAAGATAATGAACAATCGATTCAGAATTTTAAGTTATTACTTCCAAATATTCTCAAAGTAATGTTACATCTTTGCAGAATTCGAAAGAATCCCATCAACAATTCTTACTAGAATTCCAGTGAGCAGTGGATCATAAAATGTTTGAAGAGTAGCAGCATTTCATTTTTGGTCTGATCCCTAAATTTTTAATGAAGAGGCTATACTTTTTCCTAACAACACCATTAGGACATGTGAGAGGCATGCAAAAAAAGTGTTTTCCTATATTATATTAGGACAAACTGAATATTTCACATTGGTTTTCTCCCATTATTCATTCTCAGTCATTCTGAATGCTATGTTACTTTAACTTATTTTACTCTCTTCCTCCTGCAGCTAAATACTAAGCCAAGCAATTTCCTCTGAATTTCTCTCTCTCTCTCTCTTTTTCTCACACACTCAAACACACACACACACACACACACACACACACCCCACCCTATATACATGATTGAACTGAAGAGGAAGAGTAACACTGCTCCTTTTGCTCAGCTCTAATATAATACTTGAGCTGAGACTGGAGGGAAAGAAAGTTTCGTATTTTACAAGATTTTAATTTGAGACCTATCCACAAATCTGTGTTTGAGGAACTTTGAACTTTCCCCTTCTGCACACAAAAGCAAACCTTGGAAATGGTCCACACAAGTGTCCACTTTGAGGCACCACTTACCAGCATGCTACATTCTTTCAGAAAACAAATGATTCAGATTTAGAGCTAGTGCTCCCTCTTCATGGTTTAGTGTTTTCCAGTGCAGACTAGTTTTAAGGGCATGTCTACACAGCAAATGGTATGCATGGGCTAGCCTACCCAAACAAGCTCAGATTCACCTAATTCAGGTAATAATAGCAGGGAAGATAGCACAGCGAAGGCTTCAGAAAGGACTACTGAGCCGAATATGTAACCCAGCTCTGGGCTGGTTTTATACTACTCACACCGAAGCCTGTGCTTCATTACTTTGGTTGCTGTTTCTCACTGTGCTAGCTGGATTCAAGCTAGCTTGGAAAGATCCCATGCACAATTTTTGTCGGGTCTCCTTTGCTCAAATTTCAGTTATTATCTGAGTTCCTTAAAGTGCTGTGGGAGCTTTAGGCTTCAGCCTATGGACTGGATGCCTGTTCTTTGTGGCTGATGAGGCCAGCAGAGAAGGCCTGTCATCAATATAGCCCATAGTGCCAGCTACTCGTAAGGGATTAATTAGTTGGTTGGCTTGCTTCAGGAAACATCCCTTAAAGTAGACCTCTTTTTTAGGCAATAATGTTTGATGTGGATGTGGCAAAGAAACTCTGGCAATATCTGCAATCTGGTTGTACTGGTGAGAAATTCAGATCAAGATTTGGTTGTGATTCCATTAGAACTTTCATCTGCTTTTGATACTTTTGGTTTCAGTGACACAATTATGGTCTTTGCTCCTCGAGTGGCTCCATTCCTTTCTTTCTGAGAGATCTCAGAAGCTAGACTTAACCAACTGGTGATTTGTCACTGAGGCTTTCTAACACAGAATGCCACAAGGTCCACTTTTAATCCCTTCTCAACATGGATAAGAGGCTGTTGATGTGTTAGTGAGAGAATATGCGTTATGTTTTCCTCAGTATGTGAAAAATGTAAAAAAAATGCTCTTAACTTCTTTCACTTGGTCTGGCTAACATAGGGGAGTAATGTACTGAGGGCTATATTTTGGCACCAGAATAAGCGGCCATGTATTCAAAAAGCCTCGATACATTGTAGCCTGAGCACTTTTTGAAGATATAGCCATTTATTTTAGTGCCTAAATGGGGCCTGAGGTCTTTAAGAAATCTGGGCCTTGTTGTCCAGTGGAAACCAGGTCTTGGAGAAAACTCTGCTTGCTTACCCTCAACTCAGATAAGAGTGAGATTTACAAATCCTGGGGTCAGGTAACATTCTCCTGGCCACTAAGGAAACGGTGTGGATTTTTGCTCTCCTCTCTGCGAGGTGTTCTTCTCACTACCATAATCCATGAGACTAGTGTAATGTAGGACTCTTTACAAGGCAGCTGGGACTACAGTTTGAGACCACTCCATAACATACATTAGCACAGAATGATGCAGCCTTCTTATTAAATGGGATTTCACTCTCGGCTCATTATCTTCTAGTTAGTTTTCAGGTGGAATTTTAGGCATTCATTGTGACCTATAAAGTCCTAAATAGGTTTAGTCTTGTGAGGTCACAGGAAGTTGCAATCATCAGGGAAGCTCGAGCTAAGAGGTCCATTTTAAAAAGGAAGGGGGAGAGTTGTGAAACTCTACTCATGAAGGACCACTGGCTCTGAGAATTTCTCTCTTGTTCCAGTGAGTGCAGATTAATTAACATTCCTGGGCACAGAAAAAGGCTTCAACTGTTTTTGTATCTAGGGTTTGGTTGAGTCTGCAGCACGTAGAATGCTTGGATATAGAAAACAACTGTGAAGTTGAACAAATAGAATATGTGACATAAACATGATTATAGATGAGTTAATCCTTCTATTAAGGATTTTGATCCTTAGCTTTGTATATCTGTAATGCTTTACAAGTGTGGTGTGCCTGGTTAGTCCGTTATAACTAAATATAAGTAAATAACTTGTGAGCTGGATTCTCTCCTCACCTATATCAACTTTACACTAGTGTAACTATGTTGACTTCAGCTGAATCACACCTGATGTACTCTGGTGTAAATATAGGGAGAGTCAGGCCCAAGGTATTTGCTTGTGCTAATTTCTGACACAATTTGAAAATGGCTTGTGACAGGGTGTTAAACTGACAACACTACAGAGTCATTTATTAGGGAATAGTTCTGGCATCCACAGAAGCTTCCCTCCACCCATTCTGTTTTCAGGAAACCACCTTTAGGTAATTCATTCTCATTATATTTAGTTATTGGCCTTTCTGCTCCACAGAGTGCTAATTGGAATGTAGTTTTCATGGTGTTAACACTGTCCATTAGAGACTGAATAGAGGCCACCAATCTCTTTCATACTGGACAAAGGCCATCAAAGAGTTACTGGTTCACTGGAGTGTTTGAGTGGGAACAAAAACATGGGAAAAGTTTGAATATTTGATTTGAACTGTCCAACAATGAAATAGTTTTCTCTAAAAATGGTTCCGTTTCAACAGTATTCGTTAAAATGTGGAATATTTTGGAATATTTTTATTTCAAATACTAACCTATATATTAAAATATTTAATATAAAATGGTTGTAGATAAAATACTTCAGACTTCCGTGATCGCAATTGTGAAATTAGTTGTATTAACATCACTATTGTATATTCTTTTCTACTTCCTCACTTTTCGAGACTGGCTCACTGCACAGACCTCTAGAAATGTGCTGTATATTCCATCACAGCAATATACAGGCAGTACCAAATTCTTATCTGCTTCAGCTGAGACCACTGGCCAGACCTCCTGCTCACCTCCCAATTCCCTAATCTAATCTAACTCTGTGGGGTTTATGGGGGTTCATTTAAGCAGCAGAAGCTGTGCTATAATTGTTACATGTGCCAGCAGCGATTTGTACCATCTGGGTATGAAAAAAAGAGGCTAGTACTACCACGGAGAAAGATCTTTATTCTATTACCAAGGCAATATAATTCAAGAGCGGCTGCAGAGCAATTGGAAACTGAGAAATGGCCAGCTATGTAGTTATAGTGAAATGTCAAAGTATAATGAAACAGGGGAACTGTACTGCTTTATGGTATGAGCCAAGTTACAAGCAGGTGGCTGCTGTAAATATGTATATAAATAACAATATGGATGAAATGTCAGGATTTCCAGCTGGCTTTGTAAAGACATTTTAGTAATATTATACTTAGGATAACAATGTAGCTTTGCAGTTTAATACAAATGTATATCATTTTCAAATGAACAGATCTGCATTAAAATGTAGGTGTTTTCTGTTTTTACCATGAAAAAGAAAGTCTTGTTTCAAATACTGTGTTTGATTTAGTTAAAACAGTGTAATAGTTTGCAAAATCTCTATTTGGCTCATAATCTATTGTAGATTTGCCTCATTGAAGCCATTTTTAATTCACCAGCTAAAAAAATGAATGTCAACCTACGATTGTTTGAAAGGGAAAATAGGCAAGATAATTTGGTTAAGGGCTAGCTAACTTTGGCAAGCATCATTCATGACAGGCCTCTGAATTCAAGCATGATGTAAAGGTACAGTCAGGGGCTATATTAGCTATGCCTGTTGATAATTATAAGACAGATCATGCAAAATGCAGAGTGGACAACAGCTTTTATGGGACATTCAGAACCTTGCAAACTTGATCCATACATTGTGTCTCTTGCTGGCTGGTTTGTTGAGTTCCATTGGCTTCGGACTGTCATTGGAAAAGTTTCACAATGGAGGCCATCACAGAGTTGAGCAAAGATTAAAAAAAAAATTGTGGTGTAAAAATAGTACTCCTGGTATTGAATGTGTAGCTAATGACAGCAACTCCTCTGAAACAACTGTAAGATATGGGAGCAGAGAGGACCTGGACTTGAGCCTCAGAAAGTTAGTTCACCCAATCTAAATTCATAATCTATTTATAATTAACTAAGAAGATGCAAATTCAGTCGAGAAGACATGTCGATGGGGGCAAATGGGGCAACTGCCTTGGGGCTTGGTGATTTAAAATGACCCAGGGCTTGCGGCCACCACAGCCACTGGAGCCCCAGGTGCTCTGGGTGGTGCTAAAGGCTGGCTGTAGGGGAGGAAGGTGAAGTGGGGCTAAGGTCTGGCTGCCCTTAACACGCCCCTTCTACCAAGGCCTCACCCTTTCCAGGAGCACAGAGCTGCCTCCCCACCTTGCCTTGGGGCCTGGCAATTCTGTTGGCCCCCATGTTAAAGTAAATCACATTTAAATGTGTCGTCACTCAAGTACATCTGTTGTACTGATGCATTACTAGTTTTATGAACCTGGATTAATTCCAGAGTAAACACTGAGCACTCTGCTGAAAAGCTGCAAGTCATTCATCTAGAAATCCCCAAGCATAATTTGCTAAAGGGCTAAGTGCCTCAAGTACTTCATCCTATTTAATGTAGCAAGATGCTAATCTTCTCCAAGCTGCAATTTTGAGATTGATTTCCAAATTTAAGGAAAAATGTAAATATATGACTCGTTACCTGCTATTTGATTGCTTTAATGGTTTCCCCATCCTCTCCCAGGGTTATAGTACACTTGTTTTTAAATTCTTGCCTGTAAATTTTCAAAGCGCAGTGCAGTGAATTAGTCACATGACTCCTGTTTACATTAACAGCTAAATCCACTGCTTTCAAAATGGAGGGGTAATACTTCAGCCTTCAGATGTACATCACGATAGAGCAGGGCTGGTTTGAGTCAAGTACAGGGCTGGCATGAGCCAAAACACAGCCTGTGGGACCGATGCACCCAGATCCATCCCATGGACACAGCGGGGAGCCTCAGGCAGGCTCCCTGTCTTCTCTGCACCCCTCCCCCACAAAAAATGCTCAAAAAAAGTGGCTGCTGTGTGCTGCTTGCCTTTGAACTGATGTGAGCCTGGCGGGGGGTGGGGGAGGGAGGAAGAAGAGGCTTTGCGCACTGCCCCCACTCCCGCACAATCCCATTGTACAGTTTCTGGCCAATGGGAGCTGCCTGTTTGAAGAACTGGCAGCCCATGGAGTACCCTTCTCCCTCCCCTCAGGCTCATAGCTATTCACAGACCCACATGGCCCCTGCCATGCATGGGCAAGCAGGGACCCTGCCTCAGAAACATGCTGGGCTGCTAGCCAGGAGTCACCCAGGTAAGTCTCATGGCTAGAGCCTGCCTCTGGCACCCCAGGGCCCCCTCCTCCACCCTTCTGCCCTCCTACTCCACATAACCCAAATCCTATGCCCCCCTCTTGTACCTGTACCCCCTCACAAACCCTGCACCATACTCCCCTGCCCTAGGTTACAACCCCCTCCTACCTAAGATCACAAACCAGACCCTGCACCTCCTCCTGCACACCAGTTCGCTGCCCCAGGTCACAACCCCTTCCTGCCTTAGACCAGAACTCCAAACCCCCGCCTCCTGCACCTCGGTCCCTTATCCCAAGCTCCCTTCTGCACCCAACCTTCAATCCAGATGCTAGACCTTGACGACTTTCCAAATTCTTGGAGTGCCCCCCCCCATCAAAAATTATTGCCCACCTTTTCTATATAGCTTGTAAAGTTAGCTTCTACGTAAAGTTTACAAAATCTGTGTGGATTTGTTTCCATGAATCAGAAGGAGGCAATCGGGATAAAAATCAAAATCTGTTAATGATGGTTTTGTTCCTTTTAAGGAAAAGTATCACCTTTCCTGGTAATTTACATCAGAAGGTATAATTATAGTAGTATTTAGCACTTACACAGCTCTTTCCAAATAATAACAAACTTTTAGATGTGATAGTCAATGGTGCATTCGGGTCATAAGAACATAAGAATGGCTGTACTGGGTCAGACCAAAGGTCCATCTAGCCCCATAGCCTGTCTGCTGACAGTGGCCAGTGCCAGGTGCCCCGGACGGGGTGGACCGAAGACAATGATCAAGCGATTTGTCTCGTGCCATCCGTCTCCAGCCTCTGACAAACAGAGGCCAGGGACACCATTCCTACCCCCTGGCTAATAGCCTTTTATGGACCTAACCTCCATGAATTTATCTAGCTTCTCTTTAAACTCTGTTATAGTCCTAGCCTTCACAGCCTCCTCTGGCAAGGAGTTCCACAGGTTGACTACGCGCTGTGTGAAGAAGAACTTTTGCTTATTAGTTTTAAACCTGCTACCCATTAATTTCATTTGGTGTCCTCTAGTCCTTATATTATGGGAACTAATGAATAACTTTTCTTTATTCACCCTCTCCACACCACTCATGATTATATATACCTCTATCATATCCCCCCTCAGTCTCCTCTTTTCCAAACTGAAAAGTCCCAGTCGCTTTAGCCTCTCCTAATGGGACCTGTTCCAAACCCCTGATCATTTTAGTTGCCCTTTTCTGAACCCTTTCCAAGGTCAAAATATCTTTTTTGAGGTGAGGAGACCACATCTGTACACAGTACTCAAGATGTGGGCGTACCATAGTTTTATACAGGGGCAGTAAGATATTCTGGGTCTTATTTTCTATCCCTTTCTTAATAATTCCTAACATCCTATTTGCCTTTTTGACCGCTGCAGCACACTGTGTGGAAGTTTTCAGAGAATTATCCACGATAACTCCAAGATCTCTTTCCTGATTTGTTGTAGCCAAATTAGCCCCCATCATATTATATGTATAGTTGGGGTTATTTTTTCCAATGTGCATTACTTTACACTTATCCACATTAAACTTCATTTGCCATTTTGTTGCCCAATCACTCAGTTGGGTGAGATCTTTTTGAAGTTCTTCACAGTCTGTTTCTGTCTTGACTATCTTAAACAGTTTAGTATCATCTGCAAACTTTACTACCTCACTGCTTGCCCCTTTCTCTAGATCATTTAGACAGGACATAGGAACTGAGTTATCCACATATAACCCAGCCACTTGGTGTTCCTCTTTTTCCTGTTTTGAGGTCTCCAATAATGGCTACTCTCAGTTTGTTTATAGCATCAGGATATAGCCATTCTTCTCTAATTACCTTGGTGAATATAATTACCTAACTGTGTATGCTAGACTGAGTGAAAAGTGTAGCTGAATTAGAATAAACCCACAGCCCTTGGGGGAAGAGTGTTCATTATGCATTTTGGGAAATGTTATTGTGTGGCTCAATAGGAGAAGCAATCATACATCATGAAATATGAAAATTCTAATTTCCTCTTTTATCTTTTAATTTGAATTATTGTGAAAAGATTTGTAAATCTATTTTGTCACTGTAGTCTAGAAAGGATGTGAACTAGGCTAATGAACTTTGACAAATTCTGATGTTACACTCTCTTCTTAAAGTACCTTTATATACCTGATTTTTCTAGCCATCTTATAAATCTTAGAGTAATGTCCTTCTGAGTCAGTTCACCTTTGGCCTTTGGGACCTTTCCCTTTTTTACTTTTTATCTTTTGATTCATGGCTGCATTTTCTTACTCACTCTCTCACTTTGGCTATAGACCACTCCTCAGTGGTGAGCTAGTCAGCCTGCCGCTTTCAGCTTGGCTGGCCGCAGGATAGTTTGTAGGACAATAAATATTTGGTCAAAAAATCACACGGTTGGGCCAGTTAGAAAGTTCAAAATGAAATTTTTCTTGGTTTACATATATTTTGCATTTTTTTCATTCATGCTCTGAAGGCCAATAGGCCTTACGATAGGGAACCTCTCACAGTTTTAGGCCCTCTTTCACTCACCTTTGATTAATGAGTTAAGTTGCTACATTTCATGAGTTACTAGGTCAGCGTTAGGCAACCTGGGCTAGTGAGTGGCCCTCCTTCATCTCAGTGGGCTGCAAGAGTGTCGCAACCAAGATGGTCTCCAGGGATAGGGTAGTTGTGCTAACTGCACTTGGGTATCTAGAATTTATGGGATGAGCCGATTAAACCATAGCAGTGCTTTGACTGGATGCAGAGGGAACACATGGCTCTCACAGTCAATGTTATGTACAATCAAACACACCTCACGTTACATGTTGTTGCTTTATGTGCATGTTACGTTAGTAATACCAGTAGGAAAAAATGGAGGCTGAGAGAAACCAGTAGAATTTGGCAACCCTGCATGTGGACAGCAGTAAATGAAATGTCTCACAGGCCACACACATAACCCCGGTGGGTTGCATGTGGCCTGAAGGCCACAGGTGCCCACCACTGTATTAGGTGTAGCTCTGACAATCTTGCACTGCCAGTAGGCTTGAAACTTAAAATGAATAAAAGAAACAAATCTTCTTTATCATGTGCTTTTCTGACACCAACTGCCATGGTCACGGTATAGAAGCCATCTTGGGACTGGAGCCCCTCAATCCAAACAAAGAGGTTATCATCAAGCCTCTAGAGCCTAGTAAACACAGAAATGGATAAGCTTACATCTTCTATATCTTTTGCTTAAAAATAGATGGGAAAGTGCAGCTACACAGTTAACAATTTTAACAGGCCAAGTTTGTGCAGTGAAGGATAGAGCTGAGATCACATAGTACAGGCACGTGTGTAACGGTCTATTGTTTGAGGCCACTGATCTACAGAAATATGTCAGGGCCCACACATAAGCAAGAGCCCTCACTCAACTCATCTGTAGTCAGGGCCAGATTAACTCTTCACTGGGCCCAGGGCTATTAGATTTAGTGGGGTCTCTTAGACTCTGGGGTGAGGCCAAAACCAAGGGGTTCAGAGTTCAGAAGGGGGCTGTGGGTTGAGGCCGGAGGGTGGCTGCAGGAGGGAGTACGGGCTCCAAACGGGTGGTGTGGGCTCTGGGGTGGGGCTGGGGATGAGGTGTTTTGGAGTGCAAGAAGGGACTCCAGACTGGGGCCAAAGGATTTGGCATGCGGGAGGGGGCGCAGGACACGAGGGTGTGGTGAGAGGTGGGATCTGGGTGGGAATTGGGGATATAGGGTGCAGGAGAGGGCACAGGGCTGGAGAAGGAGGTTCAGGTGTGGGGTCTGTGAGTGAGCTAAGGTGTGGGGGAAGGGGCTCAAGACTGGGGCAGGGGTTTGGTGTGCAGGGCGCTTATCTGGGGCAGCCCCCCTTTTTGGGGAAAGGTGGTGGCTCAGAGTGGGCTGCACTGCACTGTGCTCACCTGCAGGCTCTGGTGCCACTGCTCCCCACAGCTCCCATTGGCTGGGATGCTCACACACATACTCGGCCAAGCAGGGCTGGATAAAGCTCAGCAGCCCAAAGCCCCGTGCTAAGGGAGCCTCACAAAAAGATCTGGACTTTCTGGGCAGCAGCCCCTAACGCCCCTTTCTAATCCAGCCCTGCCTGTAGTGGGAATGGTCTTGGGACGCTGGCTTTCCCGCCCCATATGGGGGCACCGAGGCTCGGGGCTTCCAGCCCACAGCACAGAGATTTGTCATGGGCCAGATCAAATTAAGTAGGGGACTGGATCCAGTGTGTGGGTCGGAGGTTCTCTGACCCAGTCTAATATAGTCTATAGTCGTATATAAAATATATAATACTGTCTAATAGTAAATACATATGCATAAAGGTCTGGCTTTCTATGGAGATGTTAGAAAATCAGATGCAGGAAGTTAGACTACAGGGAATTCCTGCTGGGAGCAAAGAGGCAGATCCGAATGAATGCACAGAGAAACTGATTCCACAAGAGTTGAATGTAAATTTATAAGGTGATCTTTTATATGCTGAAAAATGTTACTGTTTCCCCACATAAGGAGTCATGGAGGCAAAGTGGAAAAAACAATTATTGTCACCTGTTCAGATGCCCCCCTGAGGACAGATGTTGGGAGCAACATGGGAAAATATGCAAAAACAATCTACATGAATTCTAAATGTCTTTTATTTCCAGATGGCAGCCCTCACACACTGGCAGAGAATGGGAGGAAGGGGAGGAGGGAGGGAGAACTTGATGTAATCCATTGTATATCACACAGGGGAACCAGCAATATCTGTTTGGGATAAACACAGGCTAGGAATTAGGAGGTTAACATGAGTGAATGAGGAATGGAAGACTAAGTTTTGACTGTACCACCTTATCATTAGTCCTTAATAAAATACTTGGAGAGAGGCCCAAAGAGAACTCCAGATGAAAAACTACCCTTCTTACTTAACTTTGAATAAATATACATCTAGATCTAAACATCATGAACTGGAACCATGTCTAACAAGGACAAGAGCACATGGCTTTTTGTAGAGACTCTTTTACTTGCATTATGCTAGAGATGGACTCAGATAAAAAATCCACATCTCAAAAGCCATAAATTTAGACATTGCCCCCTCAGTCTATAATAGGCAAAATCAAAACCCAAATCTAAACACTCCTGTGCTTTAAGACAGTACAGATTCATATCTAAATATTGCAGGTAAATCCAATCTCTAGAATAAACTGTTTTAAAAAACATTACATTAATTGTCATCTATAGTGTAGAACACACAACTATGGAAATGTACAGAGCAAAAAAATAGAGCGTGGTAGTGTTATGCCTTGTGTTATATTCATATCTAAGAGCAACATTATTACTGTTAGTTAAGAGTAGATGATAGTCGATGTTATTGAACACTATTTTCGTTTTCATTTGCTCCAAACTCTGTTTAAAGTTTTATCTGATTCTTTTAGGTATACTGTGTACAGGAAGATATACAATAACTTTGACTGAATTTGTCCCAGATCCATAAAGACGCAAAGTTGTTACTATCCAGGTAGGCATTCACTATGAGACCTATGTTGGTAGTTGGTCATTTCTTAGTTTCAGCAGAGAGACTTGCAGTACTTGTAGTCTGAAGTGCCCCCCTGAAGGTGGCCCCTCCAGGCCATGAGCATATCGTTAGGGCAGTCATGGGAAGCTTTGATTGCCACTACTTGGGCTATCCCTGTTCAGGAGATAGATGGAGGACTTCAGTCTCCAGTGTTCTGAGTCTATATTTTGTATCACTCAAATAACTTACAAATAAGATCAAGGCAATGTTTATTTGGAACACTGAGGGACTGAGAAATGTTTGTGGTTGTCTAAAAAAGAAGAATTCAAGAGATCCTTACACACATTAAATTCTGAACAAAATCTTTTTATGGCAAATGTATCTTGCATTCATCTCAGTCTAATGATAGAAGTAAATACAAACAAAACATAATGTGTATCCTCCCATTATCTTCAACTGAAGGGGTGGTGGGCTTTTCCCAACAGTCTCATTAGCCCAACAGGTGATCATAAGCTTCCTCTGCTTGGGAGCTAGCTTGTTTCATCTTTCATTTTGCCAGACGCCACACAGTTGTGCAAGGGGAAGGAGAGAGACGCTGCAGGGAGTTTATCTCCTGCCCACAATGTGTCAGGGTACAAAGATAGACCTTTGGGCTCCTATAAGTGCAAGTTCCATAGTGACTCTGCTCCAAGGCTTCCTTCAGGGAAACTAGAAGAAAGCATACTCCGGACCCTGCAAAAGCCCTTCTCACTTTGTGCTCCAGGAGCCATTGTGTCAGCCTAAGGTCCAATGCCTTTGGCAGTTCTTGCTGGAGCTGTGCACTCCTGTCCTGGGTCCTAGGCCATGACATAAAACTACAATAATGTTTTTTAGCCTTTCAAAAAACAGTATAAAATAATTCATGATTATAGGTATTCTAACCTAGAATACTGTGTCCCAGTGCTAAATCCACAGTACGTCAGCATGTATTGAGACTTATTATACAGCCACTACATGAATATAGCTGCCAATATAAAGTATGTAATGTTTGGGAGTGTCACTAATTTAACCTACTTGTACAACATTCTATAACTAAATATTAAATAAGACAGAGTGACACCAAAAGGCTCAGTTTAAATGAGTCCAAAGTTAGATCAAAGGAGCAAATGATCTCTTTAAAGGACAGGTCATAGCTTTTTTCCTACAAAATGATCAAAGCGTATTTAATTGAAAAATAGCTAAACATTGCTGCAGCATGCTGGTGTTCTGGCTCCTGTTCTTATCCCTGTCAGTTTGCTTTATCCCCTGCAAGGAGGTTGAATGGACAGTTGAAAGACCTTCTAGAAAAAAAGGACATGTGTGCCAAATTTCCCGAAGAGGGGCCATCATGTTTTGTTGAAACCTTTTCATAGTTATCTGATGTCTTTTTTTGTTTTGTACCCATTATACCTAGAGGACCGTGTCATATCATTGGATTTATTTGTGCTTGTAGTGTTCACAGCAAAGCATGTATTTTATGGGAGAAGCCAAATGCAAGTAAAAGGGGATTGAGCAGGGTTGGCCCTTCCAGTTGGTCACCCTGGAAATTGGCTGTTCAGCCCTGGAGCGCCTCCTTCATGCCCACAGCACCCTTTCCTCCTAGAGCTGTCCTAGGTCGGTGCCCCTGCACCCTGGGGTTCTCCCCTCCCAGGGAATCTCTAATTTCCTTAGATCCCCCTTGCCTCAGTGAACCACTGCCAGTCATCATCTAGCCCCTTGTCTCAGGGGCAAACTGCAGTCTGAAATGGCCACTCACCACTGGCAAAGGGATGTGGACCTGCTGCCTTTGCCTATCCTGGCTGCCTCCCTCTAGCCCTAGTACACTGAGGCCTTGCCTCAGGCCCTGCAACCAGTCAATGAGGTCAGGCCAGAGCTAACCTGCTCTGCCTGTGTTTCCCCAGCACTGCTACGTCCCAGGAAGCCTCTAGTTTCCCCAGCAGCCAGGTCCCTCCTGCTCCTCAGTTAGAGCTGGAGTGTGAGTGTTCTCCTTCCCTCCAGGAGCCCTTATTTATGCAGCCCTGGCTGCGTCCTAACTGGATCCTCAGCTGCAGGCTCCACAGCCCCAGCCTTCTCCCAAGGCTGGGTTTTAACCCTTTAAGGGACAATGCAAGTCACAGGGCATATGACATAGAGTATGAGTATGTTAAAAATAAGCGTATTTTTGTATACTCACAAAAATCGGGGGGTAGTTGGCAGGGTGAATTGCTGAAGTAGCCTTTCAACTCTGAATTACTAGATGGTTTTGATCCAGAAGAAAATGAGATTATTCATGAGATTATAGCCCATATAGGACCTTCATCCTCATCACAAAAGCACAGTGAAATTTGATGCAGATTTGTTCTAAAGGCTCAAGACCAGATTTGCAGGGGAGATGAACTTCAGGGTGCATGTGTATAGAAATACCTAGCAAGCACCTTCCTGCACTGTATTAGACTTGGTCCCCATGATTAGAGTACATTTGAATATAGGGCACAGAATATAAGGTTGATAATTTGCCTAATGGTGTTGGCTGAGTTGCACCATGCAGGAAGAAGCTCCAGCCTGATGAATGGAAGACAAGAATATTCCACTGGAAGGAGGTGGAGCTTTGGTAGAGTTGTCTGTCTGAGGTGTGTGAGGAACCTTTATTGAAATAAAAATGAGGAATAATAGTTAAATTCACAATATTTTAATCTTCAGATCACAACATGAATATGAATATTAATCTTGACAACACATATAGGAGGGAAGTAAATAAACAGCATAACCCTCCTTTTGCCAAGGAGAGGATAAGTGAATTTGCCCAAGGCTATACAGGGAGTCAAAGTCAGAAACAAAATTAGGACTCCAGAGTTCTTTATTTCCTGCCCCCATGTCTCTTGAACATGCCTCTCTATAATTTACTAAAAGTCCAAATAGATTTTAAAATTAGACATTTAAGGTTTGATGTAGATTAAAATTCAGTACTACATTTCCCTCAGTATCTCTTTATTAATCTTTTAGTTAATTTTTTAACTCTACTTGACAGAATAAACAGCTTTATTCAGATGTGAATTGCTCACATCCCTGACATGCTCCTTAGGAATTGGTCGTGTCAGTTTCATAACAAATTTAACAAAAACCTGACTCCTCTACAGGAGCGTGACTCCTCTACAGGAGCTGCTTAGAGTAGTAGTTGCCAGTGAAGAGTTTCCTTTTCTTTTGTCTTAACACATATCTGCATTATTGATTGTCTTGTCGTTGTGTAGTATTTTAATATGAGTCCTACATTACACACAACAGTACTGATGAAATGCAATCAATGGACAGAATTCCACAAGGGACACTAAAAGCCAATGTGGATGGTGTGATATCTTTCTTTTCGACAAAGAGTATGTAGCTCACTTTGACTGCCAAAACACAGCTTTCTTTGTTCCCATCCTAGATTTCATATTAAAGCAACCTAAAGAGTTATCTGAAGATAACTCATCTGAAGAAGTGGGCTGTGCCCACGAAAGCTCCTGATACCATCTACATGTTTTGTTAGTCTTTAAGATGCTACTAGACGATTTGTTGTTTTTTAAGTTTTTCCTGTTACAGACTAACTCGGCTACCCCTCTGAAGCTAAAGAGTTATAAAAACAGAGGAAGTTTCAAATAAATTTCCTAACCGATTCCACAAATTAACCTACTTGAAAAGAAAAGAAAAGAAAAGAAAAGAAAAAAGAAAAGAAAAGCATTTCACTTCCCTAGATACAACCCTCTCCTATTTATAGTGAGAAGACTTATGCAATTGAATTGTACAAGGATTCAAATGTTATGCTTTAGATATGAGGGCCAACACAGTGAATTTAAGCCACGACCTTGTTCCTCATTTCTATTGCTCTGTCTGCCTATATCTTGTCTTGTGAAATCTCTAGGATTCAGATTTTCTTTCTGTGTAATAGGTATAATACAGCCTACCATTAGAACCTCCTAAAATATTTGTGTGACGTGTTGGATCACAGAGATCCCTTTGAGACTGTCGCCCGATGTCTGATCATATCACTGAACCTGCCTGCCTTCCCACTGGGGAGGTCTGGTCTCCTCCAACAAAGGCACAGAGCTGGGGTAAATTCCCTCCAGCAAAGTAACATCGACACTGATAACAACTCAGTTCTGGGAGGGTTCAATTACAGAGACTTGACAGTACCCATTAGTCCAGCCCTCAAAGAGATCAAAACCCCGACTAAATATGGTTTACTCTGTATAAAAGTTTTACACAGAGAAAGTTCATAACGTTTTCTCTCTTTATCAATGAAAGAGACATCTGCACAGATGTCCTCTCTCACCCACCCCAGGTAACAATTATTTATACTGGCCTGGATAATAAACAAAAGTGATTTTATTAAGTATAAAAAGTAGGATTTAAGTGATCGCAAGTGATGACAGACAGATCAAAGTACGCTAAAATAAACAAACCATGCTAGCTAAGCCTAATACACTAAGGCTATGTCTACACTGCACGCTTATTTCGAAATAACTCACGTTTCAAAATAACAGAGTGCGCATCTACATAGCAAGCCTGTTACTTCTAAATAATTACAAAACAATGGGCTTCTTACTCCGACTTCTGTAACCCTCATTTCATGAGAAGTAAGGGAAGTCAAAGGAAGACTGTTCTTCCTTCGACTTCCTGCTGTGTAGACAGCGCCAAAAGCTGAGTTAAGGTACTTCGACTTCAGCTGCACAATTAACATAGCTGGAGTTGAGTATCTTATCTCGACTTTAGCCTGCAGTGTAGACGTACCATAACAGAAGTTATTACAAATAATAATTTCTCACCCTGATCCTTATTTCAGGTAAAATTCTTCAGCCAGAGCTAATCTTTTCTCTGATCTGGATCTTACAGCTTCTCCCTTCATTTGAGTTCTTTTCTTCCCTCTCACAAGTGAACATATGAAAGGACCTGGAAACAGTCTGTGAAGCTAGCTGAAAACAATCATTGTTTGCTTCCCATCCCTTAAATAGAATTTTCCCAGGGCAGGAAGTCTACAAAGTTTAAGGTGAATTTCAGCACCTGCTGGCATGGTCACCTGTCTTTGTAGGACCAAGCACAATACAGGCTTATGGGAAAAATAAAACCATTCACAGATCATTGCATTCACCACTGGACCATTAAGTTCCTTAAGTACTTCACATACAAGAAAGCTACATGCACACAAATATAATATACATATTCACAGGCTTACAAGCTCTTGAATAATATGTTACTTGACCTGCTTTGCATAAAGCATATTTGAGCTATGCATATTCATATTCAAAATATATTTCCATAACATATAGGGGCATAGTGCAGAATTTGGTTTGTTTCAGTAGCCTCAGCAAATTTGTCTTGTATCTCCATTACAGTGCATTAGCATTGGCATGATAGTTCTTTGGCTTTACTCTGAGCACCATGGCAAAGTTGAAACAGTTCTAATTATATTTGCTTCTAATTGCAAGCATCTTAATAAGTTAATATATGTTTCCTTGAGATCATGTAAAAATTGTGTTCAGAGTATTTATTTATTATTAATTATCATTATTGCTATACAGTGGTGATGTGAAACATAGCACGTGGACACAGATATTAAAGTATGCATGTTCTAGTTTCCAAGGAAGATCAGCTTTCCCTTCTATTTCAATTCAGGAACAGTTATAAACTGTATCACTGAGGGTATATGCTTATATAAATTAATATGGGTAATTGAGCTCCATTGTAGAGTCTACTGAACTAAATATGTTTTCTGATCCAGAACGTTCAGTTAATAAATATAGTAAAATATCTCTGCTTCTCCAGTTTTGTCTGAAATAAAGGCTTTGGGTTTCTTTTATTATTGTTGTTAGGGTACAATTAGTTCAAACAGAAGTGGTAATGTATAAAATCTGTTTATATGGATCCAGTGCTAATTTACTACTAGAGATGCATGAAACCTAGCAGGTTTCACTTTGAAGGGAGTTATGCAACGTTTTGATTCAGATAGGTTATTAGGAACAAGAAAGCCATATACAGTCAAAAGAATAGAGTTTCTCCTAATTTTGCAATAGAAACATGCCACTCGTTAATTTTTTGCAAGATTTTGTTGTAAAAGAACTGTGTGTTAGGCTTGCTTGAGAGGTTTGGTAGCTTCAGTGTATCATTCACATTTGTGTTGAGTATTTGACTGAAGTAAAACTGAAAAACTGATGAGTTGTTTATGGCTTCAAGTTTTGTTATGACAATTCTAATCTTAATTTTTAAAAGTAACGGGATCAGAAAGTCATAGTACATTTCTACAGGAAATCAGTTTAAAATACCCAGTAAAATGTCTTCCTTTAATATGAAATCAATTTAAGTGAGTCAAAACATGTCTCAAAACTAAATAAGTGCATTAAAAGGGTGTTTTAGAGTAAATATCAGCAACCAAACTGGACCTCTGCTCTCCCTCTAGTTATTTCTGATAGCATTTAACCACCTAGTTTTAAAATAGTTTCATTGTCATTCATTTTGAATGTGGCACACAAAGAAACTTTTACCTAGGGATCATTCAACAAAAGAAACTACATTCCTGTGAAGATTATCATTAAGAAATTTAGCTGATAAAAATAATATATTAGCTGATTTTGAAGGAAGTAGAACACAGACTCCTCTGAGCACACAGACAAGTAATTGTCCAGGGGAAAAAAGAGTATAATGGTCCTTGAAGACATTTTTCTTCCTCCTACATTGCACTGTTCCCATAAATGATCAGAAATACCCAATGGGCATACAGCATCCAATTAAAGTAGAAAAAAACATGTAAAACAGAAAACTACAAAGTGGAAATCTGAAATAGAAATGCTGTATTTGAATTCTTCCTATAAATGAGCTGTTCTAGTAGGCTTTTTGCAGAAAATTGTAGATGCAAAAGGACACCTTCATACTGTATATTATATTATACTACTAAACCCAGCTGGAAGCATCTTCAATCAGAGAGATAATTACAGTAATAAAATACTAAGGAAATGCTATAACAATGTTTGTTTGAAAATATATAACTTACTATGGCATTGAGGGCAGGTATTTGCATTGGCCTTTCATTAAAAATATGAGATACCTCTATTTGACTATGTTGAACTGTCTGATTCATTGGAAAATTAGATTCACAGTTCATTATTGGTTTTTTTGGACAATAAAGATTTAATGAGATTTAATGCTGATGAAAGAGAATAAGGTAGAGCCCAGTATACCAGATTTGCATGGCCCTTGATTAAAAAACAAATAAACAATGAAACTAGGTAAAAAATAATACTCTTCCAGATTCTACACTCAAACCAAGCTCTTTAGATGCCTACACAAGACTCCACTGACAGTAGATCTTCATATGCTCACTGACTTCAAGTTTACTTAAGCATTGGATGAAAGTTCAGTGTGCTTCAGTGATGCCCTGAATTAAGCCCCAAATGTAATGGTGTAATTCACACTTCCCTCTCCTTTCAAGCTTGCTGCAGACTCAGGCAGATATCCTTGCACATTGCCATCTGCATGTTTAGATTTGGAGCTGTAAGAACTACAGACTTCATTTTCTGTTTTGAAACAAAAAATTGAATGTTGGAACACATTATTCCATTGCTAACTTGTTCAATCCTTGGCAGGGCTGGTTTAACATTTTGGGGGTAGTCCCTTTTTTGTCTAGGGGCCAGCTCTCTAGGCAGGGAGCTGACCACAGAACTACAACTCCCAGGGTAATGTGAACTCTCAGCTCTCATCTTGCTCTGCAGGTTCTCCCCACATAGCACAGTAGACAGGAATGGAGCAATATGGGCCCAATCTGATCTTGGGCCTTGCACCACAGAGCCACTGGCCCCATGGTAAACCTGCTACTGCTCCGTGGACCCCCTGTTCCTCCTGCCTTTCCCACTGACCTTCCCTGCAATACACAGATCCTCTTTCCCAAGCTCTCTGAGATTTCCAGTCTTTCTGACTTTCCCCTCAGTATACTGTCTTTCCAAGCCACTGTTTTTCATCTCCCAGCTGACTCCAATCCTGTCTCCAAATCTGATCTCGCTCTCCCTTGCTCATAAAATGCCTACTGAAAGTAATAGAAATAAGTTTCTATGTCAATTCATTTCCTAGCCTCTCTCCTGGCACTGGCAGCAAGAGGGTTAACTGCAATGTTAGTGTGGTGATATATATATGAAAAGAAATCTGTCCTTTAAATAGAACTGGACTAAGAGAATCAAGTAATTTCACAAAGGCCACCATCAAGTAGCATCAGCTCCAGACACTGCTGACCTGGGCTGCATTTGAACCAGAAACCTTAGTAGGAAAATGCTCTGTGTTTTGTTTCCATTTCCCTTAGCCATCAACTCTTTCAGTGTGGAATTGTTTAGCATTGGTAAAACATTTGTTTTTAGTTCCAGGTCAAGTGTCCAGGAATGTTACTCATTTATCACATTTGACCATATCTGAAAAGACAACTTTGTGTACTAAACTTCCTATGACATTGTGTATGCTTCTTTTATTGAGACCCAACTGGTTATTACAAAAGTGTAAACCTGTGAACTGGCTCAATAAAAATTCAGTCTAAGTCAGAAAAAAAAATCATTTTAGCTTGTTAGCTTTTTAGCTTCTTCAAGCAGACTCAGTTTATCTCAACCTTATAAATAGAATACATCACAAAACTGTGTTGAATTGGGAAGAAGGTAACAAGCTGTATCTGAAAGCCCCAGGATTAAGCATATGCAGCAACAGTGTTTGACAGATCCTATCAAAGATGCTGCTAAGGGAAAAGGGAATGAAAAATTTCCATCTTGTGAATCCTGACTTCTACCACTATGAATACACTATAGAAAATACATGCTGAAACTTATCAAAAGGATGAAGTCTGACATGACAATATAATTAAAACTATAAACTCACTTTGAAACATATTATGATTAAACTCTAGTTGTTTGCAAGATTCATTAAAATAGCTCTCATTGCTCATTATTTTTCAATCGGTTTGTAGATATCTTTAAATGTCAAATCACTAATTTAATGTTTTATCAATTTATTAGCACGATTATGGCATCTATCAGTCTATTTTACCTTTTATCTCTTGGAATAGTTCAGTAACAACTATCATATTAATTTATAAATGTTACATTGAGACCCATAATACACTAGTTTCTAACAAATGTATATGATATGCCTGCTTTTTCAAGAAATGTATTGGAAGATGGGGCAGCATCACTTGAATTTGCCTTTTGCATTGTTTCGACTCTACAATGGGGAAATGCCAAATCCTTTCCCATTCCCACTCTACTGAGCTTGGCATAAAGGGAATCCTTGGGAACTGGGAAAGTTATCTTTCCTAAGTTAGCTATGGAATATTGTCGGTAGGACTCCGAAGCACTAATGCAGCCACATTTGCTACTGACTTCTACTTTGGGGTATGTCCAATGAATCCACCTAGGGCCAGATTCTCCTCTGTCTGCCACCCTCGCTACCAGGTCACTGATGCTTGCGGAGTTCCTTGCAGAGCTAGTGCATATGGAGCTGTATGATCTGTTGAAATTCTGCCCTCACCCTGCACAGGCCAGTGCCTTTATATCTAGGCCTTTTTTGGACAAGAAGCAGAGGTTTTATTTCTAATAGTAGGAAACCTCTGCCACATATTTGCGTAATAGCCCAACTTCAATACTAACCTTGGCACAAAGTAATCTCAGATACGATCTTACATAGCCTGTCTTGGCTTTAACACCATCTCCTGAACTCCTATTTATATTATTATTTGTATAGTGTCATAACAATGCATAGCATCACACAGAACAAATAAGGCAAATTCTTTGCTCAGAAGAGATTGTACTCTAATGCCCCGAACAAGCAATGAATTATGCACACCCTTAACTTCATATTCATTAAAGTAAAAGAATCAGGGACTAAGTTAAACATGAGCAATAGGAGGAGGTAGTACAAAGAAGGGTCAAAGAATGATAAAATCACAAGTCTCCTTAGATAATACAGTACATGTCTTGGTGGGATTTCATACATTAACAGTTTTCATTTAATGAAAATTATAAGGTCAATTAGTCAACTCAGATCCCTCCAACTTTTATCTATTTCAGGTCAATGATTAAGATTCAGTAAATGAGAAGATTTTGATAACCTCATAGAACACTTAGATCACATAGAATACTGTTTCACATCATCTGACGTGAACAAATTGAGGTTTGATCCTGGAATTACCAATCAGATGTTCAGTGCCAACTTAAAATATTCATAGAAAAAGCTCAGAGTCCAACTGGATGTCTTAGTCTATCACATATCAATGGTAACAAGCACATGACTGTTGTAATCAGTCAAGCCTCCGATTTTAGAAGAATTTGTCAGAAAAATAGTGTTAACTTTTCCATTCGTAGATCCACAATCTATTTATAAACATTAGCTAAGCTTAACGTTAATCCTTTAACAATATTTAAAATCCATGTTAAACATGAGATAGACTTAGGTGAACAGAGTTTAAATAATATGCATAGAGCATAGGAGTTCCAATTCCATTCCTATTTTTATCTACAAGGCAACTCTCTTGTTTATACCAAGTAATGAATAGTGTCATCAAAACTATACTATCCAATTAATACCATTAATACCAGTGGCCATTTATGAACAGTGACTGTCCAAGCTGCCAGACATGATCTGCAGACTTCACCAAGTTAAGCATCAAATATCTTTCAGAACAGTTCAACAAACAGATGTGCACAGTTCTGTGTTTGGTCCTCAATAGATTATGCATGGTACATCTGCAGAAAAATTGTTCTGCTTACCACATACCCGTCTTGATACTACTTTAATCATTATGCCTGGTCACGGTTTTCAGACACACACTTCATAACACTTGTCATGACATAATCGCTGGAGACTCTGCAGCATCTGTTTATGATTTCCTTCTCCCCCTTTTCTTTACATGCAGGACAAACAGTATAACTCTTGGATCAAAGTTTTTATTGTACTTTTTATCTGTTGAAGTTAGGATAAAATATTGCTAGTTCTCCTGAAAGATTATACAAGCTTTTATTATGTTAATGCCAAAAATGTAAGAGAGATCAACCTTTTTTTCAGAGTCTCATCCTTTAAGATATTGATGTTGATATTTGTAGTTTTAATCCTTTTTAATTAATTATCTTCAGTGAATATCAATTTCCTAACTATAATAGGGGAAGATTTTTTTAAATGACTTTCTCCCATATCCCAAGATGCTTTTAAAAATATTTCTGAAATGTTTCAATGAACAACAACAAAAAAAACCACCTCAGATTACTTGAGGGTGAAATATATTTGCTGTTATCAGCAATGTCATCATCTAAAAAGTGGAAGATTTTAGAATTAAAGATTTAAATGTTTTTGTTTTGAATAGTATTTTTAAAGATAAATGATTTTAAAGGTATAAATTAGGAATATATGATTTGGCATGACAGATCATCAGATCTAATATACTGACTGCAACAATGTACAGCACAGGATGTTTCTGAAAAAGCAAAATAAAAGCACACCAAACTCCAATAATTTAAAATTACATTGTTTTATGTTTAGTTTATTAGCATAATCTATTAGTATTAATCTACACAAATGCATGTTGTATGCACTGTTATGCATCTTATGATACTTTTGCTTTCATTATATACATAAGTTGTATGAGTATACGGAAAAAAGGACAGGAAACACTTGATACGGTTTTTAATCAGTCCTGAACTTTATTATACAGATGTCTGGGACATCTGTATTGTGCAGGTCAATCCCTGTTTCTTTAAATAATTACCCAGGGCTCCACCAGCCCACCCCTTGATTTCCATCCAGGTCCCCTAGCCAATCCATGGCTTGGACTTTGGTAGGAGGGTTAAGGCGGGTTATGAGAATGGAGGGGAGGGCGAGAAAGGGGGATATGGCTCCCTGATGGTGCCAATCAGAGGAGTCCCCACACCCCCGCTCCTGTTCTGTTCTTTTACTCAGTATTTGCTTTCAAGTCTTTTACTAGAACAATTTCCATTCAGGTCACCCAGCCAACCCATGGCCTGAACATCTACCAGACTCATAGGCAGGTTAAGGTGGCTATGAGAACAGGGAGGAAGGGAAGGTTGGCTCCCTGCTGTACTATCAGAGGAGTCCCCAAACCTCTTCTCCCATTCTGTTCCTTTATTCAGTACCTCCTTTTAAGCCCTTTACTAGGCCATTTATCTGGGCCTTGGATGCCGGCTCTATGGCGTACTTGACATCCACCCAACCTTATGAAATAAGTTGTGACCTATGCCTACCACCTTTCCTTCTGATCCAAAAAGGTAACAATCTGCTGGATGTGTACATTTTGTTTCTATACATGTATCATGCTTGTACGAAGTGTGAATCTGTTTATAAATCTAGACATGCTAGTGAGCACCATTAGTGATACTCCGGAAACATAATGGCTTGGTACTGAAACTAATGACCTGTGAATAGTCTTCTTGTAGGCCTAGATTGTGATTGGTTCTGCCAGGACATGTGGCCAGGCCACCTGATGCTGCAATCCATTTTGAATCGTGTACTTTTCTACTCAAGGTGAGAAAAGCTTGAACTGGACACACAAATTCCCACCCTGAGCAAAAGGGATATAAAGGTCGGAAACCAAATAGTAGGGGCAGTTGCCAGATGCCAGGAGACCCTCACTTAAAACCCAAGATGCCTGCCAGAAAAAATCTAAGACTGAACAGGGGGAAGGATTGAGCCCAAGCCAGGGGACTGCCTAGCTTGTGAAAAAGATGATTAGGAGTACTGTTAGGGTCAGAATTTGCATGCAACAAGTTTCTTTATGTATTAGGCTTAGCTGGCATGTGTTATTTTTTCTTTTTTTGTGGGGTTTTGGGGGGTTTGTTTTTTGCTTATTAACTTACTCTGATCTGTCTGTTTTCACTTGCAGTCACTTAAATCCTACCTTTAATACTTAATAAAAACACTTTTGTTTATTACCAGGCCCACTGTAAATAATTGTTACCTTGGGAGTGCAGGAGAGTTACAGCAGTACATATCTCTCTTTCATTGATAAAGAGGGCAAATTTATGAGCTTTCTGTGTATAAAACTTTTATACAGAGTAACATGGATTTATTTGGGGTTTGTTCCCCCTTGAGGGTTGTGTTCCAGGGTACTCTCAAGTCCCTGACTCTGAGCCTTGATTGGGGAGACTAGAGCTTCTTGCCCAGTGGGATAGGGTGGGAGGGTGACCGAGAGGGCAGTTAGGCAGGCTCAGTGGTATGATCAGCATGCTGGGTGACAGTCCCAAGGAGACCTCCTTGATCCAACCCATCATGGCTAGCACATTAGAGAAGATACAGGAGTAATCTGCAGTAAATATAAAAATGATTCTTTGTCAGCCTGCAGGAGCTTTCTCAAAGCCCATAGTTTTCCCTGTCACTAGTTCACAGGTTGACATGCACAGGAAGGTCTTAAATCTCATCTTGGATTAAGCAGTCCAGATCATGGCAAGAACTGATGGCAAATCCAAAAGGAATCAGTAAAGCCCCTAAAGCAAGTTGGTAGGGGAAGGAATAGTACATCTAGCCCATGTGCCATTTGTGCAAAATCACAGTGGAGCACAGGTGACACATTATCTCAAAGTGAAATATATGTGGGGATAGGAAGGTACAAATTACACTTGCTATGCCAGTTTAAATGAACTTGCCTCATGATGCATGGTATTTATGGTTTGTTTCAGCAAGAGCTTATCAATGTTTTCTTGTGACCTAGTAATCATTACAGCTGATAGTTTAAATAATTTCTGCTCTGGAATTTGCCCAGTATTACAGGTCATTGATGTGGTGTTAATGTACCTCAGCATCCTGCAAACTGCATTATAATGCATGACAGTTCACAGCCCAAGACGTGCTAAATTGAAGCTTGCAGGGGAAAAACTGTGAAATTGTTGCTGATAACATCCTTTACATTTTAAACATTTCAAATTTCCCGACCAGCTCTAAAATGAGCCATCTAAACATGAATTCTTCTTACATTTAATATGCTACTTTTTGCTCTAGAATGAGGCAAATCAGAAGGCTTTCACCAATTAGGACTTGACCCATGACATTGATCTTCTTATTGAAGATGGTCCTAAAGGCCATTAGGGAAAAGTCTTCATGCTATATGACAACACATCTCAGAATGCACTACGACTAGCTGACTGGAATCTCAACATCCTCAGCTTCTACATTCTTCAGCAGGTTGGGGCTTTGGGGAGAGCATTTGCAATAGTACTTAACATCCAAAGTGTTCACAAGAAGAGTTAGAAGTTCCTGGAAGAAAAAATGAGGGCTTTTTAAAAAGTAGTGACATTGTGAAGCAAGATTGTGCAACATAGATACCATTATTTACCTCAAGATTTTAGGGAATTCCAAAAAAATACTGTGGTTAGGTCAGCTAACAGTACTAGCATAACAGTACTAATAAATCTGTTGGTCTCTAAGGTTACAGCTACACTAACATTTTTTTGCGGAAGAGGATATGCAAATGGTGCTTTCATTTGCATATCTTCTTCCGATTCTTTTTGCGGAAGAGGTTTTGCTGATAAAAAGCCCCATGTAGATGGGGCCATTTCTCAGAAAAAAACCCTTTTACGAAAGATCCCTTATTCCTCAAAAAACCGAGGTTTACAGGATCTTGTGGAAAAGGATTTTTTTTCTGACAAATGGCCCTGTCTACACGGGGCTTTTTATCAGCAAACCTCTTCCGCAAAAAGAATCGGAAGAAGATATGCAAATGAGAACACTATTTGCATATCCTCCTCCACAAAAAAAAGCAGTGTAGCCGTAGCCTAAGATGCCACAGGACTCCTCATTGTTTATGCAGAATTTGACCATCTCAACTGAAAGTGAGATGCAACTGAACTCCATTGCTTAGAAATGTGTTCTTGCTAAAGGTCCCCCCTATCGTTTAAGACACAAAATAATTTTTGTCTCATTTACATAATGCAAGGCTTCTCAAACACTTTTTATAACACAGTTGTGGGCATGTGTCCATTGAGCATCGCACAGTCCACTTCTCTCATTCAAGGTCATGTGGCAAATACCGTAATGGTTAATATAGAAAGTAACACACAGAAAGTCCTATTTTTTGTTTGTTTTGTTTTCACACACTCTTTTTGATTTAGCAGCTGGAAAGAAAAAGAGCCAGCCCCATGTGGCCAGCCAGCTGTTTGTGGCCCCGAATCAGCAAGTGTTCCACAGCGCACCAGGTGTCCACTGACTACTATTAGAGAAATGCTAACATAATCAATATAGAATATTAGGCTTTTAAAAAAACTACTTTGTATTTATTGTCCGACTTTCTATACATGAGTTGATAGACTTGGGTCTGGTTCAAACCAACTAACAAAAATGAATAAGGCTTATGTTATTTTTATGCTGAATATCAGCAAAAGCATGTGGAGAAGATTACATTTAAGATTCTGGCTCTTACCCAAAGCACAACAAAGACCACCTTTTCCTCATCCATCAATACAGACTTTGATAGGTTTGGAGGCCCAGACTTCTGTCTCCTTCTGTCAGAGCATGAAGAAGAAGCTTTGACTTGCATGTAAATCATGTGAACATGAGCTTATCACTGTTACCATCCTATGTTGCTCCCACAGTGACAAAGATGGGCTGCATAATTATTCATGCTGATTGTATGAATTTTCCAAAACAATCAGACCTTTGCCATATATATATATACTATAGAATAATAAAACCACATTGTATGTTAAAGGAAGAAGGGAGGGAAAGAATCAGGTGTGGTTTATTCTCAAACTCAGAGAGATTGTAGAGCTTTCCAGAGTCCAATAAAATTCAGATATAGTTGTACCTAAGCCCACCCAGCTCTAATTATTGCTAATTTTTCTAGTCAAGCACATGTTTATTTAAAACTGATTTTTTTGGTTCAGTAGTCCTGCCTGTACCAGCATTAGCCTCCAGATCTCAACAGCATTCTGTTTATTCCAATCTAGCTTGCCTGACTGACTCCCCAAAGATAAAATTTGCTAAGTGAATTTGACAGATTCCAGGCTGTCTCCATATGGCAGGGACTGAGCTGCAGCTTCTGAATCTGCCTGGGATTCAAAAGCTGCTCTCACCTTATTAAGATGGCAGCAGTTACAAGCAAGTCAAGTTCACCCAGGGCTTGTTTTAATTCTTTTGCCTGAGACTAGTCCAGGGCATTATTTTATTATTTTTGAATGAGACACAACATCGCTGAAAATGTGATCTTTATTTAATGCACACTACTTACACACTACTTAGATTGAGCCAGAAAATACATGTCTAGATAAATTTGTGAACTTTTAAAAATAACTGAAGTGTGCACAGTTTGGAATTAACTATAAACAGGAAACAAAATTAAAAAAGGAAAGAAGCAAAAAGAAACAATGTGAACATATTTGTTGCCGTGTCTGTTTCTTCCCCTTGGCCTTTTGGTTCTAATTGAGAGCTTAGCCTTTGCATGCTACTCAGCTATTATCAAAATTATGTTGCTCATTCCTCAGTGTTAAAAATGTCAAACTATACCCCACCAACTTCTGGACATTGGACTTTCCAAACTGAACTCTAAGGGCATGGCTACACCAGTAACTTATTTTGAAATAACTTATTTCAAAATGATAACTTCCAAAATAACTACAGGTGGGAATGGCAAGAGGGCTGGAGATGCAGCAGCCGCGGCAGCCCTGGTAGTGGAGGTGGGGCTGGGGATGCAGCAGCCCTGTTAGCAAGCCCAGGGCTGGAGACATGTAGCCGCGGCAACCCAGGTAGCGGGGCTAGGGATGTGACAGTCTGGTCTGCCTGAGCCGCAGCAGCCCAGCAGGGGGGCCGGTTAGGGCTGGCAACAGGGAGGGGAGGTAGGTTCAGGGGCCAGCAGCAGTGGACCTCCCCTTGTTCAGCAAATTCCTTTGTTCGGAACCAGTCAGGTCCCGTCGGTGCCGGACCAGACAGGTCCAACCTGTATTTCAAAATAAGCATATTCCCCAGGGAACACAGGAGATATTTGGAAATAATTAGACCCTTATTTTGAAATAATGACTTGGTAGTGTGGATACTCTGCTTGTTATTTTGAAATAAGGGGAATTATTTCTACACTCACTAGTGTAGACCAGGGCTAAGAGAAGATCCTCAACTGGTGGCATTGCAACACTTCACACCAGCTGAGAATCTGCCTTTCTATGTCTACAATGTATGAGACAAATCGCCAAAATCAATCACAAAAAAGGCCTCTTTGTTAAGTGTTTAACAGCCTAAAATATCATTGGAAAAACAGATTCAATCTGATTAAAATAAACTGTATTAATATTTTTCATTGCAGGCAGCGTTATGTGAAAGCTTATATTTATAGGATTTAAAAAAAAAATCTTGGCTGTTTTTATCCAGTCTGTAGGCTGCTTGTTTGAAGTGTCTTCATGGGATTAAGATCACTTGCACTGCTAGGTTAAAATCAGATCATCTTGTAACTGTAATAAATGCTATTCCAAGCAGATTTTTTTTTAAAGAAGGAAAACAAAATACCCCAAAGTGTTTGCACTTACCATGCATATGTCTAGACTCTCATTTTCAAAAACGACACACTTAAAAACAGCAACATAAGCCCCCTTTTTAAAATAGAGTTCATTCTCTATGTTCCAGAGTTAATCTTAATAATTTTTTTTTCCCCCAACTTCAAAACCTTGAAAAATATTTTGTTTTCATTCTTAAGGTCCAAACATTGGAATTCCTGTGTTAGGACTGTAGCATTTCTAGAAACAAATTGATATTTTCCTTTTAAAAAGACAAAAGAAATTTCAAGATGAATGGAGTCTTGGCTTTAACTGTTAAATCACCCTGCTCTTTAACATATAATTGTAATTGCAAATTAAATAGACAAGACAACATTTTCAGATTTCCATGGCAGTTGTGGATGCTCCTTTGTGTTTCCACCTGCTACGTGCTTGAATATGGACTTATAGTACTAACTTCTGACTCTATTGAGGGGAGCTCATATTTCCACCATATTTGCCTCGCTGCTGTTAGGATTTTATCTTGCTTTCCTAAAGTAGGTTCAGATGGGTTCTTCTCATTTATGACATGATGGGTGGTAGGCCATATGTTGTAACTCCTTATTTAAGTGTATAACTGATGTTCAGTGCAGTACTCCATAAAATAAGGTGTACAGTGACAGATAAATGGCTTGGGAAAGTTCAGGTATTTGGTTCATGAGTGAGCTGGGGGCAGCTGGGGAGTCATCATTGGTATGCCAGTGAGCCAACCCCCCATTATTATAGACAACTTTAACCCTCCTATTAGGGTTGCCATCTCTGACTGAAGCTATTCCAAGATTTTTTTTCCCAGAGTACCATAATATCTTTTTAAAATAGCCTATTAAAATGTCCAGGGTTGCTTTCAGTAGTCACCAGGAATTAATGCTGATTCCAGGAGACTCTAGGCCAGTCTTGGAGAGTTGGCAACCCTTCCTCCTACAAGAGGAGATGGTTGGTAAGGTCCTGGCAATGGATTTGCTGGAGGGACATAGATGGGGGTGGGAGGGTGGGAACTGGTGGAAGCATCCCAGAGATTGCAAGATCCTGACAATGGATTTGTGGGAGGGATGTGGATGAAACAAGGGTTGGGGGAGTTGATAAAAGTGTCTATTCCAGTTAATTATGGGGAAAAATGTGGGGTGGGGTTACCTGCACCATACACTTTTTCTGCCGGGTAGTTTCAGACATCTAATAGTAAAGTAGTGGTCTAATTAAACCCCATGTCAAATGTCTCCTGACCTTCTTTCAGCACAGTCAGACAAAGTTGTCTATCTAGGTTTAATAATTAATAATAGAGTTTATAGGAAAAAGTTTTATTTGCCATAGATTTTTCAGGTTATTATCTGACCGATGTCAAGGGGTCTTAAGAAAAAAAAATTCTCACAGTGCTATGCTTTTGTCACCCAACTTGCTGCTTTGGGTGCATGGTGGGATTCTGTTATATCATAAATGATAACAAATATGCCCTCTGACCTGACCTGTGTAGAGCCGGAGTGTGAGAGAGACTGATTTAGTGTTGCTTTTTCCCTCCTGATATGTCTCCATAAGCCAGAATTGCTGCAGACAGTAATTTGGGGTGACAATTTCAAAACACAAAATGTCAAGTTTAAACTGGATTTTGAAAACTGAATTTGTAAAAAATAAGGTACTGAAATGAATATTTCCATGAACGCAGACATTTAAAGAACTTCAGGTCTGGCTGAAGTGAATGAAAAAAAAAAAAGTTGGTGCATTGCTTTTGCCCTACTTGCTATATATAGTGATTGTCGCACAAGGTGAAAGTAATGAACAAATATGATTTGGGAAGGAATTTTCTGTATAATGGCAGGAATCACACATTTGGTGTTTTTTAAACAAAAATGTCCTTGTTTATTTCTGGATCAAGGATCTTCTGTTAAGACAATGTGGACATTGCCCATATTTTTAGTTTCCTTGGATTGCAATGTCAGCTGTTGAGGCAGCTCAGTCCTGCCTCTTGTCATTTACTATGCTGAGGTTCCTAGGAGCAGTTTGAGGAAGGTTGGGGATTTGCCTTTGGCTATATCACATGTTTAGCTGCTGGAGGGCCCTCTCTGTTTCCTTGTCCTCCTGAATAATGTGTGCATTATCTCACTTTTTAATGAACTAATTTGCTTTCAGTTGCATGCTTAGAAATGCAGAGCCATCTGCTGAAAACAAGGGAATAATCCTGGGGAATATTTGTGGGCAGTGTCAAGAATTTGAGACTCTCCAATTGGCTTTCAGCAGAAGACTTCTACCTTCCTCAGACATTCGCAGCATTAGGCTTTGAGACAAAAATTGCTTCACATTGACAACAACAAAACTAATTTAGAAGGCTCCTGCACTCTGCACAATCTGTGCAGTGATGTTGGAATCATATATATCAGTAGAGTGGGTCACAAGGAGGGGTACTTATGACTGTATTCGGTCGTCTACATAACTTTCTTCCACTGAGCAAAAATAAGCCAAATTCTTGCTGAACGCTTTATTGTGTGCTAATCTGTTAAACTTCATCTCAGAACCAGTAGCAGTAATGAATTCCACTTCATAACTTGTGACTTTCCCCACTTACACATTGAGTGAGGGAAGTTTTTCACTCTGTCTGATGTGTCAGGGTTTGAATAGACCAGCATGTAAGTACAGAGACTTTAATATTGTATTTGCATAATAAGGCAACTAGGCTCGATTTAGCTGATGCATCGCAGTCAAGTTGTTAAATCTGTTACAAAATTCACAGATGTCGGAGGTTTTACAAGAAAGTGCAGCAGACAAATGTACTGCCTTTTATAGACTCACCTTTTATTTTATGTGCTGCTCTTATAGATTTAAGGCCAAACAGGCAATGTTTTTTGTTTGTTTGTATTTTATGTCTGGTGCTTGGGTTTTATTTTATGTTTATTTTGTTTTATTGTTTTTATAATTGGTATTAAATCAATTTTCAAATAAATCATGATGTGCTCCCCTCTTGCATGTGCCCTTTCCCCCATTCTGAACTGGGAACCCTTTTAAAATCACCAGACTGATCAGTAATGTTTTAGGGAACTTGACAACACCAAGATCTTGATAATGAGGTGAAATGCCCTGGATGGCTGTGCATAAAATGGTTCCTCCTTAGACACAAATGGTGCCTGCGTTCTGAAATGTACTAAGTCATTTGTAGGAGTCAGAGTTAATGATCTCCTTGTCCTTTTAGTTCAAATGCAATAGCAGCTAGGGCTTATCTATATTTAAAACACTACAGCAGCACACCTGTAGCGCTTCAGTGTAGACATTAACTATGCCAATGGGAAAGGTTCTCCCAACAGCAGAGGCAATCCACCTCCCTATAAGGTGGCAACTAGGTTGATGGAAGTATTCTTCCACTGACTGAGTCATGTTTTAATGTGTGACTCAGGTGTGTGGATTTTTCACACCCCAACGGATGTAATTAACATTACTTAATTTTCTCCTGTCCAGTAGGCCTAACCAGTGCTTATAGCAGCCTCAACAATGGCCCAGATAGTCAACAGTATGTAAGCGCCTAACTTCTGTTAATTTCAGTGGAACCTAGAAGCCTAAATACATTTTGAGGTTCCAGGACAATATGACTAATATTACCAACAACTTCCTTCTCCTTCCGAGTCTTTCAGCTTCTCCCCTTGTATTTGTCCATCACCGCCTGAGATCAACACAACTCATTGGGATAAGAACACCTTTGACCATGGTCTTGAGCTTAAGGAGTTTTCTAGGTAAAATTAGCCATGCAAGAAGAATCTGAATAAAAACAAGATTTATTAAAAGTATTGAGAAAAAAATAAATTAAAAAACACTGTGTGCTTAGCATATTTAGATTTACATTTCTTGTCAGCCATAGCATATAAGGAATTTTCAGCTTAGTTTCAGATTAAAACCAGAGACGTGAGTATCTTACATCTCCTGAAAGCAGTCCTCTCTCTTTTTCTGACCACCATTGCTTGCTGTCCGGAGACCAACTCCTGGTTGTTTCCAGATACTTCTTCTATCAAAACCTGCACTCCACTCAGTCAGTTTACATATCCAGACATGTCTCACTTGACCTAGAACAACCTGCCCTCCTCTTTACAGATCAGGTTTCACCACATGAGGTTGAAGGGACTTTATGAATTCTCTAGGTGAGAGTTCACATTGTTGCTGCTCCAAAATAACTTCATATGGATGGAGTTGCAATGTTACAAAATGAGAATAACTGTATTAAATAAACAGGGATGTTTTCGTGGAAGACAGACATGGATCTGGATACATCATGCCTCTACTGAAAAATGATGGAATTATTGTGAATAGACCAGTCCTCAGAGATAGGCCATTGAGCATACAATGATCTTTTAAAAATGATTAAGAGGCTTTCAGAGACTTCAAAAATTAGCTCAGGTAGAGAGCTTCACAGACCACATTGATTGATTGTATCTGAGTTCTTATCTACACAGGGAAGTTATACTTACATCATCTTAAGTATAAACTGCTTCCTCTCCACTGGTAGACACCTTTATTCTGGAATAAGAGAACCACTCTTATATTAAAATAAGAGTGTCCACACGGGGGGTTATACCTGTATAATTATGTTGGTTTAATCATACCAGTATAATTGTACCGGTATAAATTGCAATGTTTTCTTGTGTGGAAAACCCCTCCTTTTCTTCTTAATCTTTTCTGTGCTGTGTTTGTTGTTGTTGCAAGTTTTCATTAACTATGTATAATGGACAGAGCTCCAGACCCCTTTTCACATGACAATACAATAATTATTCTTTTGTTCTGATTATTATATAAGAGAACATTTATAGCTATGAGAGCAATTCAATATATAATAATGGTAATCAGTGAAATCTTGAGCTAAACCCAGGAAGACAATACTAATAACAGATTTCCAAAAATACATACTACCATTAATGTCATTTATCAGACCATCTTGGTAGGTGTAAAATTTCATTATTGCCAGGGGTGTCATATCTACAAAATGTGGGGGGAGAAGGACAAAGTTGTGCCAGCATATAGCACAAAATGTACATTTATATTACATCCTACGGGGTTGGAGGGGGGGCATGGAAGACATAATGAAGCATATATAGACTTATGAAATTTTTGGGGGGTGGTGTGCGGGTGACTGCCTCCAGCCTTCCCCATAGCAAAAACTGTGCCTGCTTATTACATAAAAAAAGAAAAAAAATCATAATCATTTAAATTCTGTCTCAGAGAAGTGTGGCACAAGCTGGGTGTTACTTGAAGTGCCTACTGTTGGCAGCAGGATAAGGGAGAAGGGAGTGAAATGAGATATGTCAGAGATGATGGGATTTAGAATGAATTTTGTGGGGAACAAATGGTCACATCTCAACTGAACATTGCTATAGTGTAATTCTGTCGTATTTCTTGCTGCAGTTCATGGGAGATGCAGACATGGCAAAAGTGCTGAAACTAAGAAGAACAATTTCCAGATAAGAGGCTAGTGGACTCACTCTTCTGCTCTCCTATTATGTATTTATTACTGTCTAAGGCATGTAAAGCAGATTAGAAAGGAGTCTCTCCAAGAAAAGAAGCTAACATTGGAGCATAGTTAGAACAGGGATGCCCAGTTTGAACAGCACAGAGTGGATTTGCAAGTTTGCAAGTTGCCTGCTGCTGAAATCTGGGATCTCAACAATATTTGCACTAAGTTCATATTTTACTCATCCAGCAAGTGAAGTAGCTCCTATCAGAGGATATGTGTACAATACAAGAAAACTATCCTTAACTTAGGTTAGCTGGTGACTTGCTGGGAGCTGAATGAAGACCTCTGCCATACCTTAGAAATTGCCCCAGGTAATCTCATTTCACATCTTGGCTTCAGTTTTCTCTCCTCTAGCAGTATTAGCAAAACAATTCACTATGTTTGGAGCACTGGTGACAGTCTAATCACATCAAAAGAAGGATCTGCTATTAAACTGACAGTACATTGGTGACTGAGATTAGCTAAAACTTGTTCTTCATGTCAGTAGATGGAAAAATCACATGCAAACTCTCACCATTGATCAAAATTCCAGTGCTTATTGATTTTGCTGTGTCAGAACCTGAATGGAATAACAAATTAGATTATTCTGGGTTTAGCCTGCTACCCCATAGAAACTTAGTGCTCAAAACCTTTTTACTTTATGATTAAGGCCCAGAATTTGGTGCATAAGTTCCCCCATTAAAATGCATGCCTGAGTTAGTGAAACTTGGGCCAAAAACTTTTTGGAGCTATAAGAGATTTTCTACATCTCTGTTTTTGATTGTCATGTACTTCAGTATGCTTGTCCAAATCCTACCCACATGCCACTATGCAAATAAGGCACTCCCACATATAGTGAATGTTCTGCACAGAAAGCCTGAAGTGCCTATCTGAGAGGCTTTTTTTTTCTTTTAGCAAATGGAGCCCTAGAAATTATTCCATAGACAGAAAAATCCTGCCCACCAAGATTGGATAATGCAAGAACATTTTAAAAACTGTATTTGTGTTATATAAGCTTAGAGGGAAAAGAAGAAAATGGCTTAGTTTTAACTAATAAAAGTTACAGGGTACGTGAGACATTCACTTAATTGCAAGCATAGATGGGCAATAAATTGAATTAGTTCACTAAGATATGGATCTTGCTCTTATTAAAATAAATAACAAACTAACATTCACCTGGGTTGTATAGAATTAGGCCCTGAGACTATACAGTTCCCTCTCCTTAAAAAAAAAAAAAAAGTCTTCAGTGTTATTGGAAAATTACAAAATTTAAATTAATTATGTATGTAGGTTTACAATATAATATTAATGGAACAGTTATATGGACCATATTCAATGGGAGTACGAACATATATAACTTCAAGCATCAGTAGTCCCATTGACTCCAATAAGACTTAAAGGCTGAAGTATTTTGGTGAATTAGATTTTGCCTGTCTGTTCTTCACTGGGAATCGTGTTTGCATTTACATTTGTGGTGGGTTTGTCTTTTGTTATATCGGATGAGGATATCCATTTGACTAGATTGGCAATTTTAATTCTGAATGATTGTTTATATTTTTCTGGAGGATATGGATTATGTATTCAAATATATTGTCAAGGTTTTTGTAGAGGTAATTTGTTAAACTAAAACATGTAATTTACAGATTGGAATTCCAAAAGGAGAAAGCTGATCCATGAAGGCTCTCGCTTCACATGTATTCAGTGTAGTAGTGTGTTGTTGAATTTGTTACACAAATGTAACAAAAGGGAAGAGGGGAAGCCTTAACACACATAATGAAATGCACTTACACTTGGCACATTTCTCAAACTCACAGCATGATGTATGTATGCAACAGCTGTACCACCAGAGGCTGTGGTCTCAGCAGATTTCACAAACCAAGCAATGTTAGGTAGTGGTGTACTGGAGTGGGTTATCATCCCTGATTGCCACCCAAAGGAAAACCCACTGAGAAGTAGATTATGATAGCAGTGATTTAAGGCCCAGCCCTGGAAACATGTATACACATAACTTTACTCATATTTGCAGTTTCAGTTGTGTGGGAAAAGTTACTTACACGTGCAAGCATTTGCAGGGTCAGACTCTTAGTAATTAGAAATCTCTTCCCTGAATCTCATGGCACAGTGTTGTGACTGGGCAATGAGACTCTGCTGCCAGAAGTGTTTATTAGCAGCAGAGATGTGAAACTCAGGTTTTGGCTGCTTGTGCTCACAGTTTACAATCGGATGGCCCTTTTTTCTGGCAATAGTTGAGAGGCTAGTATGCTAACCACATTCAAATCTGAGAAATTACTTTTAATTACATTCTTTTTTACCTAATTTCTTAATACAATATCAGGTGGATTAGGTGGTGTGCCACCTCCTCACACACACACCTGAAAAGAATTCTTGTTTAGTATTAGTGTGCACTATTAAATGTTTGCTGTGTTCCACCCCAGGAATGGCTATTTCATTAGGACCCGAGGCAGTTCCTATATGCATCTACATGATCTTTGTAACATTGAATTAAAATGTTTTTGTTTATTTTCAAAACATTTTCTTTTCATAGCCTTGTAATGAGCAATGCATAGCATAATCTAGTGATCTGCTTTTGTGTTCATCTGTGGAAATCTGAAGAGAAGCATCCAGTATGTTCAGTTTAAACAAATAAAAACAAAAGAATGTAATGTTTGAAGGCGGGTGGGGGGAGGATTTTGTCAAACACCCTTTGGTTTAGAACCTGTGAAATCCAAACAATGGTTTGGAATCCTTCTTACTTAAATGTATGCTTGCTTAAGAAAAAACAGTGGTATGCCCATGGTTCAATGGAAAAGGTTGGAGCTTAATAAAGGCTATTTAGCATGTTGTTCTAAATCCACAGAAAGGCACATCTTTATTACAGAATTGTAGATCACTTCTGTTAGGGGAATCCCAGTGATTTTAATGTACATTTTTCTCTTACTCTTTTCTAATTAACTTCAGCACTTAGATTACAGAAAGCTAGCCTTCAACACTGATCTTTTCAGTGGTAATAAAGCACTTGAGGTGGTGTTTAATTAAAGTCGAGTGGTGATAGGAAAGAGACCTGAGCAGGGCTGAAGTGCTAATCCCTTTGCCTTGCTCAGTGTCCCTCTGTGATTGTGATTGATGAGCTGATTCCTCTTTACATCTTCATTTGCATCATGTGTTAATACCCACAGGCAGAGGTGCTATGTATTACCAGATGAGAGCTCACTGTTAATGCAGGCTAATGTGGTAATGGGATGGAAGCAGGGTGAAGAGCTCTCTTAGCTGTTCAGCTGAAAAGGCCGATTAAGTAACTAGTTTGTAGTGGGTGGTATGGCTCGGATCCTCACTTGAAAGTTAGTGATATAAACACCTTTGCCTACTTTTACTTTCTACCACCCCCTCTCTTTATTCCACCTCCTTTTTTTATTCATATCCCAATTATTGTTTTAGAATATTCATGCCATGTGGTAAGGCTGCAGGCGTCCTAGAACGGAAGGCTGCAGAGCTTTCTCTACATCCTGGAGCCAACATAAATTGGCAGGGACTTTCAGATTGGCTTCTCCTCCTCCTTAAAGACAGATGCTTTCCTCATTACAAAAAAAAAAAAAAAAAAAAAAAGAATGACACACTGTCTAGCTGTGTCTCAAAACTTCTGTAATCGTGCAGTAGTTTCTGATTTTGGACCAAGTGGTTTGTAGTGGGTCTGTGCAATCTTCTGAAGTTGTTCAGTAGCACAGAGGCATATGGACCCATTACTGCAGCTTCCCTTCAGAACTTAGGTATCTCTACTATAAGTGGCCCAAAATGGTTATGCTAGTTTAGGTTTTTCATGTCTATTTCAGGACAGATCCAGTACCAGAAGTGAATCTAGGTTATTTTATGTTAACAGAATGCACCAAATCATCTCAATCCAAAATAGCAATGTCACTACCTTCTTGCTTTCCCCGCCCTTCCTGTAAAAAGTTGTACAGATTTGCTGGCTAGTCACACTGGTGAGAAAAATCAAGCTGGTAAGAAATCCTTTCATCATTAATTCCCAACCCACCCATCGCCATCCAGAGTTTATGACTTCTGTTTTGAAATCAAGATTTCCTTTCTCCCTAAAAACATAAGAAAGTCCCTTTTGTGGTCTCTCATGTCCTTTCAGGGGTTGGCTTTGTGCCTTTTCCTCTCCTGGGGTGGAATCACATGGCTTTCTCCCTCTTCGACTAGACCTGAGAAACAGCACCCTGTGGATTGACGGTGTTTATACAGCCCTGCATTCAGATCTTGTGCTTCTTGCTTTCGGGAGAATTTAGAAGGCAGACTTCTTAAACCAATTTAATCTTAACAAAGGTAACATCCAAGAACAATGATTTTAAAACAATAAATAGTCTAACTGCGTGCCTGCCTTACCAAACAGATTCCTGTCCTGTGTAAGGGACCCAAGGCAGCCTCCTTTTGCCATTTACCTCAGACCTCTGTTGTCTGGGACAGATTATTTCCCTTAACTGTCACTCCCCCCTGCTTTCTCCAATACTCACAAGCCTAAATATCCTTCTCCCCTGGACAGATAAGTCTCATGAACTTCTCCAAGGGTCAGAGGTAGAACAGCAAAGCAAATGGCTCTTTCATTGCCCTTATGTATTGGCAGGTGGGTAAGCCATCTCAAGCCATTATTCTGCTTGCTGCCTTTTTTTCCCCCAACAGCCCAGGCTTAAACAAAATCAACATATTCATACTGTAAACATCCCTATATTTAACCAATATATTACTGTTATGAACATCCCAATTCCCAGGGTGACATATTCATAAATTGTTACAAAGCAATCCCGCTTCCACCACAATGCCCCCAGCTTCGTCCAACAGACCAAGAGTTTGAAGATTTAAGTATTTCTTCAAGACACACATAAAAGACAATCCATTGAGACAAGTATCTTCATTGCACTGTATAGTAATTACCTTTTTAAAGAGTTAAAATTAATCCCTTTATGAATCCAAACAAGCCATAACTTTTGCCCCAAATTCTTCCAGTGCTTTGGCATTTGGAAGGGAGATACATACAGTCGGACATATTGAACCTCTGAACAGAGTGAAGCTATTCAGTGGGTAAAATAGTTCAGCTCTATACTCGGGGTTCTCCTTTTCTGTTAGGCTTCCATATATGAGCATCAGACCTGCCTTAAAAATCTGCCTTTAGTGCTATGCTTCCATGCTCACAGGGGACTTTTTAAAGTTACAAAGCATGACAATCCTCCATGTCAGACAAGAGCTCTCAGAATTTAATTCACTGAGAAATAATGAGGCCTTTTGTCTTATGCAGTAGCAAAAGAGATTAGTCCAAGATAATTATTTATGGACTTTAATATATCTTTTGCTACTGATATTCAGGAATTCATTTTAATGAGAGTTAAACCACCTGCACATCAATTGGAGCATAGACCTCTGAATGTGTATGGAATAATGTAAATACAGCCTGCCAAAAACATATGCAAGACGTGTTTACACAGCCATAAATATTCTCCCTCTGTTACAAATATTTGCATATTTATGGAAGCAAAGCTTTATATTGCTGCCAGCCTATGTAAAATCTAGTTTCCACCTGAATTCTTATTTCCATATAGGAATAGTATGTAACTGAATAGTTGGTGACACATTTTTAGCTAATACAGTTGCAAATTAATTGGTTAAGAGTTGTATTAATCATGCCATTGCTTGTTATTAAATTTCTAAAGTTATTCAAAACACCTTATGCTGAAAATATGGTTGTCTGTAGTAGACTGTAATATTTACCACTAAGCCCCAATTACCAGCTAATTGTTTATGGACAGTATATTAATTGACCAAATTAATCTGCCTTACTGTATAGCTATATATATATATCAAAATTATGACATCTGAAGTCCAGTATAGATGAGACACAGCTAATTCAGACAGAAAACAAATACATTCTTATGTGGAAGGATAATTCAGATTATTTACAAATCTTAAATTCAAATTAGAGAAATAAAAGTGTTATAAAATGATAGCATATCTATAGGCTTGTCTACAAGAGAAAGTTGTACTGGTGTACCTTAAACTGACTGAAGAGGTTCTGTGGCTAGTTCTGTGTTCTTATGTTTTTATGACTGAAGAGGTTCTGTGGACACTCATTTCATTTTTAACAAGGCACATCCTAATTATCCTTGGTAGTTGGGTATGCATTATCATGCCATTTAAAGACCTGGGAATCTGAGACAAAAAGACTTATTTAGTTGCCCCAAAACACAGAGACAGTTTCAGGACCAGGATTAAAATTCAGGAAATCCTCATTCTCAATCCTGACCATAGAACAGCACGTGTTAAGAATATTGTATCTACTCTGTTAGAAAATCTTCATTGATGAAGTATTCTTTGTTGCATCAGTGTTGTGTTGATATTTTAAATTCACTTGCTTCCAAAGTGTGAGAGAGACCTTAAATCTGTTCACTTACCTGGGTTTTCAATCTGTGTGACCAAAATGAAGTTAGGATAGTACATTGATTGCTTCAGATTATATTTTTTTCATTAGAAAATAACAAAAGTAAACCAAATTGCCATGGCTAGCTTCCAAGGATGTGTTTGAATTTTCTTCTTAATAAGGCACACAAGAATTGTGTATATTACATCGAAAACTGATTTAGCTATTGTCATTGGTAATTGGGAGCACTAATCATTGTTGAGTTTTATTTGAGCACCCTAGTTAACCTTCTCAGATTTTCTTCATACAAAACTTTCTTCTCCTTTGTTTTATTTATATGTATTGCTTTCTGAAATTGTAGGCAGTGGACAATTACTGGTAGTAGCATTGAAAAACGACTGCTAATCCAGACTGCTAAAATCTTAAATCATCCACAGGAAATTAAAGCAAACTGCTATTGTTGGTGCTATGTTTGTTCAGAATGAGCTGTTTCCACAGCTGTGCCAAGCTCTAAGCTATATTTCTAGTCCTTTGACCCTAGGCCAGCTTGGGACTAAAATGGCCCACAACATAAGGGCTGCTCTCAATTAAACTGGTTGTAGCAATTGAAGGTCCCTGCCCAGAATAATTTACAATCTAAACTAGTTGACACAGAAATGGTCTTCCCTGTTTGCATAGAGTCTAGTTCAGTGGAGTCCTGGTTCATGAATAAAACTCTTAGGCACTGTGATAATGCAAATAAATTATAACAATAGCTCAGACAGATCCAAGGCATGAGAACAGTGCAGAAGATACAGAACCACCCGCTGTAAATGGATTAACATAGGAAATCTTTATAAAAGCCAGAGGGCCAGATTGTCTTCAATATAGCAATAACAATTTACATCAGCTAAGTAGCTGACCTTTAGGAGTTAAGGTGGAATTTACAAGAGGACTTTGGTATGTAAAAAAATGGAAGCAAAAATAGACTGGATGCTTCTGAATCAAAGTCCTAGGCTGTTTGTGACCCTCTACTATTAGATGAACTATAATTCAGGGAAAGAAGACATAAGTCCTGGTTCTCTATTGCCTTTCATCTTAGGTAGTCATGTATGCCGGTTCATAGTGGATGTAAAATGCTACTACTCCAATTTGTTAGCATTCTACATCCACTTTGCACTCACTTGACACAGGTATAAATGAGTATACAATGTGTTAAGCGGTGGCGAATTAGGCCTGTGAAGTTGAGTGTAGGAGGAGGAGACAAAGGGAGCAATTAGGAGGGAGGATATGGAAGAGTGCCTGGAGAGAGAAAGAGAGATGGAGATTGGATGAAATGAGAAGTGAGATGAAGGCAGGCAATGAGGGGGAGGATTAAGGGGTCTGTAGAATAATTAGATTGATTTGGAGAATAACTACAAAGGAGAGCAACATTTATTTAGATAAGCTTCACCTTTTTAGACTTAGGCCATACTCTGGACACTGTCTTCCAGGCTAATCAATTCATACAGTATTTACATCCATTTAAAACAGCATGATTCTTAAGTAGGTTATGACTGTTTAAAGTGGATATGTAAAATACATCCATGTCTCCACCCCATCTTGAGTTCTGAGATAGCAGTGATGTCTGCAGAAGCAGTGAAAACATAAGGTTATTCCCTGCCTGAAGTTTGGTCTCTGTGTATAATGAGCATGACAGTCGATCTTTTCCTTCAGAATCCTGCAAGAAGGGTGTGAAGAGTCCATAGAATTTTCCAGAAATTTCCATTGCAGTTGCAGGAACTGAGAGCATTTTTTAGCCCTCTCCACTGTAATGTAACTTTGACTCATTTTCTGTAAATTGTAGCAAAAGAATTAGTCTGAATTTTATTGTTCTGCCCAAGCCCTCTTCCCCAGTATGGAAAGAAGTGAGTTCTTTATGGTAGCACATAATGATTTCTGTATCCCACTTCACAAATCTCTTATCTGTCCCAGCAAATAGCACATAGTACATCCTCTTCACACATAGAAATTGTGTCAGCATAACTTATCTCAATATACAGCCACCACAATTATTAAATTGCCTCATGGGTGTCAGGTATGTAAGGAGGGAGGAGGCCAGGGATGCTCCGGGGCTGGAGAGGCTGGGGCCACACTGCGCGGTGTAGCACGCTCTGCCTCCTCCCTCTGCGAAGGCAGGGCTGAGCTCAGCTGGGCCGCACGGCTCAGCGCTTCTTCCTCAGCGGCTGGGCAGGCTGTGGCGGGCTCATGCCCGCTCCCTTCTCTTCCCCATGGTTGGAAGCGGGGAGCATGTGTGAGATGACATGCTGCCCCGCCTTCCAGGGGTAGGCTCTAGCAGAGGGGGCTGAGCTGGAGGTGGCGCTGGGGACTTTTCTGGGAAAGAAAAGTCCCCATCCCTGCCTTCACCAACTGCCCATGAATTGCTTCTGTATGCACACTTGGATCCTTGCAGAGCTGTCCCATCTATAGGATGGTTTGGGGCAGCCATCCCAGGCCTCGCATTTGTGCTGCCCTCTCTGTGCCTTTTCCGACTCCTGCTCTGCCATGCCCCACCCCCGTTGCACCACTTCCCACAAGCAGTGCTCTTGGTCTGCCTCTACTCCACCTCTTCCTACCCCTGCTCCTGGGTAGAGACATCCTGGAAGCCACATTTAGGTTGCTAGGAAAGAGACTGAAATCCAGGACCTCTATGGTGGCATTCTCAGAAATGCTTCCAGTTCCGTGCACAGGGCCAGGTAGGCAGGCAGAGCTTCAGAGTCTCAATGCGTGGATGAGACGATGGTGTAGGGAAGAGGGGTTTAGATTTATTAGGAATTGGGAACACTTTTGGGAGAGGGGGAGCCTATACAGGAAGGATGGGCTCCACCTAAACCAGGGTGGAATCGGACTGCTGGCACTGATCATTAAAAAGGCTATAGAGCAGTTTTTAAACTAGGAGATGGGGGAAAGCCGATTGGTGCAGAGAAGCACGTAAATCGGACGGAGACTTCTCTTAGAGGAGAATCCATTGATAAAGATTCTCTAGGCTGTAGTGAGAAAGAGAGGAGGGGAGAGGAAAAACAAGGGGCCAGATCAGATAAACAACCACATACAAAGGAATCTAATACATCAGGAAAGGGCAGACAAATAAACAGTGGCAAATTTTTAAAGTTCTTTTACACAAATGCTAGAAGTTTAACTAATAAGATGGGTGAACTAGAGTACCTTGTATTAAAGGAGGAGATTGACATGATAGGCATCACAGAAACTGGTGGAATGAGGAAAATCTGTGGGACACAATCATACCGGGATATAAAATATATCGGAAGGATAGAACAGGCCGTGTGGGTGGCGGAGTGGCACTATATGTGAAAGATAACGTAGAATCAAATGAGATAAAAATCTGAAATGAATCAACATATTCAATAGAATTGCTATGGATAGTAATTCCATGCTCCAATAATAAGACTATAGCAGTAGGGATATATTATCGACCACCTGACCAGGACAGTGATAGTGACATTGAAATGCTAAGGGAGATTAGAGAGGCTACCAAAATAAAAAACTCTATAATAATGGGGGATTTTAATTATCCCCATATTGACTGGGTACATGTCACCTCAGGAAGAGATGCAGAAATAAAATTTCTCAATAGCTTAAATGACTGCTTCTTGGAGCAGCTGGTACAGGAACCCACAAGGGGAGAGGCAATTCTCGATTTAGTCCTGAGCAGAGCGCAGGATCAGGTCCAGGAGGTAACTATTACAGGACTGCTTGGGAATAGTGTCCATAATATAATAACGTTTAGCATTCCTGTGGTGGGAAGAACAGCAGTCCAGCACTCTGGCATTTAATTTCAAAAAGGGAAATTACACAAAAATGAGGAGGTTAGTTAAACAGAAATTAAAAGGCACAGTTACAAGAGCCAAATCCCTGCAAGCTGCATGGAAACTTTTTAAAGACACCATAATAGAGGCCCAACTTAAATGTATACCCAACTTAAAAAAACAAAGTAAGAGACCTAAAAAAGAGTCACCGTGGCTTAACCACCACGTAAAAGAAGCAGTGAGGGACAAAAAGGCATCCTTCAAGAAATGGAAGTCCAATCCCAGTGAGATAAATAGAAAGGAACATAAACACTGACAAATTAAGTGTAAAACTGTAATAAGAAAAGCAAAAAAAGATTTTGAGGAACAGCTAGCCAAAAACTCAAAAAATAAAAGGTAAATGTTCTTTAAGTACATTAGAAGCAGGAAGCCTGCTAAAAAACCAGTGGGTCCCTTAGACAATCGAGATACAAAAGGCGCAATCAAGGACGATAAAGCCATTGCGGAGAAGCTAAATGATTTTTTTGCATCAGTCTTCATGGCTGAGGATGTTGGGGAGATTCCCAAATCTGCATCGTCCTTTGTGGGAGATGAATCTGAGGAACTGTCCTGTATTGAAGTGTCATTAGAGGAGGTTTTGGAACAAACAGAAAAACTTAACATGAACAAATCTCCGGGACCAGATGGCATTCACCTAAGGGTTCTAAAAGAACTCAAATAGGAAATTGCAGAACTGTTAACTGTGGTTTGTAATCTATCCCTTAAATCGGCTTCCGTACCTACTGACTGGAAGATAGCTAACGTGACACCAATATTTAAAAAGGGCTCTAGAGGTGATCCCGTCAATTACAGACCAGTAAGTCTAACGTCGGTACCGGGCAAATTAGTTGAAACAATAGTTAAGAATAAAATTGTTAGGCACGTAGAAGAACATAATTTGTTGGGCAAAAGTCAACAAGGTTTCTGTAAAGGGAAATCCTGTCTTACTAATCTATTAGAGTTCTTTGAAGGGGTTAACAAACATGCGGACAAGGGGGATCCAGTAGATATAGTATACTTAGATTTTCAGAAAGCCTTTGACAAAGTCCCTCACCAAAGGCTCTTGTGTAAATTACATTGTCATGGGATAAGACGGAAGGTCCTTTCATGGATTGAGAATTGGTTAAAAGACAGGAAACAAAGGGTAGGAATAAATGGTAAATTTTCAGAATGGAGAGGGGTAACTAGTGGTGTCCCCCAAGGGTCAGTCCTAGGACCAATCCTGTTCAACTTATTCATAAATGATCTAGAGAAAGGGGCAAGCAGTGAGGTGGTAAAGTTTGCGGATGATACTAAACTGTTTAAGATAATCAAGACAGAAGCAGACTGTGAAGAACTTCAAAAAGATCTCACCAAACTGAGTGATTGGGCAACAAAATGGCAAATGAAGTTTAATGTGGATAAGTGTAAAGTAATGCACGTTGAAAAAAATAACCCCAACTATACATATAATATGATGGGGGCTAATTTGGCTACGACAAATCAGGAAAGAGATCTTGGAGTTATCGTGGACAATTCTCTGAAAACTTCCACACAGTGTGCAGCGGCGGTCAAAAAGGCAAATAGAATGTTAGGAATTATTAAGAAAGGGATAGAAAATAAGACCCAGAATATCTTACTGCCCCTGTATAAAACTATGGTACATCCACATCTTGAGTACTGTGTACAGATGGGTCTCCTCACCTCAAAAAAGATATTTTGACCTTGGAAAGGGTTCAGAAAAGGGCAACTAAAATGATCAGGGGTTTGGAACAGGTCCCATATGAAGAGAGGCTAAAGCGATTGGGACTTTTCAGTTTGGAAAAGAGGAGACTGAGGGGGGATATGATAGAGGTATATAAAATCATGAGTGGTGTGGCGAGGGTGAATAAAGAAAAGTTATTCATTAGTTCCCATAATATAAGGACTAGAGGACACCAAGTGAAATTAATGGGTAGCAGGTTTAAAACTAATAAGCGAAAGTTCTTCTTCACACAGCACGTAGTCAACCTGTGGAACTCCTTGCCAGAGGAGGCTGTGAAGGCTAGGATTATAACAGAGTTTAAAGAGAAGCTAGATAAATTCATGGAGGTTAGGTCCATAAAAGGCTATTAGCCAGGGGGTAGGAATGGTGTCCCTGGCCTCTGTTTGTCAGAGGCTGGAGACGGATGGCATGAGACAAATCGCTTGATCATTGTCTTTGGTCTACCCCCTCCGGAGCACCTGGTGCTGGCCACTGTCAGCAGACAGGTTACTGGGCTAGATGGACCTTTGGTCTGACCCAGTATGTTCTTATCCTCCACTCACTCCTGCCCCCACTGCACCCCTTCCCACAAGCTCCCTACCCTGACTGACATGGCCCAGGGGATTACTGAAGGCCTGGTGCTGGCAGCAGGGGTTGGGCGTGTCCCTGCACTCACCAGTAGTGTCCAGAATTGTGGGAAGTAGAGCGACCTGGCCCCAGCCTGCTCCTCTTCCCTGAGCAATGTGGCTGGGAGCCAGGTTTGGGGGAGCACAAAGTGCTAAGGATGGATCACTCTGCTGCTGTGGTGTGTGCCAGGGGGGCCCGACCCCTGCTGCCAGCAAAAAAGATCCCCAGTAATCCCTTGGGCCATGTTTCTCTGGGTATGAAGCTTGAGGGAAGGAGTGCAACAGGCATAAGAGAGGGCAGAGTAGGAGTGGGAAGAGGTGGGGAAGAGGAGGACCAGGGGGAGAGCTTGGGGGAAGTGGTAGAGTTGTGTGCGGGGCAGAGGGAAGGGTTGTTGCATACCTTACGCTCCCCAAGGGAGGGCTCTGGCTCCTTGTGTCAGTGGTGTATACCCTCACAAGGAAAGCATCTATTGATTGTGTTGTCAGCGTGGGGGGCATTCTGGGATGGATCCTGAAAGTGAATAACAGTCAATGTAAGCAGCAAAGCATCTATCTAATTACATCCACCATGACTCCATGCCACTCATGGCGGCAGAGTTTCTAAGTTGGTGTAGAGAGGTACTTATGTCAGTGAGAGACAAATTTAAGTGAAGACACTGTCACAGCTAGTTAGGCAACTTACTTCTACGAAACCATGTAGTGTAGACCAGGCCTAAGTCTTTTAAAGCAAATTGAGAATGTGGACATAAGCTAGCATAAATTATTACTCTTTTTGTAGTGGTATAACCAGGGGCAGGGGGATGACTTTGTTTTTCTTCCAAGCAAATTAACATCACCTAGATTATGCCTATTTTCTATTTTAAGGGAATTGTTCATTTCATCTCTTACCGGAGCCATCTTAAAAGAACAGAAGTAATTGACAGTTCACATTCTACTCTTTGAGGTCAGTTATGCCAAGCCTACATTAAAAAAAGACAATGAAATAGATTAGTGGTGGGATAAATCAGAATTGTTTCATACAGACTTTAGAATATTAACTAAAAGGGAAAAGCTTCATAAAGTCTCGTGTAGTCCCTTCTGGCATGGGGATATGAACAGGTATTCAGGATTTTTCTTTTGGTATCCTGATATGATTAAATTTAACTTGACATGAGTGATGTACCATAACATGTGATTGTAATATTTAAAGGAACCACTTTTTCTGATGGCTGGTAGGTATTCAATCAATTTTATATAGCTGTGCCTAATCTCAATTTCTTTTGCAACCAGAAGTTGTCTGAAGCAATTGCAGTGTTCTCTGTCTGACTAGCTTCACACTTAGCAAATACTGAGCTATTGAAAATTATTTTCAGATAGCTTATTTCATTTGAAGTGTAAATGTTCCTGTATAAATGCTAGACAGCTGATTTCACAAGTTTTTAAAAATTACTACTCTCCCTTCCCAAAATAAATGGATAGAGACTAGCAACCCTTAAAAACTAGGGTTTGGATTTTGATGATTTTAAGAATATTTAGTTTTAAGAAATTAAGCGTTGGAATTTTTTCTCAGTGTTAGCTTGTTTTGGAAACAAAAAAGAATGTGCACATGGGGTAGAACATTAAGTACAGTATTCAAAGCTAAGTGAATAAGGTTGGCAAATAGTGGCACTATTTATAACACAGTTGTGAATCAATATTCTGAATATTCTTCCTTACAAATGAAATCTTCTTCTGGGCTGTTTATTAAATGCTACAGAAAATAGGGTTGAGCAGTGGTTTTCATAGATGCACTTTTAAAAATGTGTTGGGTACAAGTGAGATGGGTGCAATTTCTTGTGCATAGTCCCATGATTCATTTTGCTTTAATCTCACGTTTCTCAAAGCAGCAGCTTGTATATTACTTGTGTCAAGCATCTTTACTTTCAAGTCCCTCCTTTACATACCAGTTTGCTGTAGTAATTGTGCTTTGTGAGCTTTGACTTCATGAAGAGTATATAAGTCCTAAAGCAGAAGTTCTAGAGAAGAAGTGGCTGAAGTAATTCCCTTGAATGCAGCTCTTTACACTTTGGGTGTTTAAAAAGAACAGCACATGCATCATTATCACTATTTTACACATGAGGAAACTAAGTCAGAGAGTGGAAAAATGACTTGCCAGAAGTCACAAAAACACATCTCTGGACAAAGATGAAAAAAGGACACAGGTCCCCTGACTCCCATGACTATGTCCTATCTGCCACATTATGTTGCTAGCTGTAATAATAGCAGCATTTGTAGTAGATAAGCATAGTGAAAATCACGAAGCACTGCAAAAGAGTAAAAGCTTTTTCAGATACACTGAAACAGTTCAAGTCTCTCTCCACTTCCTTATAAGAAGAGAGTCACTCTTTACATAGATCCTTCTCTATGTGCAGTACTTCATGATGTTTTGACAGTATGTAGAAACCCTGTATTTAAAAGCAGCAATGTATCAGTAAGTCATGTGCGGGTCACATTTTAAAAAGTTTCTTCCATTTTGAAAGATTACAGGTTTGAGGGTTATTCTGTGTACTTTGGGTAATGCCAATAGAACCAGCAATATTATACAGATCCATAAAAGCTTTTTATGTGCAACTGTTATTCAGAAGTTGAGCTAAAGCTGTTTTAAGATTATAAAAAATGAAGAATCTTGTGAAGGGTCTATTGTCTCAGCAAAAGCAGTGAGCAAAGCTGCCCTTCAGTTTAGTATTGTGGTTTACTTTGCTAAGAGCAACGATTGTTGAAACAAATAGTAATTCGTAAATGCCATAAAATCATCTTAACGTAGATGTTAACTGAAGTGCACAAATGGTCACAGTGGTAAACAAGTATAACAAAGTGTAGCTGAGGCAGTAAGCCAATCTCCCTGATTCCTATGCCCAGTGATATTTTGATAGTCATTTTAATCTTGGAAAGTAAATAGCATCAGACATGATGTTCCGTAATTTCAGCACAATGCCAAAAAAATGAACTCTGTCCTCACCAGGACAAACAAAAAAGCAGTGCTGCGGTACCCAGTCATCACAAAGCAGGTCATCTATGTTCAATCCTGGGCAACGAAAATATTAGAAAACTAAAATTAATTAAATATAAAAGATATGCATATTGAATGATTTGAGTTTACACATAGTATAAGAGTAAATCCAGACTAGCCCATTACGAGATTCATTATTTCTTGTTTTTCAGGGCAAATTCAGCAGGGAGGAAAAATTAGAATGATTCATTTACTGATATTACAAAATCATGTTGCATTCTATAGGAACAACTGCAGACTAGTTCTAATCAAAACTCTAAGACAAAACCCTGACTCTTTGTGCTTTGCAATCAATTGGTAACATTACTGTGGGTAAACCTTTGATTCACAAGGGCACCAATGTACTTGGTCAACATGTGGAGGGGGTCACATTTTTGAAAAGTTTCTTCCATTTTGAAAGATTACAGGTTTGAGGGTTATTCTGTGTACTTAATATGGGTAATACTAGTAGAACCAGCAATATTATACAGATTAATAAAAACTTTTAAGTGCAAGGGCAACTGCTCTTCAAAAGTGGATTTATCACTATTTTAAGATTATTGAAATGAAGAAACTAGTGGAGATGCCAGTGAAATCTAAATCAGTGATAATTTGAAAATCCTTAATCAGTATCCCTCTTTCAAAAGGTTCTTTCCTTTATATTAGATCAGATTGTTATCTGCATGCAATGCCACAACTAACATGTAATTGTTTAGGTAATATGTTCATTTCAGTGCATTCTCCATTACAACACTGTATACAACAAATTCATTTAGGAAATAATACATCACTCACAATGAGAGTGTTGTGTAGGATCTCCTCTATGAACAATAGCATAGCATAAGAAGTTCATGGAGGTCATCAGCCACAGTGAATTCAATTTTAATTACAGACTTTAAAAAAATTCTCCATAAGATTGTCACCTGAAACCTAAAGGATTAACAGTCTCTGAATAGCATTCTCACATGGACATAGAGATCGGCACGTCTTCATTTTATATCAAGGATTATTCATATTCATTAAAACTGAAAGGGACCGAACAAAGTACAGACTAGTGAAAAATCACACCAGCAGAGTTTGCTCATTTATCTTATTAGTGTCTAGGGGACTGTATGCCTGGTTTTATTTCAGAACAGATGGGATTATGAGTAGCGCTGTCCCACTGGCTCTACTTAAACCTGAACCTTTCTCACCTACATTATAAGTGAATGGCGTAGGGATCGTTTGTTTTGTGGTTCATTGCATCACCGATTCACTGAAATAATCTAGCACAGGTTATGTGGCATGAAAGCTGAGTAACAACACCCCAATTTTTGCCACAGTTGCTTTTTGAGGGTCAGTCCCCAAGCACTGCTACAGGCTGGGGAATGACTGGCTAAGCAGCAGTTTTTCAGAAAAGGACCTGGGGATTACAGTGGATGAGATGCTGGCTATGAGTGAACAGTGTGCCCTCGTAGCCAATAAGGGTAACAGCACACTGGGATGCATTAATAGGAGCATTACCAGCAGATCTAGAGAAGTGATTATTCCCCTTTATTCGGCACTAGGGAGGCCATATCTGGAGTATTGTGTCCAATTCTGGGCCCTCCATTACAGAAAGGATGTGGACGCATTGGAGAGAATCCAGTGGAGGGCAACAAAATGATTAGAGGGCTGAAGCCCATGGTTGCAGGGATATGTTCCTGGAGAGGCTGAGGGACTTAGACTTATTTAGTCTGCCACAGAGAAGAGTAAGGGGGCATTTCATAGCAGCCTTCAATTACCTGAAGCTGGCGGGTTTCAAAGAAGATGGAGAGAGGCTGTTCTCAGTTAGTGACAGATGACAGAATGAGGAGCAATGGTCTCAAGTTGCAGTGGGGGATGTCTAGGTTGGATATTAGGAAAAACTATTTCACTAGGGGGGTAGTAAATCCCTGGAATAGGTTATCTAGGGACAAAGCCCTGGGTGGGATGATTTAGTTGGGGTGGTCCAGCTTTGGGCAGGGGTTTGGACTTAATGACCTCCTGAGGTGTCTTCCAGCCCTATGATTCTGTGAAATCAGAGTTTGTTACTTGAGATTACTCTCTGGGGAGAGGTGAGGAACACAGAGCTGCTATGCCCATTGGTTCTCATTGCCTTACCATTACTCTTAATTCCTGACATGCAAAACTCACTGCCATTGTAATCTCACTTTATTCTTGAGTGAAATATCCTGAAATTATTGCATTCAAATGCAGTTTTGTGGAGTGGACTAATGTTGTAGTCATGTTGATCCTGGGATATTAGAGAGACACAATGGGTGAGGTAATATCTTTTATTGGACTATATTCTGTTACTGAGAGACAAATTTTCAAACTACACACAATTCTTGTTTGGGACAGAAGAGCTTTTGTGAAGCTCAAAAATTTGTTTCTTTCACCAACAGAAATTAATTCAGTAAAAGATATTACCTCACCCACCTCATCTCTTTAACGTCTGTTAGGCAGTTTGGTGTAGCTAATGGACTTATTTACATTTGAATCCAAAATAATGGTTTGGAATCAGGGTCTTGTAGATCAGATTTGTTCTTTTAATTGAATTCTGAATATATTCCACAGATGCCAAGGGGGGGTGCGCCTTCCAATTTGAGAACATGTGGTCCACACCAGTTTTTAACTCCAGAACCTGAAATCCATGAACCTGAGTCAGCTGACCTGGGCATATCTTAATTTGAAAGTGATTGATTTTGTACCGCTAACATTTTTTAAACATCATTTTTTATAATTTGTTCTTTCTACTGTAACTGCAGATGTTCAAATAACCCATTTAAATATACTAAAAAAACCCCCTACTAAACTCTTGGCCTCAGGGCTGTCTTGTGTCAGTGAGTTTTACAGGTTCATTATACATTTTATAAACTAGTATTTCTTCATATCATTTTTACATTTAAGCAAATGGCCCCTTTCTTTGGTATTATGAGTGAGTTTAAATAGCAGTGCCCAATTTACTTTCTGTTCATAGATTTGTGTTTCTCCATATCATTCTTTATTCACCTTGTCTAATATAAGCAGGTGCAGTCTTTTCACTCTCTTCTCATACAGAAGTTTTACTATGTTTCTCATCATTTTTGTTGCCCATCTGTGAAACTGGCAACACCCATATTCTTTGGATATTTTTAACTAAGAGAATTTTGTGTATGTGAAAAAGCAACAGATTGGCAAAAATTTAAATACCGTGTCTAAAGAACAAGTGCAATATGAGTAAACTACCCATAAGGATCCATGTCCATTCATTCATTGGCCTCTGTGTTGATCCTTGCTAACAAAATTGCCCATTTTGATGGTATATTTTGAGATGCATTGACATGTGTCCATTAGACCGCATTCATTTCATATAATGTAGGCCATTTAACAACAGTCATTTGGGAACAGCTTAACTGTTAACGTCAACCTTTTTGAACTGACAGAGCTACAGGTAAAAACAAGAGATTAATACTGTCCTTACAACCCCCTGAACCATCCAGTAAGTTGCACTACGGGAAAATTGTAACTGAGATGGTACGGTCTACCTGGAACAGAATTTAAAATGTGTTCTTTTGACTGTATTCTGAGGAGTTGTTAGAGAATGACCTCATGACATGTCTGCCAAATTTGAATAAGCATGCTGCTAACTGGTTTAATTTGTATTTACCCAAATAGTCTATCTCTGCCCTGCACCTTTGTAAATATTGCACATGTCAGTCATTGAATAGTAAGGAAAATAAGCTAGATATGCCATCCCAGAGACTCAGTTAAGCTATAGCCCTCCAAAGACCTAGCCACATGCTTCACCTTAAGTAATCATGTCTGACTTCCCATTGTGTAAAGCACATATTTAAGTCTGTATAATTGAGGCCTTAGACCTCCAGTGAAAGAATAAAATGAGCAAAAGTGTATTATATCAACTGTGATGTGTGTTATTTTCAGTGTAGAAATGTACAGGAGGGAACTTCAGTGTACAGAGGGAACAACAAAGTTTACATGCAGTTGAACAGCATTCATTGCTGGTTTACAGATGTGATGGAAATTAGAAGAGAGTTAAAACTAAATCTTAGTTTTGTATGTGGGGTAAGTATGGTCAATGGACTGTCCTTTCAACACCTGTAGAAATGTATGTCTTCGGAGAGGGGGGTAGCTATGTTAGTCTGTATCTGCAAAATCAATGAGGAGTCCTGTGGCATCTTATAGATTAACAGCTTTTGTGGGTCAAAACCACTTTGTCAGATGCATGCAGTGGAAATCACAGAGGATGGAATATATATATATATATATGTACTAGCATATCAAAAGAAGGGAGTTGCTTATCAAATATAGTACCAATGTTAATTAGGCCAGTTCAATCAGGGTGGCTGGGTCTCCCAACAGTTGTTAGGGAGGTGTAAATACCAAGAGAGGGGAAATTGCCTTTGTCATGAAGTAATCATTCTGGATATGTCTACACTTGCACCCTCTTTCGAGAGAGGGATACAAGTGAAGACATTTGAAATTGCAAATGAAGCTGGGATTTAAATATGGTGCTATTTTAAAATAGTGCTATTTCGAAATAACAGACGCTGTTAGGATGCGGTTATTTTGAGAGAAAACCCTTCTCTTGAAATAACCCTTATTCTTCATACCATGAGGTTTACCAGTTATTTCAAGAGAAGGGTTTTCTCTCGAAATAACCGCGTCTTAACAGCGTCTGTTATTTCAAAATAGCGCTATTTCGAAATAGCGCCATAATGCAAATATGCAAATGAAGCGTGGGATATTTAAATCCCGGCTTCATTTGCAATTTCGAATGTCTTCATCTGCATCCCTCTCTCGAAAGAGGGTGCAAGTGTAGATATACCCTCTGAGTCCTTATTCAGTCTTAATATGATTATGTTAAATTTGTAAATTAATTGCAGCTCAGCTGTTTCTCTTTGTAGTCTGGTTTTGAAGGATTTTTTGTAGAAGGATGGCTACTTTTAAATCTGTAATTGAGAGTACGTCTTCACTATGGGACAAAATTGAATTAAGATATGCAATTAAGAACACTCTTCCTTCGAGTTCCCTTACTCCTCATGAAAGTAAGATTACCAGCATTGACCGGAGCGCCCCTCTCACTTTGAATTCGCTGTCTTAACTAGACCGCTAATTCGAACCCTGGAAGATCGACAGTGGCAGCTTCGATCTTCTCTGTAGTACAGACATACCCTGACTGTGCAAGGAGGTTAAAATGTCCTCCTTCTGTTTTTTGTATTCTACCTTTCTTGATGTCTGATTTGTGTCTGTTTATACTTTGGTGAAGAGACTGTCCATCTTGGCCAATATACATGGTAGAGGGGCATTGCTGGCACATGATGGCATAGATCATGTTAGTAGATGTTCAAGTGGATGAGCCCCTGATGGTGTGGCTGATGTGGGTAGATCTTGTGATGGTGCTGCTTGTATAAATACATGGGCAGAGTTGGCAATGGAGTTTGTTGCAGGGATACATTCCTGTGTTAGTATTTCTGTGGTGTGGTGTTTGGCTTCTGATGAGTATTTGCTTCAGATTGGGGGGCAGTCTGTAGGCGAGGACTGGCTAGTTTCCCAAGGTCTGTGAGCGAGGGATCATTTTCCAGGATAGGCTGTAGATTGTCAATTATGTGCTAGAAGGGTTTTAGCTGGGGGCTGTAGGTAGTAACCAGTGATATTCTGTTGTTTTCTTTATTGGGGCTGTCCAGTAGTAGGGGTCTTCCGGTTCTCTTGATCTGTTTCTTCACTTCCCCAGGTGAGTATTTAAGTTTTTTAAGAATGCTTGATTTCCACTCCATGCACTTGACAAAGTGGTTTTGACCCACAAAAGCTTATGCCCAATTAAATCTGTTAGTCTTGATGGCTATGTCTGCACTACCAGGTTATTTTGAAATAATAACTCACAAAATAACTATTTTGAAATAAGCTTATTCCTCTTCACAATCAGGAGTTATTATTTCGAAATAAGAAGCCCGTTATTTTGAAATCACAGGCTTGGTAGTATGGATGCTCACCTTGTTATTTTGATAAAAGGGGCATTATTTTGAAATAACCGCCCCCCCCCCAGTGTAGACATGCCCTGTGGTGCCACAGGATTCCTCGCTGTTTTTATAGAAATGTCATGAGTAAATGTGGCAGATAACTGATTAAGACACATCACTGTTCACATTACAGCACTCAGTAGATAGAACAGCAGTGGTCTCATATCCAGTGAAGAGGATGCCAGTTTCTTCCCTCGGTGATTGTAGATTAAAGTGAAAAAGCAATCGCTATTTAGTATGTTGAAGTAACCTACCTTATCCATCTCAAATATTTGGGAGAAGTTCCTTCAGAGCAGCAACTGGACTTTCTAGAGTAGCTAGTTCCTTTTCTTGCCTGTCAGATCCTGCTGGGCAAAAGAATCGTAGGTGGTATGAAAAATGTGAACTTTGAAAGTAGGTGGGAAACTGTAGGTGGGCTATGGAACTGAGTTACCCAGATGACCATTTTCATATTATGTTATCTGATTTCAAAATAACATACTCCTGAGCCCCTCTAGTCCTTTGACTTAAGTGGGAATTCTGTTCACCACAGAAACAAGCATAAAGAGTGAAAGAAAAAAATTAAATAACTTAAGTTACATAAAGGTTACAAAATGGTTTACATTGTAGATTCCAGCGTAGTTCTCTGACTATGCAGTAAAAATAGTTCAGCTCTTGAAAACTCCTCTTGAATACATACAGCTGTGGATAACCTTGAAGATTTTAACTCCACCACTAATTTAGAGTGCCTGTGGTTTTACAAGTCAGGAAAGAGGGGCATTGACTAATCTTTTCAAGGCACGATTATGCAGTAGTTGGATCAAACCATTGGTCCTACACCACCAGGAGGGTTAACCACCTGATTTTTTTTCTTGAGGAAAAAGAAGGCAAATTCTTCCCACTTAAAACTCAATGTGTTTCGTTTCACACACATATACTGGTTGCTATGTGATGATAATGATGCATAGTCATTTGATCTGGATGCTACATGTCCATTTGCAGTGTGCTCTAGCATGTCTGTGAGAAGAGGTTGTGTGCAGGTGCGAATAGCATCAAGCCTTTTCTGCAAATGTGCTTGCTTCTGTGCTGCTGCTGGTGGCAGTGCTGCCTTCAGTGCTAGGCAGCTGGAGCATGGTGGCTGCTGGTCGGTGCCACCCTTTACTTACGTGCTGCTGCTGCATGGCTGGAGGGTGGCAGCTGCTGGACAGAGCGTTCATGTTGCTTGTGGTGCAGAAGGACTATTTTTTTAATCCCACTCCTGTCCAGGCTATCCCGAGGAGGATGCGGGGCCAGGACAACCCCTCCCTCACCTTAGACCCCACCTCTTCCTGCCCCTCCTGCCCCCATCGCACCCCTGCCCTGAGCTACGCAGCCTGAGGAATTACTGGGGGGCCTGGTGTGGGGCAGCACCAGGGGTCGGGTCATTGAACTCACTGCGGTGGCAGGAACCACAAGAAACTGAGCAGCCACTACATATCCCTGGGGGTCACTCTGCTTCCTGTCATTGTGGCAGAGTGACACGGCTGGGAGATGGTGGTGGAATGGCTCAGGCTACTCGATCTTTCCTCTTCCCGTGGCTGCTGCTGCTGCAGTGAATGTGTGTGTGTGCGGCCGACCCCTGCTGTCACCCTGCGCCAGGCCCCCAACCACTCTGGGCTCCGCGGGCTACCATCAATATGGTATCTATCTATAGGACATTTGTGGTGGCTGCCACAGCCCCCTCCCAAGCATGGGGATGCGGACGGCCATACCAAACCATCCCATGATTCTGGCTCCTGTCCCACCCTTCCATACTTACTCCCACCCCCCACCTGCACTGTTGGCTGAATTTTTATCCTGTTTCCACTATTACAGCAGTTGGATCCCAGTCCCGTACCATAGCACTCTTGCAAAAAAAAAAATCAGATTACAAGTAATGGGGGTTAAATTATAAGGACGGGGGTGCAACTAAAAAAGTTTGTGTATCACTGCCTTAACCTACATCCTGCTTGATGGATTTGAAGCAGTAGTCAAGGCAGTAAACTATGAATTTGTAACTACTGCCCCTTGTCGTAACTTCAGTGGAATGGTGTGATTAAAAATAGTGCTGGCAGGTGTGCCATCCATGCAGTCGACATGCTCTGTGTTCTCAAACAATCACGGGGTAGGAAGTTCTGAATTTCTGTGAAGCCTTTGACAAGTCACTTCTCTTCAGCCTTTTCCCCAACTCTTAAACACAGATAATACTGCTCACCCTCCTATTTCTTGGGGTGTCACGATTGTTAATTAGTTAATGTCTTTATGGTGTACTGAGCAAATGCTAAGTATTATTATGCATGCCATGCTCATCATTGCTTTATCTCAGCATTTCTCTCCCTGGAAAGGGTGTGGCTTTACTTACTTATTTGTTTCTTTGTTTGTTTGATTTTATTTGCCTGCTACAAATGTGGAGTGAGAGAGTGGGGAAGAGAGTTTTTGATTAACACAAGGAACACTTTCCTCCTATTTCTGGATTGGGATGAACTATCTGAAGTTTGTTTAAAAACTAAGAAGCAGAAAGGGCAAAATATTTTGCTAATATCAACTTTATTTTTTATGTGGACTGTTTATATAAAAAAATAACATTTGGAACACTGTCAGTACTAAGAATGTCCATTTCCCATATTTATAATGACTTTACCTCAGTACAGATGTGGGATTTTACATGATAGGCTCTGCTTTTCTCTGTGCAAAAAGCCTCTTATTTCTCTTTTTTCAATCAAGTATCTCAAACTCACAAACACCACCATTCCTTTTTTCCACGTATCAAAATATATAAAAAAGATGGTTTTGGAGGGTCTGTTTCACTATAACAGTTAAGAAGAAATGTAGTTTTGTGAGTTAAAAGAAAAAGCCAAACAAACAGACCTATGACTGAAGGTCAAGAGATCTGTATTATCATCCTGGCTTTGCCATTGTCTATACTTTATGTGGCTTTTGTAGTGATTACTTTGCTGTTTGTAAACGTTGAGATCTTTTAGATGGAAGGTTATAGAAGGCTAATGTACAATTATGACAATCAAATAAGAAAAAATCCTTTGAGAAAGTCTTCTACACTGTAAAATTATTTATTAGTCTCCTTTTCCCCTCTTTACATTGTGATCAGAAACTCTTTCTCTTTTGGGAAGCAATTATTTAGTTACCTGAAAGGTCTCTCAGGGAATAGCCAATTGCATTAGGCAAGAGAGCATTTATGTCTGATATTCCAGGTCAGAGACATGTAGCACCAACAGAATTAGTGCAGAGCAGAACATGCTACATTTCTTAGCTGCTGTTTTTTTGCTAAATATATATTATTGTTTGACAGTAATAAATTGATAAAAGTGCAGTTTTGAAATGCACCAAATCGCATAATCATTTTTGGTTAAATATAAATATAAATATTGTGGTAGGTGAGTGATAGAGAGGAAGCCCATATCTGTAAAAGCAGAGTGTTTGTTGTCCCCAAAATGATAAGTCTTAAAAATGCCACAGTAATGTACATTTTAGAACCAAAATGTAGGGCAACACTAGTCTGAGATTTGTCCTTCCAGCAGAAGAAATTAAGAGGAGATTGTATATTTCATTAGCTGAGTTGCAAGGCTGGACCCTCATACAGCAAACCCATTACTCTGGTCTGGACAGGCTCTGATGCAGAACTTGAGAGGTGGAAAGGGTACAAAGGTAGCTAAAACCCCTGTGGTGCTCCCCAGATTTCAATGGCAGCCAGCAGTTGATTTGGCTCTCAGCACAACTTATGATAGCCATATGACTGCCCCAGTTGAGCTTGTTTGGTACAGCCCCCAAGGATTGTGATGCTACCTGGGAATTACCAGAGCAAACATTCTGTGGACATGGCCCCTCCTACCCTACATCATGGGCTTTTTTGGGTTTCCTATATAGAGCAATTTCACAGACACTTTGTGCCAGTGAAACACTGCAGTATCTGGTCCTATGGGTTTAAATTTATGGTTGGATTTGTAAAGCCCTTGGTGAGCTTTGTTTGTACCATGTCCATGGGCAGATGATCACTTAACATGGTGAAAGAAAGAGCAGAAGAGTTACCATCATCACAGTGGGTATGTGAAACATCCTTTCAGAGATAAAACATAGATTACATAATGCTTCATATTTCTATTCCACACTGATTTCCCCAGCACCGTTAATACAGAACACTAGAACTGGAAGGGACCTCAAGAGGTCATCAAGTCCAGTCTCCTGCACTCACAGCAGAACCGAGCACCATCTAGATCATCCCTGATAGATCTTTGTCTACCTGCTCTTAAATATCTCCAGTGATAGACTAACAAGATGGTTTATTAGGTGATGAGCTTTTGTGGGCCAGACCCACTTCCTCAGATCAATATGTGGAAGAAAATTGGCACAACCATATATACCAAAGTGGTACAATCAAAAAAATGTGAACACACATAAAAATGACGAATCAGGTTTAAGAGCAGAGGAGGAGTGAGGGGGGGAAGGTTAGCGTCTGTGAGGTAATGACATTAAGGGTGATAATTGGGGAAGCTATCTTTGTAATGCCCATTTGTAATTAGCTTGAACAGGCATTTCATTCCCTAATTGGGTACATACTGGTACGTGGGATTCAGGCTTTAATCAGGGTGCAATATGTGCATATGAAGAGGACTCTGGGGCATATCTGTCTCTTGTGCATGAGGTTGTTGGTGGAGTAAAGAGATCCTACTATCATTTAAGGAAGTAATGCAAATCCCTGAGCCAACACTTGTTCTTTTCTTCTCTCTTTCTCTCTCTCTGATTCTATCCAAGAAAAACCGTTCTTTTCCTCCTTTCATTCTTTCCTTTTGGGAACACCCTTACTTGGGAAAGAGTTTGTTTTTAAGTGAAATATGAGGCAGAATTGGCTTTGCAGTTACCTTTCCAGGAATGGGAGGAAGCTAGAGAATTTTCTATGTCTGAATTTGGTTGTGGAGTCAAATGGTCCAAGTCAAGTGGCCCAGTCAGATGATTAACTAACAAGAGAGAAAGCTTGCAGAGTTCGACAGTTGTGATTATTGGTGCAGTGTGGCTGGATGTCCGATTCCCTGTGAAAAACCGAAAGCAGCTGTTTGTATTATCCTTAACCAGGAAGCACTAGCAGCAGATCCATAAGAATTATATTGCATTGTTAAAGAAACCCAATGTGTTTGAGTTGGAATGTAAGTTTGATGATACAGTTAAGACTGTTTATCCATTTTTTTTCCTGGGGATTTGGGGCATTTGTAAGTAAAAACTCACCTGGTTCATTTCAATCCTGCCTCTAACTTCTTGTATCTGCTGACAGCCCATGACAGATTGGCAGTGAAGTTGAATTCTTTGGGGCTCTTTGTGTTGTCTTAGGCTTCTTCCTTGTTATGTGATTTTAATTAGAAATTTAATCATTTCTGAGGCGACCTCCAGAGTATCTAGGCAAGTTCCTTTAATAGTCAAGCATTAGCTTGCTTAAGCTGCCGCACAAAAGTAAAGCTTGGAAGCATTTCCGAAATATTTCCCTTGGTGGGCAGGAGGGATATCACAAAGTAAAGATGGGAAAACAATTTCAATTATAAAGGAAGGATAAAGTAAATTTAATGTAAAATAGGCTATGGTTTAGATCGTCTAAGTTTGCTGCTGGCATTAGGAAACTTTAAAACATAAGCTTTATTGCTGTTAACTTTTTAAATAGTAGGAAAGATTAAACTGTATGTCTGTCTGTCTCCTGTAAAGTGCAGTTGTGAAAAAACCACAACATTGGAGGTTTAGGTTTCCATAACGTAGAATACAATCATCTTATTTTTAAGATGAAAACATTCAGCTTGTGGCAACATACATAGTAGCAATCTAATGTTTTTCAAACAGCTATTAATGTAGTCAAGCTGTGTTTTTTTCTTCTTCTGTGTGTAATCATCTGCTCAGTGGTGCACTCTATAACTAGTAGCAGGAGACAGAGGAGTGGCCTGCTGTGATTGATGGGGCGAGGCCTAGGAAACTGAAAGAGTCCCATCTGGATTAGGTTTTGGGAGCAGTCAGATGTTGAGTGGGAGGTCAGTAAGGCTTGCATTAGCTCCCCCTCCTTCAACACCCCTATCATCCACACTCATACACACATTACATAGCTCACACGCCCTCATCCATAATTGATGCTTGCTTTGGGCAGATGCTGCATGGCCTGGGACTAGAGCAGCTGCTAAGTTTATGGAGGATAAAGGGAGCAGGATGGTACAGCAGGTATTTTCACTTTATTTTCACTTGAAACTCTGATTTTAGTCAAGCAAGGGTATTTCTTTTATGCAGCTGTACCCCTGCATGCAAGCCTCTTCTAATACATATTTTGTTGCTTAAGTCATTCTGCAAGGCGAGCTACAGCAGTGATTATGTGTGTCTGCTGTGCTTGATATGTCTAACTGAGCCGTTCTTATAACCAGCAGGTTTACAGAGTAATTTTGCATTTTTCTTCTTTGTTTCCATGCCCTGAGGATATGATGCAGTTTGGCTCATTTAACTACAGTATGAGAGGCTTTCTCTGAATGTGAAATATCTCTTGCCAAAGAAATAGAACACAATAAAACTAAAAGGGAATAAAACAAACAATAAACAGTTAGACTTTAAAATGTGGGCAACCTTAAAGGTTTTTAGTGAATAAACACAGTTTTATGTTGTGAATGTTTGTTTGAAAAGGAAGACTGCATAAGTAATATTTCCTTTGCTCTGTCTTTTGTGTACAAACATAACAAGCTTGCTGTTTTTTTGTTTTGACACTTTTCATGCATTTTTTAATTATAAAAGCCTTTCAGAACAGAAGAGATGGTGCTGAAAAAGAATGTGGAGATTTGAAATACTCAGTAGGAATGCTTTAAAATTCAGATCTTTTTCAAATGCAATAATCTATTCTATAGGATTTTAGAAAGCCTTTGCTTGCTTATATCATACTAAGGCTTTTTCTTTTCTTTTCTTTTTTTTTTTTTTGTTCTGGTAGAGTTCAGCATTTAAGCAGAAAGCAATAAACTGGATTTTATACACTGCCACGTAAAGCATATTTTGGAGTTGAAATGTGGTTTTCATTAGATTTCAGGCCAAAACATTTAGCAGAGCCTGACTGTCTGCCTGCCTTTGTTCTTCTTTCAGCTGCCAACTACTACTTTATTAAACCACATACAAAAATTATCATTAATGGGTCATTTAAACTTACATAAAAGTAAAGAGATTCAGAGTTAAGTCTGAAGCTATCTAGACACCATACGGTAGACAGAAGTTGTAGAGTTCCACATTGCCTATGTACTGTCACCCACTTTTTTGAGGCTGCTATTGTGCCTAAGCTCATGGTCTAGATCAAGAATGGAGTTTCCTGTCACTTTAAGGACTATTACATACCTTAAAATAACTTAGTAGACTTTTTTTTCAGTTGCAGTCATTTAGTTTTCAACCCTCATTAAAATGTCATTTTAAAATTACCTGTTAATTTGTTGTGGGATTAGAGAATAATTTAAAATACACAAAGATCCATTCAAAATTAGATCACTTTTGTGTAGTCTAGATTTGGCATCACAACAGCATAAGTAAGGATCTGTTAGTTTCCACTGTGTTAATCTTAATTTGAATTCACGTCCTCAACGGTAACCAATTTGTATGTTATGTATCTTAGTATTACAGAATGTGTTTAATCATATGGGGCATGCTAATATGCATTCTGGTAATGTTATGTGCTTTGCATATGCATATGCTCATTATGGATCAAAATGTAGAGGTTATTCAGACTAAATTTTAAAACTAAAAAACCTGCAGTTATAATGGCATGTACAGTAGCTGCTTTTCAAATCAGAACATCTCATTATATTGTTGTTGTTGTCGTCCTCATCATAGTTATGAATTTATGGCCTACAGCAGTACGTGTATATGTATATACATATCCACACACATAATTTCTTTATCTTAGAGTGGACAACTCTTTTTTAATTACAAATAAATTCAATGAAACAATAATACCTGGGCTAATCCTGCATGACAAGTTTCCACTTCTCCCAAATATAGGAGTTCCTTATATGTCCTTAATTTCTGCTGGTGCCATTTTAATAAGAGAATCTAAACTTCAATTTAGCAACCCTAATGACTGGTAGAAGATTCTCAACAGTGTTAAGGTGCTGGAATTTGCATTGTATGTATACCGTTTTATAGCAGTACTGAAGTGAAATATTTGAAGTTGCTGGTAAGAAATCATATAAAAGCTCAGTACTCTTAATTAAATATTAGCTGTAATTAGCACTAAGTGTGAATGGTACAGATATTAATTAGGGTCTCATGGAATGGCTGTCAGTGTTAATGAGAAACAGTGGGGGTCTTAGCAACATCTGTTTTAGAACTCAAGGTAGTATAAAATCTTTAGATCAAATGCACCTGGACATTAGCAGTTGGTCCCTTTGTTGCCATTATTGTTCTTTTTTTAACATCTGCTGACTGTACTGTCATGTCTAACAACCGACATGAAGGAATAACTTATGGACCAGGGAAAAAACAGCTACTGTGCTTCAAAGCAATACAATCAAAGTAGTATAGTAAGTAGGTTTTTTTGTGGGTTTTTTTTTTTTGCTTTATCTTCCATGTTCCTTGGATCCTATCACTAAAGTTTGTCCTAAAGAATTGAATGTTTACAGTTTCAACGCAGAACTTTGAACAAATTAAAATTTTCACATTAGTTGCTATTACCTGTAAAGATACATTGAAGGAACCTAATCGTTGATCAGTTTTAGTGGGCATACTATCTTTATTGTATATTTTCTCTACATAGAATTAATATTTTTCTTAAGGAGTATTGTGTAAAGAAATAAAAATGGACTTTCCATTTTTAGAAAAAAAAAAAAGAATGAGTATTCCTCTACCAAATCAAATGTACAAAGTATTTTTCTTGATTTTTTTTTAAATTGAAACTTTTAAGTTTTAGTGTAAAATACTTTTTATCCTGCTTGTACTTGTAATACTAACAGTACAATTATTTTACACTTTCAAAGCACTCTACACTCATGGAGAAATCTCACAACTCAGTGCAGTGTAGAATATAAATGTTTTCATTTTAAAGATGATATATGTACAATGTATAAATGACTTGCTTAAGGACACACACCAAATTAGTGGCAGGGATGGGAGTCACATTCAGAATTTTGGCTCCTAGCCTTAGGCTTAAGTCACTAGAATATATTGCCATTTAGTTAGGAAAACAGCTTTTCCGCCGTCTCTTGCAATATATAACCAAGAGCCAATGTAAAATATTGGATAGTGAGACCTCAAAGGTTCTGAGTTCAGGTTCTGTTCAAATAATTTTGCACATGTTTAGATGCTCATTTGAAGTAGCTGAAATTGGTTGGTTGGAAATCTTCTTGGGTGTGAAATTCCACAGTATGACCTCAGTATTGGCCCTGGCCTTTGCTGAAGCCACCAGATTCAAGGATCAGTGAAAAGAAAAGAAAACACATGCATGGGGGTTTTTGGAGGGATCATAGCTGAATAATTTTCCCTCCCCTACTTTTGCCCATTCAGGGGGGAGTGAGGATGATCTTGATCAGGTAGCAGGGTATGTGACAGTGTCAGATGGGGCACAGCTGAAGATGGGCAAGTCAAGTGCTGGTCTTTCTTTTCCTCAGGTCCCTTCATCTTCTCATTGGCTTGGGCCTGGGGGGGAATAGGGCTACACAATTGGCTTGCCCCTTCTCCCTCCACTGCCTATTTATACTCTCCTGGGGTTTTCAAATGCCTCTTGCACCTGTTAGCTGTCTTCAGTACCTACTCTTAATTGTAGCATAGGAGCTGTGTTTTTCAGGATGCTGCGAGCCATACCAATCACTGTTTTTGCCATCACAAAGTAATATTTTCCCTTGTGCCTCATTGGTAGAGTTTCTGATATTTTGTCCAGCTCTAGGGAAAAAAAAAAGATGAACAGTCAATTAGCCAGCAAATTTGTTTTTGATGCACCAGAACTTTCACAAATTCAAGAAATAGGTTTGTTGACCAAAAAAGAAATTAAAAAAGCAGTTTTTCAAATAAATTGTTTAGATTTTTTATTTTGAGTTAATGTTTTGTTTAGAAATTGAGCTAAGTTAGCCAAAACAATTCTTTGGGGTTGTTTATTTACTTATTTGTTTGTTTTTTGTTTAGTCCCTGAAATTGCGCTGAGGCTTTGGAATATGTGTAGCCATCCCCAGTTCCTTTCAGTGATGATACTGTAGCTGTACTGATGTCTCCTGTCGCTATTCTCTGTAGCATCATGATTTAGGCTTCGCTTAAATAAATTCAAAAGCATGTTTTGTAAGAAGAGATTTTTCCATGTCACCATGTATTCAGTTTGGTCAGCCATTTAGCCAGAGACTGTTGTGGACAGTTACATCAAATACCTTTGATGTGTTGGTATCTGCTTGCTACAATATAATTATATCAAAGCTAAAGCTGGAGCTAATTGTCCATACATGATATAGATACTGCCATTTGGCCTTTTAAAGTTTTATTTGTAATATGTAAACGTAAAATGATTACCAGCAAAATAAAGGCATTTTAAGCTCTTACACCTATTTTTTACACATTACAGTGTAAAGAATTTTTAATGTTTTTCTCAAATTGATTTTGAACCGATGCATTTCTTTCCCCATATTTTTTATTTTGAGATTCTAAGCTTGAATCTAATCATTACATTGCATTTGTGCTTTGCAGCTGTAAGGATGAACTTTTGCTTATTAGATTACACATTAAAACAGAGAGAGAGCATTTTGTACAAATATTTTTAAACTGGGAGGACAGTGGAACATCTTGAGAGAGCAGCATTCTGTACAAATATTTTTAAACTGGGAGGACAGTGGATCATCTATTTTCACACTGATTTAGATTTGAGGTTGTCTGCATTTTTTCAGGAAACTAGAAAAGCATGAGGAAGAATGAAGTATGTGATAAATATAGTGGGCCTCTTTCAATACCATCAGTGTTTTGTAACTTTTGGAATAGGTGGAACTGTTTACAATAACTTTGCCTTCATAACGATGCTGGTTTTAGTAAAAACATATTAGCTACATTTAATGTTTTAACTAAAGTAGTTGTTCCTTTAACTGTGTATACACCAGGGGGTTCAGTTCATGTAATTTTACCTGGTGTTCATAATCACATAAAAGAAAAACCCACGTACAAAAACCACGCTTTGTAATAGGGAGTGGCAGAGGAGGGAATTAAATCAGATGGGATGTGCTCTCCAGGGGAAACAAATAGCCATTTAGAAATCTTGGAGAATATCCTTTCCATTTTCTAAATTATTTTCTCTGACTCTACCCTTTTTTTTCTCTCTTTAATTTACAGGGTAATCAGGAAGCTACAGCACCTCCTGACACAATGGCGCAGCCTTATGCCTCAGCCCAGTTCGCTCCACCTCAGAATGGGATCCCGGCAGAATACACAGCCCCACATCCCCATCCTGCTCCAGACTACACAGGCCAGACCACAGTTCCAGAGCACACGTTAAACATGTACCCTCCTGCTCAGACACACACCGAACAGAGTGCAGCTGACACAAATGCACAAACTGTCTCCGGCACAGCCACAGTAAGTTCCAGTTTCATTTATTTTTGAAGGTGAATATCTCATGGTACAAAAATGTGCATTGACAAAGCTCTTTTTTTATGTTGCAGCAAATGGTTTTAACTTGAATGTTCTTTATGATTATTCAACAATGTAGCATCCAAAATAGGTTCAGTCCTTTTTCTTTGAACTTACAGGATGCTATTCTTCCACTTGTGGTCCCTATCATCAAGCCAGCGGGCTGAGCATATCTGCTGGCATTTGTTTTCTTTTTGAATATGGAAACATGCAAAGTTATATACAAAACACATATTTAAATTATTTTAAAAGATTTAACCCATTTAGAGCTGAGCAAAATGTATTGGTAATTATTAATTTGAAGGAAAACAGTAAATATTTTAAGTAAACAGTTTAACTATTATTCAGCATGATTCCTTCCTATTCACTTTTCACAAGAATATATTTGAGTGAAACTATTCTCAAGAATGTTTACAGAAAGGAGAGTGTTGCAAATACTTGTGCAAATATATCTTTTTCATGCAAATACTAATGATTATTTGCAACATTATGAGTATCTGCAACAGAAGTGTTTATGCAGCCATCTTGAAAGCTCTCTGTGGGTTTGGAAGTCATCAAGCAACAGAACAGAAATAACACCATTTATTGTTGACTTGCATAGTGATTGCATTCACTATGGTGACTTTGCTACCATAGTGAATGCAAACAGCAACTTACAAATTGTGACTATTCCAAATAATAGTATTCAAATAAATGATGGACTTAAATGCTAACATAAAACATACATAGAACAATTTCTAATTGTGAATAGTTTCATAAAAAGGTCATGGAAACCTTGATGATTAAAAAGGAATCCATTATTCAAATTTCTGCTTTTCTTGAAATTAACTTAAAACCCCCAATTGTGTAAGTTCTAAAAACTAGTAGGTCTGAGTATAGGAGTGAACAATATCTGATGTTGGGCTCCCACTGTCCAAAAATCAGGCATTTAAAAGTGACTCTCAAGTTGAACAACCAAAAATCAAAACTATCAAAATCACAATTCATTTTTTAAAATATTGGCTGAAATTCAAACATTATAGCATTGGCTTATTAAGGTCCTCGTTTGAGGGCTCTCCCTTGAATCTGACATAGAAAGCTTGGATTTTTTGCCCCATTTTTGTGTGTGTGAAGAGTGCAGTTCCTTTAACTACCTCAAAACATTTTATCCTTCCATAATAGCTGAAGCTGCTACATTTCCCTGGTAGTGGGAAGATGAAAAAAAATGTCTTATTGAGAAATTGAAACCAGTGCTTCTCTGTGCATCATCCAACAGAGATTCTCTAAAAGTGTGCCACTGATACTCTTCCTGTGTGCCTTCATGCATTACATAGTGACCAACCAATGGGTTGTTCTAAGTGTATTTAAGCAGAATGCCACCTTACTTCTATCATTATATAAAATTTAAGTGAGAATGAAAAATAATACAATTTGGAATGAGAATGCACAGGGTGTAATACATGCTACAAACTATATCCAGGAACAGACGACTGACTATAATACAGCAGACTGGTGGTCTACCTAGTTCACTGCTGTGTTCTTTCTGACATTCACCAATATCAGATGCTTCCCAGAAAGATATAAGAAACATTGTCATTGACAATTGTGAAAACCTGTTCATATGAGAACTTTCTTTTCAACCCTCTCAATAAGAAGCCACATTGTATTAATATTTTTGTAATATATTTCAAATTATTAGGAGCTATATCTTTTCTAAACAAAAAAGATTGTCTTGTTTATTAAAACTGTGGATGTTCTTATTAATGTCTAGTTCCTTTATGAATCATACTAAACCTCGGGACTCAAAGGTATTGTGGCACTTACTTCCGGTTTTAGAGTTTTTATAAAGTTTCCTGTTACAGTTTAAGTTGGATGGCTTTTAATTTCCTTAAATGTTTTCTTGCCCTTAAATTGGGGAAAAAGTTAACTAGGAGCATCCTGTTTACCTTCTCCATGTATTTAATGTATTTATATACCTCTATAATGTGACCTTTTATTCACTTCTTCACTAAGCTGTTTACATAATAATATATTGTCTTTGTTATTTTGATCCCCTTCATTAAATAGCATAGCATTTTGTTTGTAGTTTTGATCACTACTACATGTTGGACACCCAGCTCTGTTCCTTCACATTTGTTTCCTTGGAACTCCTGGTTTCATACCATTCAGTGCTAGGGAGAAATCCTGGCTGTAATGAAGTCTCTGGCAAAAGGCCTATTGACTTCACCGGGGCCAGGAGTTCACCCCTGGAGAACTGTTTCTTTTTAAGCATGTTTGACTGCCTCATGTAGTGTCACTTCAGTCTGACAATCTCATTTTTAGTATGAAAGGGTATGTCTACATTGTATTCCTCTTTCAAGAGAGGAATACAAATGCAGACAAACGAAACTGCAAATGAAGCGCGGATTTGAATTTCTCATGCTTCGTTTGCATAATCGCGTCCGGGTGCTATTTCAAAATGCCCTATTTCGAAAAAAGAAAAGCAGTCTAGATGCAGTTATTTCGAAAGAAAACCCTTCTTTCAAAATAACCCTTACTTCTTATAAAATGATGTTTAAGGGTTATTTAAAAAAAAGGGTTTTCTTTCAAAATAACCGCATCTAGACTGCGTTTCTTTTTTCGAACTAGGATATTTCGAAATAGCGCCCCAACACAATTATGCAAATGAAGCATGGAAAATTCAAATCCGCGCTTCATTTGCAATTTCATTTGTCTGCATTTGCATTCCTCTCTTGAAAGAGGAATGCAATGTAGACATACCCAAAGAGAACAAAACTAGAGTAGGTATTTTCTCAACACTTCTGTGATAGTGTGATGAAAAGAAATCATTTAGTTTGACTACAGTGGTCTTTTCTTCCTCAATTACCCTTGAATCCTTGGTGCTCCAGCAGATGCAGTTATTCCTTTGCAAGTTTCCTCCTTCTGAAACCATAATAGGATTTTTTAAAATGCCTTTTTGCGTCTTTGGCTATTTGTTTCTCTGTTCTTCTTAACCCTCCTGATTCCCTGCTTCACTTTATTGAGAGTCAGTATTTTAACTTCCTTGCTTTTGACTTAGTCTTTTTGAAGAGCTAACTCATCTTTTCTGCAATACATTACCTTTCAGATAGGTAACAGTCAAAGTTGCTGGCACAATATCTGTCTGGAAAAAGGTGAACTGAAGTACATTGTAGTTACTGTTACTTTTTCACGATGTCAAATCTGGCCCTGTTTAATACTTAATACACATGCTATTTAATATGAATTGTTTTGTTGCACTTACATAGGATCTTAGGAATTAGATATGGAAAGATATGGCGTTCTCGGAAATGCTTCCGGTTCCACGCGCAGGGCCGGGTAGGCAGGCAGAGATTCAGAATCTCAATGCGTGAATGAGACGATGGTGTAGGGAAGAGGGGTTTGGATTTATTAGGAACTGGGGACACTTTTGGGAGAGGGGGAGCCTATACAGGAAGGATGGGCTCCACCTAAACCAGGGTGGAACCAGACTGCTGGCACTAAACATTAAAAAGGCCGTAGAGCAGTTTTTAAACTGAGAGATGGGGGAAAGCCGATTGGTGTAGAGATGCACGTAAATCGGAGGGAGACTACTCTTAGAGGAGAATCCATTGATAGAGATTCTCTAAGCTGTAGTCAGAAAGAGAGGAGGGGAGAGGGCAAACCATGGGCCAGAGCAGACAAACAACCGTGTACAAAGGAATCCAATGCATCAGGGAAGGGCAGACAAATAAGCAGTGGCAAATTTTTAAAGTGCTTCTACACAAATGCTAGGAGTCTGACTAATAAGATGGGTGAACTAGAGTACCTAGTATTAAATGAGGAGGTTGACATAATAGGCATCACTGAAACCTGGTGGAATGAGGAAAATCTGTGGGACACAATCATACCGGGATATAAAATATATCGAAAGGATAGAGCAGGCCGGGTGGGTGGCGGAGTGGCACTGTATGTGAAAGATAATGTAGAATCAAATGAAACAAAAATATTAAATGAATCAACATGTTCAATAGAATCGCTATGGATAGTAATTCCATGCTCCAAAAATAAGAAATTAGCAGTAGGGATATATTACCGACCACCTGACCAGGACAGGGATACTGACATTGAAATGCTGAGGGAGATTAGAGAGGCTACCAAAACAAAGAACTCTATAATAATGGGGGATTTTAATTACCCCCATATTGACTGGATACATGTCACCTCAGGAAGAGAAGCGGAGATAAAATTTCTCAATGGCTTAAATGACTGCTTCTTGGAGCAGCTAGTGCAGGAACCCACAAGGGGAGAGGCAATTCTCGATTTAGTCCTGAGTGGAGCGCAGGATCAGGTCCAGGAAATAACCGTTACAGGACCGCTTGGGAATAGTGACCATAATATAATAACATTCAACATTCCTGTGGTGGGAAGAACACCTCAGCAGACCAGCACCCTGGCATTTAATTTCAAAAAGGGGAATTACACAAAAATGAGGAGGTTAGTTAAACAGAAATTAAAAGGCACAGTGACTAGAGCCAAATCCCTGCAAGCTGCATGGAAACTTCTTAAAGACACCATAATAGAGGCCCAACTTAAATGTATACCCCAAATTAAAAAACATAGCAAGAGACCTAAAAAAGAGTCACAGTGGCTTAACCACCATGTAAAAGAAGCAGTGAGGGACAAAAAGGCATCTTTTAAGAAGTGGAAGTCCAATCCTAGTGAGATAAATAGAAAGGAACATAAACACTGTCAAATCAAGTGTAAAAATGTAATAAGAAAAGCAAAAAAAGATTTTGAGGAACAGCTAGCCAAAAACTCAAAAAGAAATAACAAAATGTTTTTTAAGTACATTAGAAGCAGGAAGCCTGCTAAAAAACCTGTGGGTCCCCTAGACGATCGAACTATAAAAGGCGCAATCAAGGACGATAAAGCCATTGCGGAGAAACTAAATGATTTCTTTGCTTCAGTCTTCACGGCTGAGGACGTTGGGGAGATTCCCAAATCTGCACCGTCCTTTGTGGGTAATGAATCTGAGGAACTGTCCCGGATTGAAGTGTCATTAGAGGAGGTTTTGGAACAAATAGAAAAACTTAATGTTAACAAATCTCCGGGACCGGATGGCATTCATCCAAGGGTTCTAAAAGAACTCAAATGGGAAATTGCTGAACTATTATCTGTGGTTTGTAACCTATCCCTTAAATCGGCTTCCGTACCTAATGACTGGAAGGTAGCCAACGTGACACCAATATTTAAAAAGGGCTCTAGAGGCGATCCGGGCAATTACAGACCGGTAAGTCTAACTTCAGTACCGGCAAATTAGTCGAAACAATAGTAAAGAATAAAATTGTGAAGCATGTAGAAGAACATAATTTGTTGGACAAAAGTCAACATGGGTTTTGTAAAGGGAAATCCTGTCTTACTAATCTATTAGAGTTCTTTGAAGGGGTTAACAAACATGCGGACAAGGGGGATCCAGTAGATATAGTATACTTAGATTTCCAGAAAGCCTTTGACAAGGTCCCTCACCAAAGGCTCTTGTGTAAATTACATGGCCATGGGATAAGAGGGAAGGTCCTTTCTTGGATTGAGAACTGGTTAAAAGACAGGAAACAAAGGGTAGGAATAAATGGTAAATTTTCAGAGTGGAGAGGGGTAACTAGTGGTGTCCCCCAAGGGTCAGTCCTAGGACCAATCCTGTTCAACTTATTCATAAATGATCTGGAGAAAGGGGTAAGCAGTGAGGTGGTAAAGTTTGCGGATGATACCAAACTGTTTAGGATAGTCAAGACAGAAGCAGACTGTAAGGGACTCCAAGAAGATCTCACCAAACTGAGTGATTGGGCAACAAAATGGCAAATGAAATTTAATGTGGATAAGTGTAAAGTAATGCACATTGGGAAAAATAACCCCAACTATACGTACAGTATGATGGGGGCTAATTTGGCTACGACAAATCAGGAAAGAGATCTTGGAGTTATCGTGGACAGTTCTCTGAAAACTTCCACACAGTGTGCAGCGGCGGTCAAAAAGGCAAATAGGATGCTAGGTATTATTAAGAAAGGGATAGAAAATAAGACCCGGAATATCTTACTGCCCCTGTATAAAACTATGGTACGCCCACATCTTGAATACTGTGTACAGATGTGGTCTCCTCACCTCAAAAAAGATATTTTGGCCTTGGAAAGGGTTCAGAAAAGGGCAACTAAATTGATTAGGGGTTTGGAACGGGTCCCATATGAGGAGAGGTTAAAGCGACTGGGACTTTTCAGTTTAGAAAAGAGGAGACTGAGGGGGGATATGATAGAGGTGTATAAAATCATGAGTGGTATGGAGAGGGCCGATAAAGAAAAGTTATTTATTAGTTCCCTAAATAGAAGAACTAGAGGACACCAAATGAAATTAATGGGTAGCAGGTTTAAAACTAATAAAAGAAAGTTCTTCTTCACACAGCGTGTAGTCAGCATGTGGAACTCCTTGCCAGAGGAGGCTGTGAAGGCTAGGACTATAACAGAGTTTAAAGAGAAGCTAGATAATTTCATGGAGGTTAGGTCCATAAAAGGCTATTAGCCAGGGATAAAATGGTGTCCTTGGCCTCTGTTTGACAGAGGCTGGAGAGGGATGGCAGGAGACAAAGCGCTTGATCATTGTCTTCGGTCCACCCCCTCTGGGGCACCTGGTGCTGGCCACTGTCGGCAGACAGGATACTGGGCTAGATGGACCTTTGGTCTGACCCGGTACGGCCGTTCTTATGTTCTTATGTTCTAAGATTTATTTGGAAATCTACCCCCCCCCCATCCAACTTGGTTTGTTGCCAACAATATCATTTTAGTGTAATCCAGATTTCATTTAGAAACCCTGTAAAAACAATAACATCCAAAAATTTGCGGAGTCAAAGCTGTAATCTGTTGACACCATGTGACTTTTTATACTTGATATATTAGAAATAGAGATTTGCAAGAAGTGAATTCTCTAAGGCTCTCCGCTCGCAAAGGTAGCCTCAGTATTGAACTGCTAAAAATCTTTCCTGCATTTCCAGTCAGGTCTTTTCTCCAAGCTTATGTGTATGAGCGTCTAAAAACTATTATGGTCTACCTTATGAATTGTTAGCATTTTGTGGCTTTCCATCATACTTATTAAAACACTTATTAAACCTCATGCAAAAAGATGCTTGGAGGTGGAATGTTGCACCCAGAGAGAACCCCCGTGATTTCAGTAGGGTTTCTGAGGGCTTTAATATCCACCTGTATACATCATTTTTAGGATTGGTATCTAATAGGTCATGGTTGTTTTCTGTAATCAGAAAATGTAATCTTACAAATTAATACTACTTTGCCAGAATTTTATCTGAAAGTGATCTTCACGTAGGAAGGAAAAGGTGCCTAGGCTACAAGCCAAATTTTGGAGCAGTGGATTTCTGGACTTTCTAGCTTTCAGGAGTAATCTGGGAACGCACTGGAGTTTTTGTCAGCTTTCACGTATGTGTAGGTATGTCTCCGATGTTCAGTTGTGTAATGTGCAATGTGTAAAATGAGACATTTAAAAATTACTAGATTGGCTAATCACAAAGTTTACACCATTCATATTTGATGTAAGACAGGGCAATTTCTTTTGAGTCATTTTATCAGAAAATTGCATGACATCCTTGGCTCCACTGAAGTCAGTGGCAACATTCCCATTGACTTCAGTGGAGCCAGGATGTCACCCATCAGCTTTACTCCAGATTAGAAATTTTCATATACGTGATACTAAGCACTAGTGCAGCAGTAAGTTTGAAGGATTGGTCCATTACTGAGTAAAGTCTAGGGGCCTTGTTTGCTGTTGCCCTGTTCCCTGCAGAGTCATTTACACTGGTTGCAAAGTGAGTATAAATTGCTATCAAGCCAGAATGGTAGCGGTTTAAATTTGCTTTGAATTGGTGTAAGTGACTACATCAGTGAAGCCTGCCTTAGGAGAAATGGAACATTTCCTGTATCTTTTAGATTCAGACAGATGCTACACTCAAGATGAATGAGTTTTTTTTTCTTTTATAAAAATACAGTTTTCTTTTGCCATAAGTTTTACATTAATGGATCCCTTCCTCCGCTCCTCCTTCTCTTGTATTTTATAGTGTTTAAATATTGTACCCCACCTCCTTATATTTTTGACTTCTTGGATTTTCATTCACTGAACCCAGATAGTGATGCACTGTTGATTTTCCTTCACTGGCTGCTTTTGACTTTCTAGCAGATTCCTAAACTAGTCTTGACAGCTTTTGAAAGCGTTATTTCGAAATAACGTCGTCTGCGTCTACACAGCAGGCATTTATTTCGAAATAATGTCAAAATACAGTCAAGCTGGAGGATTTCTTACTCTAACTCCTGTAACCCTCATTGTATGAGGAGTAAGGGAAGTCGGAGGAAGAGTGCTCTGTTTTGAAATAAGTGCTGTGTAGTTGCTCCCAATTTTGAAATAAGCTATTTCGAAAAAAGCTACGCAATTGACATAGCTCCATTTGCGTTTCTTATTTCGAGTTAAGCCCTGCTGTGTAGATTCACCCAAATTGTCCTTGTTGATGAGTTGATGAGAGCTACCTTGACAGACAGAGATGCTGTTTTCCTTACACATGGTTATAATTTTATGTATTTTTTTTCAGGTTGCCAGTAAGGTTTAACACAATGGGAATCCCTCTTAGATTCTCAGCTCAGATTCCCTGACATCAAAGAAATAATAATTTCCTGAGAGAAATTCAGCAAATTTTTCAGAGGTACATTTCTAAGGAGGGGCCATTCAGATCGTCATAGTCTTCTTGCTTGTAATTCAGAAGTTCAACTTATTTCAGGGAGCCTAATCTTTACTGGGCATAGTCCCATTAGGTTCAGTGGGGACTGTTCATGGGAGTAAAGGTCACAGGATTGGGACAAAAAGTATATTTCCCCTTATGATTGGGTATATAGACTCCATGCCGTGGGAGCCGGAAAGGGGTTAATAGATAGGTAAATGACCCATCTATCTCGGATCAACTGGCCAATTAACAGCTGCCTGGATTAAAGGTTGCAGTTTAGGCAGAGGAATACAACTACCAGAGTGGATCTCTATACTTCAGCTTGGAGCAAGCCAGCTCAACTAGGGTTTATGTAAGCATGCTAAAAAGAGTTGCACGGATGTTGGGATGCTGGTGGAGGCCCAGATCAGCCACTCAAGCCATATTTTTTGTTTTATTTAAATGGTCAAACAAATTTTATCCTTGGAGAGACACATCACACTCCGTGGGTCATCTTCGTTGGGCCAAACGCTGTTCTCGGATCCATTCGCATAGCTTGGATTGTCTTCAGTGGGAATTATGCTCTCACACCTGAGAGTATATAATTCTGCATGTGTGATGCCTGCGTGGGCAGCAGTAAAATCATTTGCTGCTCATATTTATGTTTATTGGAGTTCTGCAGCATTTCTCATTCCAAATATGCGGAGTGTCTCAGTAGAAATATGTACCACAGCGAGGGAAGCGTGAAGATGTTTTTGTTCTGTGTGTGTGTGTGTGTGTGTGTGTGAGAGAGAGAGAGAGAGAGAGAGAGAGAGAGAGAGCTCATTGCTGTAAATTAATTTGATTCTGCATTAGTGAAACCAAGATGTCATTCTACAACCATTTTACCTTGGGCTGTGATCTCATCAGGTTTCACAAGCTAAGCAGTGTCTGATCGGATCTGTACTTGGATAGGGGACCTTCAGGGAAAAGGCAGGTGCTGCAGGAAGTAGTGTTGGTGATTCAGAGCATGGCACTCTTCCCTCTGCATCAGTCCAGTTAATACTCAGCATGGTATTAGGGGATAGCATGCTGCTAGAGTTTCAAGATGAGATGTAATGCAGAGGTCCAGACCACCCGTGATTACATGGCACTTTTCACAAGAGAGAGAATATTAACTTCAGTCCTATGGCCAGATTTCAACTTAGGTAATTGCATTTTGGCTACTTAAATTCCTGCTGTTTCAGTTGGATATGGTATTTTCCCCTTTTGACCTAAACTGATGTTCTGTATAGTACTGTTTGCTGTTACACTTACCCTATTTCACCCCAGAGGTGGCTGTATTTCATTGGTGGGTGAAGCAATCATAGAGTTTGTACCTTCAGTTTGTAAGGTTTCTGCTTTGCTTTCAGATCTGCCTGGATCAGTTGTTTCCAAACCTCAGAGGTTCCATTCCCTCCTGTTTGTTTTAAATAGTTCAGACCTGTTGATCTACCAGGCACATTACAAAACTCATATGTCTGAGCAGGAATTAGGGAAAGCTAATGATCTTTTGCGGGTGAATGTGAGGGGTTGAGAGAGATTGATTCAATTCACAGTATGTATTGCTCATTTGTGGCAGTGGCGATGTCAGAGATCTATGGTTTAGTGATGGGATTCATATTGTGTTTTTAAAATTGTAGGTAAGATAAATCTTCTGTGGTGTTACTTGAGCTAAATACAGATAAAGGAGTGAATTAAATAGGTAGATCGCTACCACCCTGCCCGGTTTTGTTTTCTGTGGGTTTTTGTTTTATTTCTTCTGTGTGTGTGTGTGTGTGTGCGGGGGGGTCCTTTCTTCTTTGTCTGTTCATCTCCTGAGAGCATCCATCCCATCCCCCATCCTGGGAGACTCCATGGCCTAGTCACCAGAAAGTGATCTGCTGCTCAAATTACTACTTCTGTGAGACAAGCGATTTATGTCCTTATAGTAGGCATGAATGTCATGGAAGCAGACACATGGAGGGGAAATTGGGCCTGTAATCTAGTCCTTCAGCCTGCAGCTTTGCCTGTTCATGGGTTGATGGCATTAAAAGGCCACCAGAAAAAGGAAAGGATAGGTGGCTTTTTAGAAGTCAACCAGTGTTTTCCTTTGAGCTACCGGAGTATATTTGTAGTTGGGGTTGGGCCAAATTTTCACTGGATGGATATATCTTTATTCTGCTTCCGATGCTTGCCCATTATCTTATGGCAGCACATCTTGAACATAGCTGCTGAGTTTATGCCCCCTCTTGTGGACTATGGATAGGCAGAATTAAAAGTAAGATAGTAGTCACTCACACTTGTTTTCTCGTAACTCTATTTGGAAGACATGGAGCAGCAAAATTAGAGCAGAACGTAAGTGTTGTGTCTCCTGTTTCTCTGAAAAGGACTATTCAGAGGACTGTGCTTCCCTATGGGGAAGAACAATTCTATGTCACGCATGAACACTTGAGTTTCTAGAATGAAGCTGAATCTTAGAGATTTGATTTTCCCGGTGATGGAAAAATAGATTGAATTGTTTTATATCTACTATCAACGTATTCTACATTTAGGCAAAGTGTCATTTTGGCATTTCTGTCTCAATTCCACATGTAGTTGTCCATGTCCACACTTCTTAGCCACCAGCATACTGGATACATAATAACACTTTGACAGCTGTTATAACAATGTTTATTTCATTTAAATCATATTCTATTGTCAGTGGCTGTTGTACCAGTAGGGCAGATTGGTTGAATCCTGTTATGTATTCTACCTAGGCCCAGCTGTAACTTAGACAAACTATTCTGAAGCATGTCTGTTTCAACCTTCCAAGTGTTTTTTTAACCAAGAAAGAACACAAGCTAGTCAAATCCTCACATACCAAACAGTGGAAAGATCAAAAATGCCATCACAAATGAATAGCATAATATCATGCTAGTATGAGAAGCCACTGAAATAGTTTGGGATCATACTATATTTTTTTATTTCTAAGGGGCTTCCTTGCTGAGAACCCTGTATGTAAACTTTGTAACTAGGCTGCCATGTATATTTCCTTGCTTATGCTAAAGAATAACTCTAATACCTCATTCCCAGTATGACTGGAAGTGTCAGCACATGTTGTAAAATTGCATCCTCACAAGTTTGGCAACAGCAGGCTTTTGAAAAAATAAAACCAAACCTCCCTGGCTTGACTTTCTGAAGCTCAGTGTGAAGTTTTTATGAAGGCAAGATTCTCAGTGGCGTCACTGGAGAGTTTACCTGTGTGAGGAAGATAGGCTCAGACTCTGTTAGCCCAAATATATAATGCTTTTAATAGCTCATTAGTAATTATAAAAGCCTACAGAACACCAGCCAGCCTTAAACCTTTTCCTGTATTCTCTAGTCAGAGTTTCCCTCTGTGACAGATATGACGTTTTTCTGCAATATCCTAGACCTACCTTATTGAATTAAGATAAGCCTTATCAAATTAAAGTTCAGTATCTTAGGAGTTCATTGTATTAAAATGCTAATATTTATATATTAGTAGGATTTTTTAAAGGGGGGTGTCAGAACTAATGTCAGTCCCGCGTACTGTCAGGAGCTTCAGAGATCTCTCAAAACAAAGGGCTAGAAAAGACTAAACTTTTAGCTAAGTGGGTTTTCAAGGAAATACCAGGGAGGAGGAGAATTCAAATTACCCAAATCGAAGCTGCACCCCAAGGAGAAACTACACTGTCTGCCGATCACCTGTTGAACAAGGACAAGATCAGAGGCCCAAACTAAAAAAGAGTAACTCTCAGATTCATAGATGAGATTGATTGGAGCTAACAGCAGCTTCAGTTTTCCAGAGCCATTATTAGAATCAGAGGATGATCTTTAGTAAGAAAATTAGTATGCATGTAGGTACTTTTACACTGCATTATTTTTAATACATTTTCACTGTGATGCATTCATCTTAATAAATGGGCTGTGTGGCAATTATACTCTCTGAGGAAGGCATTCAGATTGTAGGCAGAGTACTGTGCAGGCTGGAAATACCCTGGAAATACAGGCCAAGAGAGTGAGAGTTGTGTCTGCCCAAGAAAGGTGATGAATGTGGCACTGGAAGCCTGAGAGAGGGTGCCCTTGGTGGACCACAGAAGTGGCAAAAAGATGCAGTTGTCCTGAATTGCAATACCTATTCTTTGCTGTGCTGGCTGAAATAGTGATTGCACTTGGCCTCTGCTCAGCACTTTGATCTGTTATCTGTCAGTGGATTTTTGAGGTGCGGCAAGTAGCTATATCACAGCATTGTTACCAGATTTTGTGATATTGCCACAAGCCTAACTTAGTATTCCTCTCAGTGCCTAAGCTCCTATACCACGCTGACTACAGGAAAAAAATATCTGGTTTTATCCGCTCCTGCTCTTTTTCAGTAAATTTGTAGCTCTTAGACTTGCTTGGAAGATCCATGATTCTATCGATGCGGAAAGTCTCGCCACCAATGCAGATCACAACTTTTCCATGCCATCCTGTTTTGCACGGTTCTTGTCCATGTCCTTTCAGGAATCCTCCATAAAGGATCCACCCAAAATGCTGGAGACACTCTTCTTGTTCTTTTCACTTCTCATGGATACCATTGGAGTACATGCACTGTCCATCTCTTGTCTCTGTCTGGCTACATGGCCGCCCCTTTTCCTTTTCTGGTCATACATAACTTGGATGATATCGTTGACACTGCTTCTTGCATGCAGGTTGCCAATGGTAACATTTTGTAGTGTACTTACACCCTCCAAGTGTCTTTCCATTGCTCTTTGGGTGGTTTGCAGATTTGATTCTTCTGTAAGTGTTGTATTCCAGGTTTCACAGCCATACAGCATTACTGGGAGGATACCAGTGTTAAAGAGATGGGCTTCTCTGGTGGTGGAAAGTTTGGAATCAGCAAAAACGCTGCACAGATTCCCAAAGGCAATCTAACCCGACCTTCTCCTCCTCAACTCTGGACCCAACTCATTGTTCATCTGTAATGCTTGTCCAAGATATACATATTGATCTACCAGCTTGACGGACGGTGCATCTAGCTGCGCGACATACTCTGAACTCATCCTTATGATATGGAAAAAAGATTGCCAATGTGATCAAAACTAGAAAACAAATAAAAAGACTTCATGTTGACAATTCATAAAATACAATGATTTTTAAAGTCAGTCTTCTGATTTTTGAATGTCTGGTGTTGACAGGACCACATTAGTGATGTTAGTGGCCAAAATAAATGAGGCTTTATCAATTATACTATGTGTTGATGGACAAAGAAGTTGCTTCTTTCAATTGTGTTATCACAATCAGGTTGGCTTAACATGATTGGAAAGCCCTTTTAATGATCATTATGATGCAGGTAAAACTTTTAGATTGGTATGCTGGTTGGCGCTACCAGTTCAGAATGATCTAAACAAATTAACTTTCATCTTAAAAAAAATGTTTGAGGACTTTTCAATCATATTAAGCAAACTCTTTTATCGATCAGACAGGAACATACCTACTTAACACCATCTTATCCTGAAAAAGTTACTTCATCCCTCTTGTCAACCCAGAATCAATTCTGATCTCCCAAATAAAATCAGCCAAATTTAAACAATTTTAAGGGTGTTCCCTGGCTCAGTAGTGAAAGTTAGCAATACGTGATTTCAGATGTTCCTACTCCTTATGTTTTCCTCTGCTCATTCACAATTCTTTTCACATTTCATTGACTTTTTCTTCTTGCTGCGGTCTAAGTAACTGTGGCATCCAAATTCTTTCCCATGTGTAGGGTTCTGATGTCTCAGGAAAAAACCTTCAAGTACTATATACTGCTGAATAAACAAAGCACAGGTTTCAAAGAGAACTTTGTTACAGTGAAATAGCTAATTACTCCTAAAATTGTATTGACCGTCTGCATCTCTTCTTCACAGTATAATATTATTTAAAATTGATCCTTATCTTTTTTTGGTGGGGTGTGGGTGAAAATTAACTGCCATTTTCACTATATATGAGTAGCCCACACAACTCCGCTAATGATGCTTTCCATGCAAGTGGTAGTTATTTAATCAGAAGTGGACAATTTTGCATGGCAACAACACTTACAATTGCAATGTAATCTGAGAAGCAATAGCGCTTTGTGTAATGGCTGGATTCAGAGGATAATATTTGTGGCCTTTTTGGCCAGGTAAACCCTGGAACATCCTAGATCGTTGCCAACTGTGAGAGGCCAACTGTTCAACAGAGAGGTCAGGAAGCCAAGGGAGCCTGTAGCCAAAAGCTGAGGAGATACCGACTACCTAGAGACAACCTTTTTGCAGCTGTTTATGCTTCATTTTTGTTAACCTGAAATCTGTTGCCCAGGGTTGCACAGCAGACTTTGGTTACTCTACTACATGGCTGCAGATGGGTGGGGAAAGGTAAGTATCATGACTCATCTTATGATATCTTGCAAATTTTCCCCCACATACTATTTTTTAAAAATGTTTTTTCACTTGATTACACCTCCAATGTCCCTCCCCGCCAATTTCTGTCTGTCCCCTGCTTTTTCATGCCGCCTCCCAACAAACTGCTAAGGTTCTCACATTTGAATGTTACCATGTTATCTCTCTCAGCCTTAGCAACTGAGATTTTGCTACTGCTAAACTGGGTGACAGCTTTCTGACACACTCACTTGGGTCTGCCTTGCCAGCAAACTCTGCCAGTTCAACCCTCATCTTCCAGGTAAAAAACCCCAGCAAACCTCCAGTTCCCAAGTTCCCCTGAGATGTATCACTGTATGTCCAGCCCACTCCCCTCCCATTTAATACTCTCAGAAGATATTAGGACTGTTGCTCCTTTAAAGAGACCATACACAGCAGCTCATTAATTAACACTCTTATTTCAGTCACAGCACTGAATTAGTTGATAGGAAAAGTAAAACAGCTATTTAACAAAAGGCCATAGGAGTAAGTGATACCAGCTATAAGGTATAAAGATAGAAAGGGTTACAAGCAAACAAAATAAAAAATCCTTCTAAGACTAAAACTTAACTTGTGCAAGTTAGGTTTCTCACCTGTATTCAGTTTCTAGAGACTGCAACCCTCTTGGTTGAAGAATCCAATGTTCTGTGAGTCCAAGAGCTTGACTGGAATCAAACTGGCTTTCTGTTCCTGTTTCTAGCTCCCAAAGTTCACTAGCCCTGTTACAAGAGACAGGAAGCAGACACACACCACACCTGGTAATCTTCCCACCCTGATGAATTTCTATCCATCTTCTGGTTCATATATAGATGGGGTTTCCTCTGTTTTGATTCCATAATTCTTAATTTTCATTGGTCACAGATGTTAAAGAATAATATCAGTGGGTATTCACAATTTCTCATGTAATGTTAATGCATACATTTCACAATGATGTTCATCAGCAGTATGTTACAGGCTTTCATCAAAGACCTCACTCTATATACTTCTAAAATACAGTTAATTCACTTGCCAATCACTTGACATTCGACATCCCAGACTTAAGCTTCTCCCTACTGTTGGAAGGTAAATGCCATAAAATACATTGATTCAAAAGGTCCTTCGGTTGTGGTCTCCAACTCTGATGGTTCTGTTTTCTGTGCATATAGTATATGATTTTCTTTGCCTTTGTCCATACGTTGCCTAATTTAGATTGGAGATGCACTCAGTTAGGTGGAAGCATGTTCCTTTGTCTGGAACAGGCATGGCTTAAGCACTGCTTTGGAAATACATGTTAGCACGTTTGTAGCACAGATCTATAAAGTCCATTGAGGGTTTATTATACATACATCACACAATGATTTTGAGGACGAGCATGTTATCACTTTGTATATGATAGCAACATGACACCTTTTAGATGTAGACTTTGACAAAAGCATGTTAGGTATGTTGAGTATGTCAAGCCTGACAATAACTGTCGACAGAGTAGAGGACCCCCAATGGGCCCCCCTCTCTTTTTCCCATTCTTTTGTTTAGCACTGTCGGGGGGTATGCCCCTGGCGTGGGGTGCACCCCCCCTTCTAAGGTCCCGTTGCCCCAGTCCTGGCCCTTGATCAGGGCATATACGGTGCTAACAGTTCCAATATCAAGTCCAGGCCCCTCTATCCGGGCATATATGGTACCTGAGGCCTAGCCCCGGGAAAAGCCTCTCCCAGCCGGGGTTGCTTGCCCAGGGTGCGGAAAGGGGTGGTATGGGGACCTGGGCCCTCCCTTTCCACTGGGTCCCAGCCCAGGGCCCTTTAGGCAGGGACTCTTGCTCCTGCCCGCTCGGCGGGGAATCCAGCCGATACACACCAGGTTATGATAGCAATCCCTTGCCCTGGGCTGCTTCCTACCACCCTGGCCCCCCTATAGTCTGTCTGCCTCGGCGTCGGTCCTTCCCAGGGCTAGTGCTGGGGTTGTAGGTGGTCCGGTCCCTCAGGCGGGGTTGGCTGCTGGCTTCACTCCCGGAGTCCGATGCCGGCCCTCTCTCTGGCCTCCGCTGCTGCAGGAACACCAGTGCCGCCTGTGCCCTTCTACCCTCCAGCTGCCTCCCCTCCTGCAGGGCTCCCTTGGCCTTTATACTTTGGCTCTGCTGGGAGCAGGCCCAGCAGGGCTGGAGGGGCGGGGCTCTTTCAGCCAGCTGGGCCTGGGCCACTCCCAGCCCTTCAGTGCGGGGCCTGTTTGCCCTGTCACAAGCACTAATTATATGTTCAGCCTATGTATGGCACACTTCTTATTTTTTTCTTGGATGACATGTGCTTTCTTGTGATAAGCTAGGGAGAGTCACTTAATTCAACCATTTTCCTTTACCTCCCCGGCAATACTGATAAGGCAAAAGTCAGTTGACTTGAAGTTACTTCCTGGCTGGCCCCATGAATAGATACACCCACAAATTTCCGACAGCATCTCACTTGCTGCATATTAGCAATGATATGCCAGATCCTAGATGACGCAACAGACAAAAGCAAGTGGAGAAGACACTTGTCATTTCTCTGGCACATCTTCTAGTGCCAGCTAGATGCTCTAGTTTTTTTGGCACTGAATTCGATTGTGGAGTAAGGGAAGCTGCTCTGGTAAAGATGTTGCATAGTATTTGGCTTTTTTTTGAGATCTGTGGTTTATCTGAATGCTCACTGGGAGGTGAAAGTGCTCAGCAGTTCTGATAATTTGGAGAAATTTCAGATGGCGAGAGAAGTAAAGGGGTGTTCTGCGTATGGCTGCTAAAACAAAGTTCGTTTAAACTAATAACGTGCTTAATTGTACTCTGGATATGAAACTTGCTATAAATTGAGGATTTACAGTGTATTTAAATAATGTTAATGTGGAAAGCCTGCTCTGCATGTCTAGATCTGTGCGGCAAGCAGAGGAGGACTGGGGTGCTTCCTTGCTCTAATTTGGAGATTCTCTCATAACCAGGAATTCCATCCCAACTCCGAGACAATAGGATCTGGGCTTCAGTAATGAAACCATGCACAGCTGGTTCTGTAATTACAGATTAGTTACCTTTTTATAGAGTGTAGGAGGGAAGGGGACAAGTGCATTAACGTTTCTAATCCTCCAGTGGGTTTATAATGATCAAAGTTTAATATGGACATAACCGGAGCTGAAAAGAGTGTTCTTTTGTATTTTACTACTCGTTTTTGTATTCCCTTGTGTACAGGCAGAATGGTATTAGTCAATGTAATACAGTAATAATAGAGATAAAGGAACATACTTAAATTATTTTAAAAGCAGCACTTCTGAAATTGACTTTACCATCAGTGCCCTGAATCCACCCACAGTTGCCCTCTTCTTTCCCATCAGCTTTAAAGTTTCCAACAGGGTTTCTTGTTCCCTGCCTAAAACAATTTAATATTTTACAGATGCAAGACCTGGTTTATTAAAATACACATTTAAGTAGGCTACTTATGCCTAAATATGTGCATTGTTCTTCTCCCAAGGGGAAAGAAAAAACCCTCTTCTATTTTTATGAAACTGGTTTAATTGGACCATGTAGAATAGCGGTTCTCTTGGTTTGGTATCTGAGGAGTCATTAGTTCCACAAAGAGTCTCGGGTCTTAAAAGGGCATCTTGACCTTGGCAATCATGGTATGAGGCATAGTTATATACAACAGCTGTTTTTGCTTACCTGATGGATATTGAATACTTAGTTGCACTATGGTTACCATGTTGTTACATGGTAAGTACTTGCATTTCTTTAATAACTCTTATCAGAAATGTGTGTTAATGAGATATAACTAAATTATGGGAAATACAATTCCCATATATGTTTAAAAGCTATGCACAAATGATGCCTCTGTTCTGTTATTCTGTCATAGGTGTCAGAGGCCTTGTGTATATTTTCCCTTTCTCTTTTGCTTTCTTGTTCTTTTTTTAAACTGCAGGGCTTCTCTTTTACTTCACCGTGTCCTTTTGTTTCATTTCTGTTTTTTGTTTTACCATGCTCCTTTATTTCCTTGTATTTATCTACCTACCTCTTGAATTTCCCCCTATATCTTTGGAAGCTGATGGGAGTGTTTGCTCCTGTAGACCTCCCACTGGATGGAGGGGGATTTAAGATACGTCGACTCAAGCTCCCATAGGTGGGGGCGCTAACAACACACATTCACAACAACATCACCAGTGGATTATACAGGCACTGGGGCAAATCTGGTACACTTCTCTTTTGAGGTACCTGTGCTCTGAGGTGTAGAAAAATGCAATGGAGGAGTAGGCTAAGACTGTAAGGTAGACCCTGAGTTTCCACAGAACTGTGCTCCCCAGCAATTACAACATTTTGAGAGCTGGTTAAGGAAGGAGAACAACTACAGCCATTTTCAGTCTCCCGCCACATGAATCCATAAGGGATGCCATGGTGCTAAGTTTCCTATAACAGATACAGAGTAGCTCTGCAGAGGGAAATGGGGATTCTTTCCCAGATCTCTGTGGAAGTTCTGTACTCTTATGCTTCTGGAGGCACCTTCTATCAGTGGATTGGTTCTGTAAAATTGTGAATAGTTACTTGTAGGCTACGTCTAGACTGGCATGATTTTCCACAAATGCTTTTAACGGAAAAGTTTTTCCGTTAAAAGCATTTGTGGAAAAGAGCGTCTAGATTGGCACAGACGCTTTTGCGCAAAAGCACTTTTTGTGGAAAAGCGTCCGTGCCAATCTAGACGTGATTTTGAGCAAGAAAGCCCCGATCGCCGTTTTAGCCATCGGGGCTTTTTTGCGCAAAACACTTTTTAGCTGTCTACACTGGCCCTCTTGCTCAAATACATTTGCGCAAGAGGGCTATTGCCCGAACGGGAGCGTTATTGTATTTGTGCAAGAACACTGACGATCATACATTAGATCGTCAGTATTCTTGCACAAATTCAAGCGGCCAGTGTAGACAGCTGGCAAGTTTTTCTGCAAAAGCAGCCGCTTTTGCGGAAAAACTTGCCAGTCTAGACGCCGTAGAGTTAAGCTTTGCTAGTTAATTAGTAGTAATCGAGTCAGTAGTGAACCCCACTTAATGGGCTAGCCATTCTCTGGGAACCGAGATATGCCTCCAACCCAAGGGTTCAAGCACTGTGTGGCATGCCACAAACCAGTGCTGGGTAGTGACCCACATGCGAGCTGCCTTTCGTGTCTGAGAGATACACATGTGCAAGAGCAGTGTAGGATTTCCAGAGGCTTCAGACCCAAAACAAAAAGGGAAGGACACCAGACAAGTCCCTCCTCACAGAGACAGCACTCAACCTCCCCTCCCCCTGAGCTGACTCATGCAGACTTGACACCAAGCACTTTGACTTCTCTGAGAAGCACCCAGCATTCCTGAGGGAGGTGCAGCACCATTCCTCCTTCCCAGCACTGAGGAAGGACTCTGTGCTGATGGCTCCAGACTTCCAGCACTGGCATGGATCTCCAGCCCCAAAGACGTCAACTTGGGTATGGGACTTCCAGCACCACTCCCCACCTCTACTGCTGACAAATAAGCAAAAACTGAGTGGGGCTATTCTCCAACGACAAGGTCTACAGGTCACAGAGAGGCTATTAGATTGTGACCCATGCTGAGCCATTTTTAGACACCATCAAAATGAATGGTACCATTGACTTTGGTCCCAGGAAGGAAGCCTTTTTGTCCTGTGCCATTGGACTCCCTGCCAAAGGAAAGCCCCAGTGTTTGACAGCCCTGCTTCTGCCATCAATGCTGGAGGCATTTCAGGCAACAAGAGACCTTCTCTCCCTTTCATTCTTTCTGGAATTAGCATCATCATAAGAAGCAAGGACTGCTGTGTCATAAAAGCAGTTGCCATTGAAGGACAAGGCAACCAGGATGATGCAGCACCAATCTCCTCTCTTCTGGCCCCATTCTCTGGCACCAGTTCATTCTGCTCTGCTCGCCAAGAGGTTTTCCTCAGGCTCCAGTTTGGAAGTGGAGTCATATGTCTCACGCAGGGACATACATTCCCCCCCATCGATGGCACCCTATCACTGACATGAGCAGAGCATGCTGCCACTGGTGCAGTAGTAAATCCCACTAAAGTTGCCATTCTGTAGTCCCTGGGCTTTCCAGCTAATCGAGGGCTCTCGGTCCAGAAGGTCCTACTCGAGTACATCAAAGTAAAGAGCTGCCTGTGCCATCCCTGTTTACACAGGGATTGCTCTCTAGTGTTGTGCCCAGTACTGAGCTACAGGACTCCTTCTCCCCGAATTGGGACCCCTGTGGGGCAGAGAAAAGTACCTAATACAGGGGCTTCTTCTTCCTCTCCGAACAAGACAGTGGAGGGAACAATTATGAAAATTACAGGGCATGCGAGAAGCTCCTGAGTAGGGTATCCAGCCCAAAGAATCTCTGAATTCTCCCACACCCTATTGGATATTTTAGCAGCTTTAGGGTTATCATAGGGGGCTCTGTCATTGAATGATGTCCTGGAGCTTATAAAATCTCTATGCAAGACTCCTGAATCCTTCCAATTTACTGCTAAGAGGATGGAGAATATATACTTTGTCCTTCCCAAAAGGTATGAATTTTTTGTACACTTCCCCTTGTATTGGGCTCACTGACATTGAATGGTCCGACTGGCCAGATGTGGCCGTGTACCAAGGCTTGCCCACTTCTGTGAAAGAAGTATGAATTGCTCTTTGTGCATATGTGTATGCTGTAGAAAATAATACAAAGAGCTCTATTACTTCAATGGCATTGCTAGCACATTATTACAAAAATACAATTTAGAAACCTTAAATTAGTTAAAATGTTCTGATTAATTTTGACTCTGAAATTGTGAATTGACTGAGAAATTGTGTATGTTTGTAATAAAGGTGTGTGAAAGTTAATAGGTTAGATTACAGTAATTTTCCCTTTAACAGAATGCAATTATGTAAATTCCCTTGCATTATCATTTGGACTCATTGTTATTGTTTGTATTGCAGAAGCATGTAGGAATTCTGGCTGCAAGCCTCCTTTTATACTAGGGAAACTCTTAACAGAAAGGTGGTCCTTACCCCAAAGAGCTCACATTAGTCTTTGTTTCCTGTCCCAGACATTTTTGTGATATTGCTATATGCAATAAAATTGCTGCATATCTTACTTCAGAGTAGGCTATCATTTACTATTGGGTCAATTCTTCCTTAAATTCCAAGAGTTCAAAGGCACAACATATTTCATTAATATATACAAATGTTAGGAAAATCCAGGTTATTAAAGTTAGTGGATAAACTCTCCGTGACGACTCCAGTGAAAGAAGCATTGGGCCCAGGGACTGACTTAGAATCTACATATGAACATGATCATCATAATTTCATTTTGGCAGGTTGGCACAGAGTATTTTCCAGATTTGAGCAATGCTAATGTTTTGTATGCTGCCCTCAGTGTAAGTAGTAAAAAATACTTTTTTTTCATATGGCACTGAACTACTAAATGATGGAGAGTGACGTAAAAAGAGAACTTTTGGCAATATAATGTCTGAAATTGAGCAAACTCTTTACTTGTGTGGATATCACATAATGTTTCTTCCAGCCCCTGTTACTTCTCTGTCAGTGATGAGCACCAGCGGTGCCTATACTGCCTGAGTGAAGCACCAATCTCTGCAGAGTGCAATATTTGTCACCTTTCCCACCCAGAACTAGAGAGGCCCAACAACTCTGACTTTAAAAGCTCCTGATGGAGCTCTGAGACCCTGCTTGGACCCAGACCCAGGCAATCAGCCTCAGACAATTAGCAGTGCCCTTCTAAGCATGAGCCTTCGAGCAGAGCATTTGCCAAAAGACTCCTCCCACAGGGCTCCCTGTGAGAACTGAAGGAACTCTCATGGACACAGGGACAGCCTCCTGCAAGAGCATTGTCTGTAAGAAACACGTTTCCTCCTCGAGCTGGTCCAGGTCGGATGAGATGTTTCATATGGAACGCATGTAACTGGTTTTACTGAAGGCACCCATGCTGGAGGGTAAGGCACAAAAAAAAGTGGTATATGTCAGTCCAGAAGGAGAGGGTGACAGCAGGACTGAAATAAAAAGTAAGGGTATGTCTACACTACAGCACTAATTTGAACTAACTTAATTCGAATTAGTGAATTCGAAATAAACTAATTCGAATTAGTGCATCTAGACCTAAAAACTAATTCGAATCAGCGATTTGCTAATTCGAAATAGCATGTCCACATTGAGTGAACCCTGAACCGAAGTTAAGGCTGGCCGGAACCAGTGCCGGCTGGCGTCAGCTTAGGACTTAGAGCGTGGAGCTGCTGCCTCAAGCTAGCCGAGGGCTGTGCTTAAAGGGACCCGACCCCCACCCCGGACAGACAGTTCTCAGGGTTCCCCGCTTGCTTGTCTACCTCGATGAGGGACAGCAAAGCAGTCCTATCTTGGAGTGCCCTGAGTGCCCACACTCAGCACATCACAGCACTTGGCCATCAGCCCGGCTGCACTTGCCGCAGGCTGCCATCCGGGGGGGTCATTCGGGGGGCTGTCAGGATCCAGGAGGCCCTGCAGGAGAGCCTCCACCCCGAGGAGCCCGCAGAGCCACCCCAGTCCTCCCCATCAGGGGCTCGTGCCCCATTCCTCCCTCACCTCCTTCCACTTACCCTTCCCTAGCCCCCCTTCCTGATGTAAAAAATAAAGGACACGTGTGTTCAAAAATAGAAACGCTCTTTATTTAACAAAACTGTGTGTGTGTGTGGGGGGGGATTAACCTCTGGGGACACTGGAAAAAGGAGGTGGGAGAGGGGAAGAGAGAGGGTGGGAGAGGGGAGGGGGAAACCTGGGAGTAGGGAGCTGGAAGGGGGAAGCCAGGGGAAGAAGGAGGAGGGGAAGTATAAAACTATGGTACACCATATCTTCAGTACTGTGTACAGATGTGGTCTCCTCACCTCAAAAAAGATATTTTGGCCTTGGAAAGGGTTCAGAAAAGGGCAACTAAAATGATTAGGGGGTTGGAACAGGTCCCATATGAAGAGAGGCTAAAGAGACTGGGACTTTTCAGCTTAGAAGAGAGGAGACTGAGGAGGGATATGATAGAGGTATATAAAATCATGAGTGGTGTGGAGAGGGTGAATAAAGAAAAGTTCTTCATTAGTTCCCATAATATAGGAACTAGAGGACACCAAATGAAATTAATGGGTAGCAGGTTTAAAACTAATAAGCGAAAGTTCTTCTTCACACAGCACATAGTCAACCTGTGGAACTCCTTGCCAGAGGAGGCTGTGAAGGCTAAAACTATAACAGAGTTTAAAGAGAAGCTAGATAAATTCATGGAGGTTGGGTCCATGGAGTGCTATTAGCCAGGGGGTAGGAATGGTGTCCCTGGCCTCTGTTTGTGGAAGGCTGGAGATGGATGGCACAAGACAAATTGCTTGATCGTTATCTTCGGTCCATCCCCTCCGGGGTAGCTGGTGCTGGCCGCTGTCGGCAGACAGGCTACTGGGCTAGATGGACCTTTGGTCTGACCCAGTACGGCCATTCTTATGTTCTAAGCTCAGGGTCGGGGGTCTCACTGGACCAACTTGATTTTCATGCAGACTTGCTCCTGGGTTTGCATGTGGCCTCTGGTGGCCAGGCTGGCAGCCATGCGGCTGTAGATGGCTGCATTCCTGTGGCTAGTGTGGAGATCGTGGACATTGGAGGCCTGCCCCCAAACCTCGATGAGGTCCATGATCTCCGCACTAGACCAGGCGGGCGCCTGCCTCTTGCAGCCCCGGGCAGGCTCCTGGGAGCCACCAGCCTGGTCCTGGGAAGAGGCGGAGGGCTGGGTGGCAGCGGGTGGCTGGCTCATGCTGTGCCAGGTGCAGGGTGTGCTGGCAGGCTTGCAACTGGCACAAGCACTGTAGCCAGACCGTGCCCCTTTAAGGGCTCTGGGGCTGGGAGGGGGGCAGAAGAGTTTCCCTGGTTTGGCCCAGAGTGGCCACCAGGGCAACCTGGGAAGGGCTAGCCTCCAGCTAGTTCGAATTAAGTGGCTACACAGCCCTTAATTCGAACTACTTAATTCGAACTAGGCGTTACTCCTCATAGAATGAGGTTTACCTAGTTCGAATTAAGCGCTCCGCTAGTTCGATTTAAATTCGAACTAGTGGTTTGTATGTGTAGCCCCTATTAAAGTTAATTCGAACTAACAGCTGTTAGTTCGAATTAACTTTGTAGTGTAGACATAGCCTAAGAGCTTGCCAGTACCATGTCTGAGTGTGGGTCAGAACATACTGTTGGTACTGCCCATTTATCCAAAGACAAACAGAAATAAACAAGCCAAGTCCTTCAGGTGTTTCTTTTGGAACTCTCCAGACCCTGGGCTGGACAGAGAAAGTCCTCTGTAACATTCAAGGGTCTATTCCTCCCCTACCCTCAGTCACTCCTCCTTTCAGGCCCTGAGCTTCTAAGACTCATCCTTACCCTGGGGTGGGGTGGGCGGGAATTATTAATCTGTGTCTCAGGAGCAACTTCATCTCTACCAATTGCGCAGGAGCACTCTAGTATTGATGATACCTCTGCAACTGACAGAAGCATCCTTGGAATCGGAAGAGTCAGAGGAGATAGAAGGCACAAGAGCCGCAACAGACAGTCAAGAGGCTGTGCTTACCATCCCTCTTGATATGACCCCCCTCCTCCCTGGGAGAGTTGTGCCGATTTCCTTGGGGACCACCAAAAGCCCCTTCTCCTGGATTTATAACGGGGCATAGGACAACTATGGACACCTCTCGGGAACTGTATGACTACTTTTCTTGTCAGCTGGTTCCATCAGGAAAAAGAGCCAGAGCAAGTTCTCATGGGGGCTTCCTTGACATCTCCAGATGACCCAGCTATTGCAAGGAATTCCAAGAGGTCTACAGAACCCACTGGGAGAAGGTCAGAACCCTTATCACTGGCTCTTGAACATGATACAGTCACAAGGACAGACCAGAATAGCATTTCACTCCCCTCATAGCCTGGTATTTGGATGGGCATTGAACGTACACCACTTTTACTTCACCCTGTCCAGGAAATCCTTAACCAAAAGTAGGAAAGATTCCCCTCGGGTCTTGAACCTGACTAAATGGTGGTGCTTCACAGTCTGGGCACAATCCTTCCAACATCTCATATGGCCACGTTCTGATCATTCTACACTGTCTCTTCTCAGACACTTAAGGACTGGCTCATAGTTATCTGTGGGTGTACCTAGCAATGATTAGTGCCTTCATCCAGCTGGTTGAGAAATGTTCTCTCTTTACAAACCTGACCACTGTTTGATTTATGAATATCTTGATCAGGACCTTTCCACTGCTCATTAAATCTATACCTAGTGGGATATAAACCTTCTCAGCACTCCCAGGTGATGACATGTACCATGACCCACCTGTCGATGAAGGCCACCTGTTTACGAAGGTGGCATTCTGGTTGCCATAACAGTGGCCAGGAGGGTCAATGAGCTACGAGACATGGAGACAGATCCTCCATATACATTATTCCAGAAAGAGACGGCCCCCTCTTAGGTTACATCCCAAATTTCGTCCAAGATTGTTTTGGACTTGCGTATCAATCAGTTTGTTCACTTAAAATATTTTCCCTGAAGCCCCACGCCTCTTCCACACATCAGAGACTTCCTTGATGACAGATGTGCCCTAGTGCTCTGTCTCCAAAGAGCCAAACCCATTCGAATATCTGAGAGATTGAATGATTGATGGACAGGCCATATCCTCACAGTGGATTTCTAAGTGGATGTGAGGAAAACTGCTGCACGTGGTTGGGTCAATGGACCCCGCTTTGAAAAATATCTGGACTCGGGGGCATGGTATATGTATGAATCAACATAAGGAGTATAGTTAGAGACAACACATCTCAAAGAACCCCCAGTTTCAGTAAGTAACCTCCATTTTCTTCAGTCATTTTGAATGCTTAAAACATTGGTTGATACTCACCATTACAAAGGACTCATGATACCCAGTGTGTTCCATGAAAAATTGATCTGTTTTTCTGTGACAAAACAATCTTAACTTTAGGACCAAGTCTTGGAAGCACTTAAAACTGAACACAATCTTTAATGATCTCTGTAGTACTTTAAAGGCATGAGTTATGGAATCATATGTTTTGTAGTAACTGTTTAAAGATTAAAAGGTTTTCTTGTTTAAAGATTGACATCCACAGTTTGTACTGAACTTTAGGGATGATACAGGGTGACATATAATACAGTATATTAGTAAGCTTTTATTATGACATTGTAACTTTAAAATATGCCTCTCACATTCTAATCAGAGTTTGTAGGTTAGCTAGGACACCGAAATATCAGTACATGCTAATTGACTGAGTTATGCTCTCTAACATATGCACGGACACAGATGGGCACACAGAGAGTCGAGCAAAGAAATCTTTCTTGAACATTTGCTTCTAGGAATCAGCAATTTTGAGTTTGAGCCCTTCAGTGTCCCAGTTTCTCTATAGAGCAGTTAAGGTTACCGCACAGCTTGCTCAGATCAGCTAGCATGAATGAAATGATACAAATGAAAAAAAAGTGCTTTCATAGTGCCAGGCACTGTGAGCTATTGTTGTTTTTATTTGTGTGTGTGTGTGTGTGTGTGTGTGTGTGTGTGTGCGCGCGCGCGCCACTAGGCATGCTCAGTTTTAGACAGCTGCCTGCTCCCTCATTTTCTGAGCCTTCCTTACCTCCTCATTTTTTAGAAAAAGAAAAACGTTTAGAAGAATCAGCCTCTTCCAGTGATACTTTTCTCTTAACAGGAGCATAGCAAAGTCAACATTCTAAGCATTCTGGCCTTAGGAAAAATATGTTCCAACAAAGGCCAGTTTGGCTGAAACATTGACTCCGCTCTGCACCTTAGGGCAGAAATATTACTGAAAGAGCAACTGCAATTTTTGCTTTGGAGTATTCATAAAATTCCCAGAAAGGGACTCCTGCCTCTTCTACAGAATATTTACCAGGTGGTGTTTACCTTTGGAGACTTATATGCCTTGTATGCCTGCCATGTAATTTCTCCTTCTACTCTTGCCAAGTGTAAATACTACTTCTATAGGCATTCTCTTTGCCCAGTTTATTAACCCAGATATACCGTGTCTGTCAAAGTAACCTATTAATACAAGGTTTGTTTCTTTCTTCATCATTGGACTATTGATTTTGGGTATTTCAGCAACTGATTATGTATGTTGGTTACTCTTAAAGGAAGTAGCCAGCACAATCTAGGCTGTTGCTGCCTTTCATCATATCTTGATGAAGATTCGTGTGACCTCAGCATCTCCAGTACTCTGATGTCTTCAGTACTCAGCACTTTTAAAAAAATCAAGCCATTTGTTTTCCCCTGTGTATTACATTTAAAAGATAATCATTGCTTTGGTTCTAACATTGAGAGAAAATAAATGCATATTTGATTAAAAATTGAAAACAGCACAGCATGCTATTATTTATTTTCACTTTAGTCTGTTATCCATTGGCAATGAACTAAATTCCGCTCTTACATGGGCAGAGTGGTATTTAAAGTAACTGACATTGCATGTGGAAATGAATTTGGCCCATCACTGGTTACAACCCACTAGAGCACTTTTGCACAATGAAGAATTAGAATCAACTTTGTACCATTCAGGAGATGTGGGGGTGATAGGAGGGATTTTGTTCCTTGTAGGCATGGACATAAAGTGGCTTCAGTTGTATACACTCACTCCATAGGGGAAGAAAATGCCTTATCTCAGCAATGAAGCCTCCAGGCAGTTATCAGACCAGTAGAGACAGGTTCTATTGTGTTGAACATCTGTTAAACAGTGCTCAGTAACACTAGACCACAGAAAACACATGTAATTGAAACTACTAGTAGGCACTTAGGTAGGTAGAATTTCTGAAGATGGAATTTGGCTGGGATACTGTGTTCATTACTCTTACCCTTGAGTAAAGTGTCATTGTTCTATTAACAACCTGAAGTAAGCCTAGTGACTTGGGTGGGGGAAAGAATACCCACTTGTGTTTTTAAGAGAGAAGATCTGTCCATTTTATCAGTGGGGTTTTGGTACTGAGTGGGCTTGAAAAGGTTGCTTTTTCAGCCTTATCTCTGTTATGATAAAGTTACCATTGCTACAAATTATAATCCTTTAGCCTGGCTACAGTGGGGAGAATGCAGAATAGCTGAACTGTATTTCAACACTTCAGAGGTGTATAGCATGAGTATATGATAATCCCACAGCTTGTCCGTGCCAATGGATTATCCTGTTAAGGGACTTACCAAGTTTATAAAACCTTACTGTGGTTTTTCTATGTAAAGATTGTCATAGTGACTGTGTGGGAGAACATGTGAAATACCATATTATGGCCCTTACAAGAGAAAGTGGGCAAGGCATTGTGTCTGGGATCTAGACTATGATAACAGTGGGTCCACACTTAGGGTGCTCTAAGATAGAGAACGGGGGGCTTTGGGTCACACTTGCGTTCCATACCTACCCCAGTGTTGTTGCTGATCAGGTGCTAGATCAGGCATGAATGTAACTAAATAACTGCTTTAAATTCCATTTGGATCATTAGCCCCCAGTGGCATATTCCATTAGTCAAACATCACCAGTGGTGCTTGGTCGCTCCTGGTTTCCTAATTCTTCCTCTCCTGGGGATTCGCTATACCAGAGAAACCACCTTGTAGCCAGTTAAATTGTCTTTTTCAGCCACTCTGGTAGAATGGTACAAAGCTGGGGCAGGGGACCTGGGAAATTGGTAACCTCAAATGAAAAAGGAAGGTTTTTTGACTGAGGTGAGTGAGTGTGTGTGTGTGTGTGTGTGTGTTTTTTTTTGGGGGGGGGGGTTGTTGACTGAGCATGCGGGGGGAGGCATCAGACTGAGTCTGATGCAGCTGCCTAAATCTTGTCTGGTATTCTCTGTATCTGGTTTGGTACTTTGTTTACAGGGTTTTCTCGAACTGTTTTCTTTGAGCACATATTAGATATTGCTTAATTTATATCAGAGCAAATGAGGAATCAAGATACACACAGTTTGTGACTTGTCCAAGATTGTACAAGAAGTCTGACAAAGCTGGATGTAGCACTGCTCTCATGAGTCAGGTGCCTTAACTTTATCTGAAAGAAGTGGGTTGTACCCACAAAAGCTCATGATATCATCTACATGTTTTGTTAGTCTCTAAGGTGCTGCAGGACTATTTGCTCGCTTTTTAAGTTTTAACGATGAGATGTTCATCCGCACCTAACAATGGGGTGTGTCTAGACTACATCCCTTTTCTTGAAAAAGGGATGTAAATTAGACACATCAAAATTGCAAATGAAGCCGGGATTTAAATTTCCAGCACTTCATTTGCATAATGGCAGCTGCGTTTTTTTTCCTAAATGCAGCTTTTCGATAGAAAAACAGCAGTTTAGACGGGGATGTTTCGAAAATAAAACCCTGTGCAGGATCTTTCGAAAAAGGGTTTTATTTTCGAAAGATCCCCATCTAAACTGCCGTTTTTCTATCAAAAAGCTGCGTTTCAAAAAAACCCGCGGCTGCCATTATGCAAATGAAGCACGGGAAATTTAAATCCCGGCTTCATTTGCAATTTTGACGCATCTAATTTTTCGAGAAAGGGATGTAGTTTAGACACAGCTTAGGTCTTTAATATTTCATGTAATTTCCATTCATTTCATACGGGTAGTGTGTGACCCATAATGAGATCATAGCCAATTTAACTGTACATTGTATTTTAGATTAACGTTGTATTTTAAGAGACTCCTAAAGTGCTGAATTTGGGATTCAAACAAGGGAAGGCTATTTAAATATATACTAATTGTGAAATTAAAAGGCAAGTATGTACAAGTTGCACCTCCCAAAACTGGAATTCTCTAGTTTGGCAACATCCTGGATCAGAGAACCCCGGTAGCCTAGTAGCAGGAGGGCAATCCAGGAGGGGCTGGGCTGAAGCAGTGGGAAGGGGCAGGGGCAGGGACTGGAGCTGGCAGCAGCCCCTGACAGCCTGTAGCACTTGGACTGGGTCAGGGCAGCCCCCAGAATCGGGCCGGCAACAGCTCATGGCAGTGCGGGCTGGGGCCAGGGCCTTGGTCAGCCTGCAAAAGCAGAGCCAGAACATATGGGCTGCCAGGGGGCAGGAGCCCAAACCCTCAGCAGCCCACAGCAGTGAGAATAGTGCCAGGGTTGGTGGCAGCCCAGAGGCCCACCGCAGCATGGGGCCGAAGCCCTGGACAGCTTGCGGAAGGGGGGCCAGAGCCCACAGGATGCTGTGAGGCTGGGAGTAGAACCCAAGCCCTCAGCAACCCCTGGCACCATGACCAGCACCAGAGCCAGGCTCCGGCAGCTTGCAGCAGTAGGGGGCGGGAGCCTGTGGCAACTCCTGGCAGTGCAGGCTGCTGGAACATGGCAGGCAGTCAGGCTGGGACAGTGGCAGTGGGGCCAGCAACCCAGCAAGTAGCCCAGCACAGTCTGGAGGTAGTCCCCCCATTTCTCCTCCTCCCTCTTTCCCCCCTCCCCCCCGCCCCGGAGCTGGCAAAGTCGGTGGCTGGGGGCTGTGGTGGGAAACCTTCTGTAGTCTGGCAAATTTTCTGGTTCAGGACCAGTCAGTTCCCAAGGGTGCTGGATAAGAGCTGCTCAACCTATAATGAGATTCTGTTTACTACTCAAGAGGTCTTTAAACAATTTTAAATTAAACAAGTCTTCACAATGTACTGTAACTTTGGAAGAAATTTAGGCTGCTTATATATTTCACATTTTTGTAATGCATCGTATCAGGTGCATGTGAGTATATAGGGATATATGTAGATAGGGTCCAGAGTGACCTAGACAAATTGGAGGATTAGGCCAAAAGAAATCTGATGAGGTTAAACAAGGACAAGTGCAGAGTCCTGCACTTGGGATGGAAGAATCCCAAGCATTGTTACAGGCTGAGGACCAACTGGCTAAGTAGCAGTTCAGCAGAAAAGGCCTGGGGATTATAGTGGACGAAAATCGGGATAGGAGTCAACAGTGTGCCCTTGTAGCTAAGAAGGCTAATGGCATATTAGGATGCATTAGTAGGAGCATTTCCGGCAGATCTTGAGTAGTTGTTATTCCCCTTTATTTGGCATTGGTGAGGTCACATCTGGAGTATTGCGTCCAGGGCTGGGCCCTTCACAATAGAAAGGGTGTGGACGCATTGGAGAGGGTCCAGCGGAGGACAACCAAAATGTTAAGGGGGCTGGGGCACTTGACCTACGAAGAGAGGCTGAGGGATTTGGGCTTATTTACTCTGCAGAAGAGAAGAGTGAGAGGGGATTTGATAGCAGCCTTCACCTACTTGAAGAGAGGTTCCAAAGAGAATGGAGAGAGGCTGTTCTCGATGGTGACGGGTGGCAGAACAAGGAGCAATGGTCTCAAATTGCAATGGGGGAGGTCTAGGTTATCAGGAAAAACTATTTCACGAGGAGGGTGGGGAAGCACTGGAATGGGTTACCTAGGGAGGTGGTGGAATCTCCATCCCTAGAGGTTTTTAAGTCCCAGCTTGACAAAGTCCTGCCTTGGATGATTTATTTAGGGTTGGTCTTGCTTTGGGCAGGGGGCTGAACTCGATGACCTCCTGAGGTCTCTTCCAGCCCTGGGATTCTATGGTTCTATATATAAGTATTTATAAAAATATCCATAAAGGTCCTGATTCAGCAAAGTGCTTAAACCCATGCTTAATGGGTAATGAAGTCATAAGTATATATTTGTGTTTTTTCACACCTCCGACCAACAAAAGCTTTACTGACAAAAGTGCTTGTGTAGCCTTAGTGTAGAGGATGGTGGGGCAATAGCGTTGTTCTTAACCTGCTCATAATTACCTCTCTTGGGGAAGGGGGTTGGTATTAGCCTACCTTGGTGCCAGTATTCCCCAGGGATGCCCCCATAACAGTACAACTGAGAAAGCTACTTGTGCCTTCTCCTGCAGCTGGTGCACCTAGACAAGTGACCAGCCACACTCTGGCCTTTTAGTGTGGTTACCAGTCAGAAGAAAATCCTCACAGAGATGGGATTCAGTATCCATTCAGACTACTTATCTTAATACTTGAGGGAGTTCATAAGATCCTAATGTAACAGGGAACTTTCTCCTTTGTGTTCCGTGGCCATGGTTGTAGAGCTTGGGTTCACAAACTGGGGGGGGCGTGAAGAAATTCCAGGGGGGGCACAAGGTGACCCAGCCCTCCCCCCCCATCAATCTCCCTCCCAGGCAAGAGCCTGGTCCGTCTGGGCATCTGCTCAACAAGTTTTGCTGCTATGTTTTTGGGGGTGGGGGTGGGCATGAGGGTTTCTCAAAAATCAAAAAGGGGACGTGATGCCGAAAAGTTTGGGAACCACTGTTGTAGAGGAAGATGGTAGGAGGGTAATCCGTCTCCAAAATGGCAGGAAAACACCACTGAGTAAGGATGTGACCTACACACATTCTTGGAGAGGAAATAAAAGGGCTGGTTTAGATTGCGGCACCATGTTCCTCTTTTTAGACAAACATGGATTTTTTGCTCATAGGGTGTTGTATGCCTCAGGTATGGCTTTATCAAATTCTTTAAGAATATTTGCAATTTTAACATTCTCTTTTGGTTGCTGAGTACTCACTACCGTACATTTCATATTGATTTGCCAGAAAAATGTTTGCAAGCATTGCTGCATTTGTAGAATACATTCATCAGCTGTTGCTGTTTCCTGAAATGTATTTAGTTATCTGGCACATTAACATTTAACACATCATAAGAATACCTGTATTACTGTCTCTCTCTGTGGTCAGTTTTATTTTAATATGTGGAACCTGATCGGTAGTAGATGGATTTGTGACTAAAATAATAATAATTATTATAATTGTAATTGTCAACATGAGGAATGGCTACTACATCCTATATGCGTGTCACATTCTGTCTTTGAATGATACATAGACCATGGCGACCATATTCCCAATTTGAAAAGATTGCTTATTACTTTATTTCAAAATAAAATCTGCACCCTCTGGTCCCATACTTGTTGCTGTGACCACATTTTAGTGATTTGGCTGATTTGTGTCAGTCACTGCAATGAGTAATGGTTAAAACCTACTGGTACCTAGTGGAAATGTTGCATATTAAAAATATCACAGGTATAACAAAACTGCAAATGTAGGCAAAAAGGAGTTATAACTGTTCCGAAGCAATGATCGCTAAAAGACAGTCCTGTATATTAGCTTTCAGTTTGATAAATACTTTCTTATGAGATCATAAATACTTGAGGTACAAAAGGTTAATGTAGTGTGAAAGGCTGTAAAACACAGCAAGCAACCTGCTAGATCATAATGATGCATTAGTACCTTTCAGTATGAATGGCAGTAGCTTATAAAGTCTTTGGGCCACATTTTGTTCTCTAATGCAACAATGTAAATCCAGAATAACTCCACTGAAAAGTTACATGAGCCTAAAATGAGTGTAAATGAGATGAGAAACAGGCCCTATGTTTATAAATAACTGTATAATTGTCACTTAAAAATATTTGCCTACATTGCCTATGATTTATGGAGTGCATCAATTATTACAGGTATCTTCTCTGCTCTCAAATATGAACATTAGTACAAAATATAGTATTTAATAGCTGATGTGTCTTTAATGAGCTTTATAAATATTCATTTGTCAGATGAAATTTAGCAACAATGCATAGGTGAAGGAAAAGTGGTATAAGAACATAAGAACGGCCGTACTGGGTCAGACCAAAGGCCCATCTAGCCCAGTATCCTGTCTGCCAACAGTGGCCAGCACCAGGTGCCCCAGAGAGGGTGGACCGAAGACGATGATCAAGCGATTTGTCTCCTGCCATCCCTCTCCAGCCTCTGACAAACAGAGGCCAAGGACACCATTTTATCCCCTGGCTAATAGCCTTTTATGGACCTAACCTCCATGAAATTATCTAGCTTCTCTTTAAACTCTATTATAGTCCTAGCCTTCACAGCCTCCTCTGGCAAGGAGTTCCACAGGCTGACTACATGCTGTGTGAAGAAGAACTTTCTTTTATTAGTTTTAAACCTGCTACCCATTAATTTCATTTGGTGTCCTCTAGTTCTTCTGTTTAGGGAACTAATAAATAACTTTTCTTTATTCACCCTCTCCACACCACTCATGATTTTATATACCTATCATATCTATCATATCCCCCCTCAGTCTCCTCTTTTCTAAACTGAAAAGTCCGAGTCGCTTTAACCTCTCCTCATATGGGACCCGTTCCAAACCCCTAATCATTTTAGTTGCCCTTTTCTGAACCCTTTCCAAGGCCAAAATATCTTTTTTGAGGTGAGGAGACCACATCTGTACACAGTATTCAAGATGTGGGCGTACCATAGTTTTATACAGGGGCAGTAAGATATTCTGGGTCTTATTTTCTATCCCTTTCTTAATAATTCCGAGCATCCTATTTGCCTTTTTGACCGCCGCTGCACACTGCATGGAAGTTTTCAGAGAGCTGTCCACGATAACTCCAAGATCTCTTTCCTGATTTGTCGTAGCCAAATTAGCCCCCATCATACTGTACGTATAATTGGGGTTATTTTTCCCGATGTGCATTACTTTACACTTATCCACATTAAATTTCATTTGCCATTTTGTAGCCCAATCACTCAGTTTGGTGAGATCTTCTTGGAGTCCCTCACAGTCTGCTTCTGTCTTGACTATCCTAAACAGTTTGGTATCATCTGGAAACTTTACCACCTCACTGCTTACCCCTTTCTCCAGATCATTTATGAATAAGTTGAACAGGATTGGTCCTAGGACCGACCCTTGGGGGACACCACTAGTTACCCCTCTCCATTCTGAAAATTTACCATTTATTCCTACCCTTTGTTTCCTGTCTTTTAACCAGTTCTCAATCCAAGAAAGGACCTTCCCTCTTATCCCATGGCCATGTAATTTACACAAGAGCCTTTGGTGAGGGACCTTGTCAAAGGCTTTCTGAAAATCTAAGTATACTATATCTACTGGATCTCCCTTGTCCGCATGTTTGTTAACCCCTTCAAAGAACTCTAATAGATTAGTAAGACAGGATTTCCCTTTACAGAAACCATGCTGACTTTTGTCCAACAAATTATGTTCTTCTACATGCTTCACAATTTTATTCTTTACTATTGTTTCAACTAATTTGCCCGGTACTGAAGTTAGACTTACCGGTCTGTAATTGCCCGGATCGCCTCTGGAGCCCTTTTTAAATATTGGTGTCACGTTGGCTACCTTCCAGTCATTAGGTACGGAAGCCGATTTAAGGGATAGGTTACAAGCCACAGATAATAGTTCAGCAATTTCCCATTTGAGTTCTTTTAGAACCCTTGGATGAATGCCATCCGGTCCCGGAGATTTGTTAACATTAAGTTTTTCTATTTGTTCCAAAACCTCCTCTAATGACACTTCAATCCGGGACAGTTCTTCAGATTCATCGCCCACAAAGGACGGTGCAGATTTGGGAATCTCCCCAACGTCCTCAGCCGTGAAGACTGAAGCAAAGAAATCATTTAGTTTCTCCACAATGGCTTTATCGTCCTTGATTGCGCCTTTTATAGTTCGATCGTCGAGGGGACCCACAGGTTTTTTAGCAGGCTTCCTGCTTCTAATGTACTTAAAAAACATTTTGTTATTTCTTTTTGAGTTTTTGGCTAGCTGTTCCTCAAAATCTTTTTTTGCTTTTCTTATTACATTTTTACACTTGATTTGACAGTGTTTATGTTCCTTTCTAGTTATCTCACTAGGATTGGACTTCCACTTCTTAAAAGATGCCTTTTTGTCCCTCACTGCTTCTTTTACATGGTGGTTAAGCCACGGTGACACTTTTTTAGGTCTCTTGCTATGTTTTTTAATTTGGGGTATACATTTAAGTTGGGCCTCTATTATGGTGTCTTTAAGAAGTTTCCATGCAGCTTGCAGGGATTTGGCTTTAGTCACTGTGCCTTTTAATTTCTGTTTAACTAGCCCCCTCATTTTTTGTGTAATTCCCCTTTTTGAAATTAAATGCCAGGGTGCTGGACTGCTGAGGTGTTCTACCCACCACAGGAATGCTGAATGTTGTTATATTATGGTCACTATTCCCAAGCCGTCCTGTAACGGTTATTTCCTGGACCTGATCCTGCGCTCCACTCAGGACTAAATTGAGAATTGCCTCTCCCCTTGTGGGTTCCTGTACCAGCTGCTCCAAGAAGCAGTCATTTAGGCCATTGAGAAATTTTATCTCTGCTTCTCTTCCTGAGGTGACATGTACCCAGTCAATATGGGGATAATTTAAGTCCCCCATTATTATAGAGTTCTTTATTTTGGTAGCCTCTCTAATCTCCCTCAGCATTTCAATGTCAGTATCACTGTCCTGGTCAGCTGGTTGGTAATATATCCCTACTGCTAATTTCTTATTATTGGAGCATGGAATTACTATCCATAGCGATTCTATTGAACATGTTGATTCACTTAATATTTTTATTTCATTTGATTCTGCATTATCTTTCACATACAGTGCCACTCCGCCACCCACCCGGCCTGCTCTATCCTTTCGATATATTTTATATCCCGGTATGATTGTGTCCCACAGATTTTCCTCATTCCACCAGGTTTCAGTGATGCCTATTATGTCAATCTCCTCATTTAATACTAGGTACTCTAGTTCACCCATCTTATTAGTCAGACTCCTAGCATTTGTGTAGAAGCACTTTAAAAATTTGCCACTGCTTATTTGTCTGCCCTTCCCTGGTGCATTGGATTCCTTTGTATGCGGTTGTTTGTCTGCTCTGGCCCATGATTTGCCCTCTCCCCTCCTCTCTTTCTGACTACAGCTTAGAGAATCTCTATCAATGGATTCTCCTCTAAGAGAAGTCTCCCTCCGATTTACGTGCATCTCCGCACCAATCGGCTTTCCCTCATCTCTTAGTTTAAAAACTGCTCTACAGCCTTTTTAATGTTTAGTGCCGGCAGTCTGGTTCCACCCTGGTTTAGGTGGAGCCCATCCTTCCTGTATAGGCTCCCCCTCTCCCAAAAGTGTCCCCAGTTCCTAATAAATCCAAACCCCTCTTCCCTACACCATCGTCTCATCCACGCATTGAGACTCTGAAGTTCTGCCTGCCTACCTGGCCCTGCGCGTGGAACTGGAAGCATTTCCGAGAATGCCACCATAGAGGTCCTGGATTTCAGTCTCTTTCCTAGCAGCCTAAATTTGGCCTCCAGGACATCTCTCCTACCCTTCCCTACGTCATTGGTACCTACATGTACCACGACCACTGGCTCCTCCCCAGCACTACGTGTAAGTCTATCTAGATGCCTCGAGAGATCCGCAACCTTCGCACCAGGCAGGCAAGTGACCATACGGTTCTCCCGGTCATCACAAACCCAACTATCTATGTTTCTAACAATGGAATCACCCACTACTAACACCTGCCTCTTCCTAACTGGCATTCCCTCCCCCTCAGAGGTATCCTCAGTGCGAGAGGATACCGCAACATCCTCTGGGAGGAGGGTCCCAACTACGGGATGGTTTCCCTCTGCTCCCATTGAATGCCCTGTTCCCTTGAGACTTTCATCCTCCTTAAGAGCACTGGGGCTCTCAGACCAGAGGTGGGACAGTACTACAATGTCCCAGAAAGTCTCATCAACATATCTCTCTACCTCCCTTAGCTCCTCCAGTTCAGCCACCCTGGCCTCCAAAGCCCGAACCCGGTCTCTGAGGGTCAGGAGCTCCTTGCAACGGGTGCACACATACGCCACCTGCCCACAGGGCAGGTAATCATACATGTAACATCTTACAGTGTAACACAGTAATGCCATATCTGTTTGAACAGCTTGAAAAGAAAACAATGCAATGCTAAACAAAGTGAGCATTTATCTTATGCTGATACTAACATTATCATGATAAATAGCAATATTTTCTTGTGTTCAGAATAATGCTATAATTAAGCTACAATAAACTGCATTTTTTGTATCCTGTTAAAGGTGGTGTTTCAGTCTTGTAATATTTAGGAATGTACAACTTCTATTTTCATACCCAAATGAGCAAAAAATTTAAGTCGAGCAAATTAGTTCTTCTCATTTCAATAGCAGAGTTAATATCTGATCAAAATAATTTTATGGAAATTTCACTTATTTTTCAGTTAATAGTGCTCACTTTCAATAATATGTGATCTTGGAGGCAAAACTGAACTAATTAAGGAAATTTGAAATAAAATACAAACTCTCCTATCGCCTGTCTATTGAGTTTTGTTTTTAATTTTTGCATCCATCTAGTTAACATCAGCTCCTGAGCTTTTTTCTTTCTTATATGGGAAAAGGATATTCAGTTAATGAATTTAATTTTCTTTTTTAATGATTGAAATTGTTTGGGGTTACAATAAATCACTGACACCCTTCACATAATTTGTGACAAGTAGTTATGTCTTTTCCTATTGGGAGTTTGTCTCTTTGATTTGTTTCTTTTCCTATCACAACTTTTAGGACTTCCCACCCTGGTAAAAGGGTTAGACAGATGGCACTAAATATAGGCCACTTACAGAGTTGAGAGATTAAGGACTGCATATTTTTGTGTGATTGTGTGGCAAGTTTTCTGTTCTTTGATGGATTAAAAACCCAAGCTGATCATGGAAGGAACCAAATTTTTATCACAAAATTTGAGGTGTTCATACCTTTGTACATGTACTCTGTAAAAGCACATGGTCCATATTTAGTGAACAGGGGCAGGACCTTTGGCTCATTGTTAATAGTTTAAAGTAGGAGGTAGATGGAGCGAATATACCATTGCACAAGCTGTAAAGAAGGATGTTCGTCAAAGTTGTTTCAGGTTTTGCATATATGCAAATACTATGTATCCCTGTTTCACTCAGCTTCATGGTAAAAATAATGAATTGTTCCTCACCTTTCAGTCCCTGCATCAGCAGCTTTTTCTAATATCAGTTTCTGGATCTCCAGTGCCAGGTCTGATTCAACATATTGCAAAGGGATCTCCTTATCTTTTCCTCCAAACCCTTTCCTTGTTGAGTCCCAGGTTCCAATTCCTTTCTTCATTGTATTCAAATTCCTCATTTCCGCTCTTTAAAGTCCTGCAAACTCTGTCCTAGTTACATCTCATCTCAATTACCCCTCTATCTCTGTTATGCCCTGATACTTTGTTCAGTTCCCCTGGTTTCCATTTTCTATAAATAACTCCACAATTTCTCATGCCTGGAATATCCTCCATCCCTCTGAAATCCCTTCTGAAATCTCACTCTTTTTGGTACCTGCCTTCCACCACGGCTATATTTCCTGACTATAGTTCAACAAAGCAAGTAACCACTAAGCATTTCTCTTGCTGTTTTCACTCCTGTGCTTCCTCTCGCTGCTCTCCATAACCTTTCTTTATTGTCATTTCTTGCTGCATTATGTCTAATTGAGACTGTAGATTCCTCAGGGCAAAGATCTGCCATCATATATGTCTGTAAATTCCTTGCTTACCTATGGTGCTTTCATAAATAATAAAATCAACTGAAGTGCCTGAATTGTCACATTCTATCTATCCTTTCCCATTAATAGAGACACTTAAACAATATCTATATGTAGGAGCAATGCATGGGGGGAAAGGGGATGAAGAACATGATCCCCAAGCGCCATGGGCAGGAGGGGTAAGGGGCCATAGTCTCTGGGCTGCCCAGGGTATTAGCAGGGGGTGGGGACCTGGAGTCTGTAACAGGGGTTGGACACCCTCTCCCCCTCCCCTTCATTCACTGGCAGCAGCAAGGAAAAATGGAGGGACATGTCCCTAGCCCACTCAGCTTCCCCTGCTCCTGGCTGTGTTGCTCCACTTCCCACCAGGGTGTGCAGGGGGCAAGCCTGCTCTTCTGGCCCCGACCATCTCCCAGCACCAGACCCCTGCTAGTCCTCCTAGATGGTGTAGCTCAGGAGAAAGAGCTTGGTGAGGGAAGAGGTGGGGTTGGGTTGGGGAGAAGGTGGGACAGGGGCAGGGATGGAGTAGGGGACAGGAGGTTGTACTGGCCCTCCCCTAAATTAGGGGTAGTGCAGGGATTAGTCACGTGGCGGCGTGGTCATGTGGCCGATGGTCCCTCCTCCCCTGTGACTCTCCTCCGCATTCATCCATCCCTGTCTATAGTATAAAATCCATCCTGAGGAACTAAAAGGAATAGTTCACGTGAAAATACTTAGTGCATGATTTGGTAAAGGATACAGCCATCCTCCATGATAAAGAAATGTGGTTAAATATTTAATTGCTCCAGACATAAAGAACAATCTTTCTCTAAAATGGTTTAACATGAAATTAAAAAGAAGCTAGCTTGCTGATTGTTATGAAAATCTATGTTTGGCAAATCTTTGTGGGGTTTCTTTTTTTAAAATTTAAGATCACATTTAATCCTACAAAGAATTCTGCAACCCTTTTTAGATCTGATGCTTCATTAGTGGTTATTATGTAAGGAACACACTGTATTCTGCTAATTGTAACAGAAAGTAGAATATGCATCTTGTAAAAATTTCATAACATTTTTTAAATAGATTTTGTGATGTTTTATTGCATTTTTATACTGTTGGTCAAGCTATGAATCCAGATAATGAAACCCCAATAGGCCAGTATATCAAGTTAAGGATTTATGAATCATACTGTCATGCCCTGTTCTGTATTACAAAGTCCGAGTTTTTTTTTTATGGTAACATGAAAAAAAGCATTATATATTTCCAAACTCAAACTTGTATATCATGTTATAAAGCTTTTTGCATCATGCTTCTGGGCAGAATTTTTATTTGTTTTTTGCTACATTATTCTCATAGTCTATATTCCATTATAAGGAACCCACAGCTGTTCAGCCATTTTTATTGCATGGCTGGCTATCCATTTTAAAAGCACACCTTTCTTTTTGTTACAATTAAGTGTCTCCCTCATGTTATGAATGTTCTTTGTAGGAGTGTCTTGGTGGAACTTCATTAACTTAGAAAATTTGAAGAAATCAGTGGTTTAATTTCTAACGTAATGCCTGCACCAACAATGCTTATTAGAGGTTTTTCTAATGATTAGGTCAGGGGAGACAGAACTGCTAACTGTCATCTAACAGTTCATTTTGCCTCATCTAAAATGCTCACCTGACATTCTAACAAAAGAAAAGTGCAAGTACTAATAAACATATATTCCTCATGGATTTACATAATCTCAGAATTCCACTCATTAAAAACATATTGATGGTCATGCAAATGATAAAAGGGATTTCAACCTGTATTTAATACTTGCTGTTTCCTTTCCTTTCCAAGCTTTCAGGTTTCTTTTGTTCATATGAAAAGGAGCTTGTTCAGCAATCTGTCTGCCTCACAAGTGGTCAAGAGCTGCTTGACCTTCTGGAGCAGATTAATTACTTAGTGGGACAGAAATGAACAGACACAAACTCACACTAAAATGTCCTAATCCTATTCTTATTTCTAGAGAGCGCATATGTAACCCACACACCTAGGCTATGTCTACACTGCCCCCTCTTGCGCAAAAAAATGCAAATGAGGCAAAGCATGGAATATTGACATGCCTCATTTGCATAATTAACGAGGCACCATTTTTCCGCAAGAGGCTTTTGCTCAAGAGCTGTTCTTCTTCTTTTTTTCCAGAAAGAACGGCTCTTGCACAAAAATGGAGCCTCATTGATTATGCAAATGAGGCGTGGTGATATTCCACGCTTTGCCTCATTTGCATATTTTTTTGCACAAGAGGGAGCACTGTAGACATAGTCCCCGTGTGATTCACTGTCCCATTCAGTGGCACCTAGACCACAGCAACAGATAACAAGAGACCTCTACAGAATGGGCTAGGAGCTAGCTCTCTTTTAGTTCAAAGTGTAGAGGCTCCTATACTAAGCTCCAGAGGTCCTAGGATCAAATCCGCCTCGTGGTAGTTACACATACACATTTATAATTCACAACGGTAGCACCATTTTCAGAACTCCGCCAAAATGTGACATTGAGGGGCTCACCTTAGGAAGTAGGTGTGAATAGATCAAAGGGAGTTGACATGAGTGTAAGGAAATGTAGCTTGCATCATATTATACATGACCTCTGAATTGAATATGAGGGAGAGGTTTTATCCACCCTGCCACTCATACTGCTACATACTGCATAATTTAGACTCTCCTGAGTCTACCTCGAGGATTCAGTTCTTTCAATCCTTTGGTGCTCTCCCCCAAGGAAGAGAATGGATCGTACCAAAAAAAGGGGATCTAGGCTTATAAAGACCTCACTGATTACATAGGTGGAAGGTCCACTGGGTCTTTTCATTCTTGGAACTGGCCCTGTTAGCCTTTTAGTTACAGTGGACACAACTAACAGACTAACTAACATCCCTACCAGTGCTGTCATTAATTACAAAATTCTTCTCCTATTTCCCCTAACTGCTCTCTTTGCATCATCTAGTAGGCACAAAGAACCCACCAGGACAGTGGTGACAGCTGGGGAGGGACATAAAGGGAGTACCAGCCATGTGACTGCCCCTCCCCCCATTACTTCTTCCTGTGCTACTCCTAGCCCAGAGGAGGGCCATCCATAGCCGGGTGCAGAACCCAGGACACCCCCCTTGGTCCAGGTCCTGCACCAGCAGCAAGGCATGGGGGCCCTTCCAGAATCACCGGCGGTGGTGGGAAGTGGCACAATCCAGCTCCAGGCAATTCTACAGTCGTGTCGCTCTGTTTCCTGCTATCAGTGAGTGCAGTGGCTAGTCCCACTTCTTCCCTCAACCCACTCCCCTGAGTGAAGCAGCTGGGAGCCAGGAGAGCGGAGTGGGCTAGCATTGGGTTGCTCCACTTCCCACCGTGAGGGGGCAAGCCCAACCTCTGTAGCTGGCATCAGGCTACTAACTAGTCTCTCCACCCTGAAGGGCCCTCTCGAAGTGCGGGGCCTGGAGCAGTTGCCTCTGGATGCTTGCTCTGTCAGCTGATTGCCCCTCCCCTCATGATATTTGGGGGGGTGACATGGCCCTTTATTCCCCCCTGCAATGCATCACTCCTGCGCCAGGTCCCCTACTAATTTTGCCCCAATAGAAAGAAAAAAATTCTCCTTGACCCCAAAACAGGTGATCAGTCAAGCCCAGAACATCTACAAAAACACAGATTCTATAACTACAGTTACAGAGAAGAAGTCTGGACTGGAGCTCAAATGAAGCAAAAAGCTCCCAAGGACCCAGAGTAGGTTGAAATTAATGAAATGGGAAAACAAGGAGTCAGTCATCTCCTCTTATCCTATTAGCCAGCCAGGCATAGGTAGAGCCTCTGGAGGTTGGGGGTCCACCAGTGTATGACTCCCAGTCTTTCTTGTAAGGCTGTCCCAGTCACTACTGGTACTATCAAATTTCCCACCTGTTGAGCTCTGTGGATGGCTGGAGGAATGGGGCAGGGGAGGGTGTTAAAAGTGCCTTGTGATACAAATTGACGGAACATGGTACTTATTTGCCAACAATGTAAAGACAGCATCTATTCTCCTCGGTTTCCAATTAAACGTGAAAGGATTTTTATACATAAAAACATAAGAGCATAAGAACAGCCATCCTAGGTCAGACCAAAGGTCCATCTAGCCCAGTATCCTGTCTTCCAACAGTGGCCAATGCCAGCAGTTATACTATTACCTATGTTTTTTGAGGCATTAAATTCTCCTTTGTACTAAGTCATAAAGAAGGTTAGTTCTCAATGTAGTATAGGAGTTTCATGGACCTTGAAAAGGACATCAAGATCCTTAATGCTGTTAATACAGCCCTGCAGGATTGTTTTGAAAATGTACCTGACTGGATAAGAAACCTACTTGCCTCCTTCACCCGGATGTTCATGATCATGGAAAACTAGCAATTCTTGCCAGTTAAACAGAAAAAAGACGCATCCTGGGTGAGCTGATTATTTTTAAGACCCTTCTGCAGATCAGTTAATGCAAGGCCCCCTGGATATGGTGGGGGGAGAGCAGAGAGATGAACTTAATCAAAGTTTTATTCGGAGACACTGATTTTAATCTAAAGAAGATTGCAGAACATATTTTCAAACTATCTGGTGGGCAAATTAACTAGAGAAGTGGAGAGAAAAGGTGCATTGCTGACCCATGTGTACAGAATGCTCTAGGATTAGAAAAAGGGCAGACATGATATGGATAATAAGAACATCTGTGCACAGATAAGAAAATATAGGCTAACACACTGTAAGGGACATATTCCTGCATGCTTTAGTGCAACCACTTGGGCATTTGAGGTAAAAATGGTATTTCGCCTTTGGGCAGCTTACTGTAATTGTCCATTTGTGGATTTCTTACCTTTTCAGTGTATTGGACCAAGCTGACCATTGGTGTGATCAATATTGGAATTCCTGGTATTCCTGAGAAGGGGGGTGGGGGGAAATTGTATTTCTAGAGAATGTGGGACTTACCCCAGCAGTTCTTTCCAGCATGCAATTCCAAACAGATGCTAATATTTTGAAAGGGTTTAATTGTGTGATGCTTGTTTGTGTATAAGGTGTGTGGGTTACATATACACAGCAGTTTAACTGGGTTTTTTTTCTTCACCTTCAGTGTTCTTGTGTAGAATGAGGTTTTCTACTGAAACGTGACTGGGTAAATCATCATTGGGGAGTACATGTTTACTTTGTTTCAGTGATTTCTACATACAGTGTGCTCAGTTTATAAATGGAAATGAGCTTTGCAAAGCTGACACAAGCAAGAGTGCAAGAGCTGGATTCTGTTTCTACTCGTGCGTAGTCAACAAAATTGTTTATTAACCTCCAGTCAGTTAAACCTCTGCAAGTATGCTGGTGGCAATGAGACTGCAGAGGCACAACTGAAGACATAATCTGAAGACATTGGATTTGCACGGGTGTGCCAGAGGGCATAAATTGCTCTGCAGGAACTGTACTGTTGGCAGTGATGTGTGAAAAGGAAAGAATTTACTTTAAATCAGGGGTTGCAAATGCCTGGCCCGTGTGTTCCACTTCCCCTGTGGCTCCTGCCACTGCGGGGAGTGCAGAGGCATGACCGCTGCTGCCGTGTGGTGCCAGGCCAACCCCATGATCCCCAAAGCCACATCCTCAGGGGACAGGGCGCCATGGGAGGGAGGGTGGGGTGATGGAGGGAAGGGACAGGACTTGGGGTCTGGTAATGGATAGCCCCATGGCCTTCCAGGAGTCCCAGGCCAGATTGTGCAATTGCCCAGAAGTGTCCCGCGGGCTGGGTGTGTGAGACCGCTACTATAAATTGATATTGCAGTCTTTGACAATTAAAAAGCTTCTGTCTTTTGGACTAACACCAGCTGTGACTCTAAAACTATTCGGGGGCAAGCCCATTGAGTAAGAAGTTGTCATTTTTACATACTTAACAAACTTTTCAGAACACAATCATGCTTTTAAGGATAATGCCCCCTCGGGCAGAAGATGGGTGCTTACCAATTCAATCTTTCTATTTACTTTTGAATGTTCAGGGTATGGAGCTGCTAATGGAAAATAGAAACCCTTTGTCTGGTGGGCCTGTATAGAGAACACAAGAATACGTTTTAGTATTCTGAACAGGACTCAGTCCGTCCAGACTGATATCCTGCTTCTGGCAGAATCCAGTGTCTGGACAATATGAAACTGCCATGCTGCACCTCACCAATTGTGCAGGGCTGTAAAATAAATCCCTTACTGATTCCTGCAGGTGATTAGCATATACCCTGAAGCATGGCATTTGATTACCCATACCTTACATAACTCACATTTATTAGCGGTCATGAAATTACCCAGTCTTCTTTTAAACCTAATCCCACCACCATTTGCTATGATCACCTACTCTGGCAGTGAATTCCACATTCTGATTATATGGTATGTCAGCAATATTTCCTTTTATGTACTCTAAAGAAAACTGTCCATTAATTTAAACAAGAGACATCCCTATCCTAAAGTCCCTGCTCTTTTGTGTTAAGTTGCTTATTGTTGTTCCGCACAGGAGGCTCTAGTATACTCCTACAGCTGTCTTAGGGTTTCTTTTTTCCAGGGATTTGTACTCTGATTGATTGTACCCCATGCTTCTCTTCACCTCAGTATGCTCATCAGAGGGTATAACTACACACTGAAGTAAAATCCGCAGCTGGCTCATGGGGCTTGGGCTGTGGGTCTGTTTCATTGATGTGTAGACTGCCAGGCTTGGGCTCAGGGAACAACCTGAGCCTTGCAAGCCCTAGTCATCTGGCAGGGCCAGTTAGTCTGATCTTGGTTAAAAAAAAAAAAAAGGCGGGGGGGAAATATGTATCTTGTTAGTCTTTAAAGTACCACATTTTTTCCTTTTGTTTTACCAGCTATAAATAGCCTTTGTCCCTTAACTAAAATATTTTCTCCTAAAACCTCATTTAAATATGTTCATAATCCCACTGAAGCCAGTTGACTTCCATTTGCAGAAGCCTAATCATTAAAGCAGAGCATAACTACAAACATGTTCCCTGGTACCCAATGTATTTCACAAATCCTCTCTTCAGTCTTCTCATTTTATCTTTGCATTTTGGTTCCTTCATCCCCCCAGTTCGCCCCGCCAGTGGAACTGGGAGGATTTTACAGAAAGACAGAATTGAGGCATGGGGCATGATCCTTACACCTAATTATTTAAATTTAGCTTCCAGAATCTTGTCTTTTCCAAGACATTAGTGCAAATGATGTGCAGTAGAATGCCTACAATAACTAATAGGTAACCATTATCTTCACACTGGGTAGACAAATCCTACTCACTAACTCCACTGTGTTCTCTAGAATCCACCTTTTCACCATGCTGTTGGTTGCTTAAACTAAATAGGTATTTACCCTGGGAGAGAGAGATCCAGGGTGTCTCCATTTAAAATTCCCTGTACCAGGAATTACCTGTTGTATAATGCTGCTTCTTTTTTCAGCATAATATTTCAAGAGAGCCATCCCATAGCTATCACAAGTCCTGCATTCTCCTTGGCTGCATGCACTTAAATCATTCCTAGCTGTTTCTGTTCATTGGCTTTTACGTTTTTAAACCCACGTCAGGTCATGTGAATGTGACCTTGCCAGCACAGCTTTATGTACAAATTAAAAAAAAAACCCACCTTATCAAATGATCCCAATCAGCAGGAAAGAACTCACATTGGGACAATTATATGCTAAATGGCTTTGTTTTGTTTGGATCAAAGTCTAAACACTCAGCACAGTGCTTTGTTCCTTTAAGATGGTTAATCCCTACAATAAACATCTTAAAAAGGCTCAGAGGGGTAGTCGATTTAGTCTGTAACTGGAAAAACGTAAAAAAAAACCCCAATGAATAGTCTTGCAGATAACAAAACATGTAAATGGTATCATGAAGTCTCATCTGAAGAAGTGGGTTATGCCCACAAAAGCTCATGTTACCCTCTACATGTTCTGTTAGTCTTTAAGGTGCCACTAAACTATTGTTTTTTAAGTTTTTCCCATCTTAAAAAGGGTTGAGGATTGGTTTGGGCAATTAGTGACCAATTTCAACTGGTGAGAGTTCAATGCCAAATAGATAAAAGTAAGAAGTGTCTCAGAGAGGGATCTGTGTGGCAACTTACATGAGAAATTCATTTAGAATGGATAGCTGGTACATAATTGTACAGTCAGTTAAAAAATAAGCGGAAGGGCAGGTGTGAGGACATGTGGTTTCTCAAAAGCAAGCAACAAAAAATTGATCCAAGATATATGAATTTGGAATATTGCCAGGGTGCTGGAACAGTTTTACAGGGGTAGTGTGTTGATGATGGAAACAATGTGTTTGGTGTTTGTTATTACTGTTTCAAGCCAATGGGTGTGGCAGGATCCTGAGTTCCGGCAGCACCCCTAGGAAGAGATGCTCTGACTGGGAAGCTGAACCTGCATCAGTTCCTTTGCTTATCAGTTAGATGTTCAGCGTGAGGATGGTTGATCATGCAGTGAAGATTTCAAAGGTTCATATTTAAATTGGTTGAATTGAGAGGGAAATATGGCATTGTTTGTAGAGGGGATATTGGATTTACCAGTCTTCATTCAAGCACAAGGGAAGTCTGGTTGAAAGCTTACAATAGCACTCAAAGCTTTAAGATTGCTGTGAGGAAGGTGAAAAGTGCCATAATGCACATGGCCAATTGTGATACTATGTACAGTTCCTAGCAGAGGGCCTAGAAATTCTTGCTGACTTCTGTGGAATTCATCTGATTGTTCATATCATTGCAAAACTGCAAATATTACAAACCTACTAGATATCCCATTACAGATTTCTATCTACAGCCATGTGGAAGACTTTAAATGCATATTTAAAGTCTGTTAAAGTCTTCAGGGACGTTCCAATTAAAATGGTACTGTAATACAGTGTTCCACCTAAATGATAGAAAACATCAAATAATCAAAGGCTCCAGCATGGTTTTTATTCATAATGTTTTATCTCATTTGTTATTAATTCTATTTGCTTTTCTCATATTTTGGCAAGTTAAAACAAAATGTATAAGCAGCATTTCATAGTAAACCTAGCTGTTTTTCACAGTATGACCATGTAAACTGGGGGTTATATTTGAGATTGAGAAATGTGCTACCCTGCCTAGGACAGAACTGCTGATTGTAAAACCTATCTACAGCATGTCTGCCTAAAAAGGTTCAGTTGGTTTGGAGGGTATCTTTTGGAAACCTCTTGAATACCGCAGCTGTAGGAAAATATTTCAGGAATTGGCTTGTGCACTAAAGCACACAAGTAAACAAATGAAAGAGCTACAGCAGGAATCCAGGAAAAGGTGCTGATCTTCTGATGGGTCAAGCAATGAAAACCTTTCATCATGTTGTCACCTTTTATTTCTTTACATGAGCTTGCAGTGTTGCAGTCAGCCATTCTTTCTCAGCGTGAAACTCTGCTCTCACAAGTTCACTCAGCAGTAGGTTATGTCAACACAACGCCTACAAAAAAGGACTTCACATCCATGACATAAGTCTAGTTCACAGGGGGAAATGCTGGAAACTTGACTTCTTTGGCATTTACTAAGAACAAACATTCTTTATGATTTCTAGGGGCAGTAACCTTCTTCTCCCCCATAAATGTTCTAACTGAAGGCACATTCATCTCTTTATAAGCAAAGTAGTTTTGAAGCTGTATTTTTGATGCTGTATTGTCCATTAACAAATTTTCAGTCAGTTAAGTGGTATAGCATTTCATAAATAACATAATTGTATGGGATATAATGCTTCTACCCGCCATGGAATATTTTCTCTCAGCCAATATCTACACTAGGAGATTATTTTAAAACTACTAAGTTTGACTTCTGGGCACCTGATTTTACAAATTCAAAGTTCCATGTCCTCACTACGGGAAAGAATCAAATGTAGTCTGAGACAGGCTCCATTAATGTGGACGCGCCACCTTGGACTCAGAGCCCTAAGAAGCACTCTGGGAGATGCAGGAGGCCTCCTGGAGGCCAATTAGTTCAAATTAGCAGCACCAGAGCATCCACACCAGTGTTCCCTCACAGAAGTGGGGGCGGTGGGGTTGGTCAGGCAGGAGCTGGTGTTTGTGGGGAGCTGGCTTCCCCCCAAAACACCAGCTCCTCAGAGATGCCTGCCTCCCTATATCAGAGGCAGCTGCATGTGGAGGGAGGGGGCTCCTTGGGACTGTGGCCTGGCTGCAGGCCCCGCCTCTGGGGACTATAGAATAATCATGTGACTGATAATATTTGGTGTGGTTACACAATTATTCAATTATAGGATATGTAACATCTCTAATTTGAATTTTTCCTGAGTGGCTGCCCAAGTGCACAACTTACAAGAAACACAGATCAGCACCCCCTCCCTCTTTCTCCCCTGCCTACACAGCAAGCAGGAGGCTCCCAGGAGCAGCTCCAAGTAAGAGGGCAGGAGCAGCACGGTAGGGGTGAGCAGGCAGGGTGCAGCTGAATTGCAGCTACCCATCTGCATACCTTACAGGGAACTTAGGGGAGCGGATGGGGGTGGGTGTTAGCCCACCCTGGTTCCAACCCTCCTAAGTACAGGCTGCTTTTCCAGAAAATCCTGAAGTAGTGGACAAAGCAAGCAGCCCAATGATGTTACAAGGGAGCATTGCACAACTTAATGAGCCTGTGCTCTAATGCAGTGTAACAATGAAACAATGTTAATGGAGACAATGTTAAGTGAGGAGTTACTGTATTTCCTTTTGAGAAGGGGAACAGGTCACTGTCTCGGGATTAAAATATTTTACCCAGCACTGCTGATGATTTAAAAAGGCTCTGAGCCCCCTGCTGCCGCTGTGGCTACCACAGCAATGGCAGGGGCTATAGACCAGGAGTGGTAGACACTGGGCGGTGCTGAATTGCTGGCTGGGAAAGCCTGTCCCCCGACCCTACCCCTTCTGGCGGTCCAGAGCCACCCACTTTGCCCAGAACCTGGCAAAATCTGTTGTTCGCTCTGGTTGCTGTATATCCAACATATGTGCAGTTCTCACAAAGTATACTGTGGAAGAAACATCACAGGTTATTTAATCTATTTAAGAAACTAATTAATCACCAACTGTAGCAGGGTTTGTGAGGGACAGCTTTCTCAGCTGTTCATCTGCCTTCGCCCTGTTCACCTCAAATTTGCTCACAACTGACTGTGCATTTCTAGAAAGGAGTAGTCTTACTTTTCCCAGTGCAAACATAAGCATGCAGTACGAGAGGAGTTAAGAAAATTAGCTAGAAAAATGTGTGTGTGTGTGTGTGTGTGGGGCGGGGGTGGATGTGGTGATTTATGGGCAAAATGGGTTATTACTTCAGTGAGGATTCTAAATACCTTTATTTTGGTTTTGGATTATTGATAACTTTTTAAACTGTGTAATATTTTAGTTGTTAATTATTTCTGGTATAGGCACAGCTTGTGAGCTCACAGTTTCATGGTTTGAAATTATGGCAGCTATTCAAATATATATGAAAATGATAAATCAACTCCAATCAGGTTTTCTACAAATGGCTTCATATTACTCTCATTGCCCATTCCTCCTGGCATGCCTGTCCAGAGTGTACATCATTCTTTGAAGTATGGAAACAAGAATATTTTATTTTTAAGCACTGCATCATTTCTGTTAATACAGTCTTCTGGAAGAGGTATGTGTAAGCATGAGAAATGCTGAGCACTGACTGATAGATAAAATCACAGGTATCAAAACATGAATTAAAAGACTGCGTATACATTGTTTAACCAAAAATTACATTACCTGAACTCCAGTTTTTGCTGTTGTCTTTTTAAACGTTTGGCTGATCACACATTCTGCATTGTATCCATCTAAACCTTAATCCTTCTGTGCACAGAGATAAACAGGTAAAGATCTTTGTATTGGCTTATGCTAAAGTGATCGTACTTTACCGATGCCTCGTGAACTTTTAAAAATGACATATGGAATATGTGTGTTTCCTTTTCTGCTTATGGAACCTGATTGGAATTGATTACAGAGCAGTTCATTATTTTTTGTTGCAGTAGTAAATTGTGTGGATGGAATCAGTGGATAGTCAGGATTGGCTATTGAACTTACCTTAGCAAATAAATTATATATTAAAAGGGAACTCATTATACTTTCTTCTTCCAGTGCAAATTGCCAATACTCTGATACCAACCTGATGTCCTCAACTGAACTCAGCAACTGTTCAGCAAAGCTCAAAACCCCATTAACTGCTATCATGAATGGGTCTGGCCCACGAAAGCTCATTACCTATTAAACCATCTTGTTAGTCTTTAAAGTGCTACATAGTTTTTCCTTTTGTTTTATCCTGAAACTCAGTCACTCTCCATTGTCGCTGATGTTACCTTGATTCTGTGACATTGCACTCAGTGTCTAAATTATCATGAGTTTGTGCTTGTGTGCTCTGATCATAGTACAGTGAAACCTTTGTTATCCGGCACTCTGTTAACCAGAAAACTTTGTTAACCGGCATTGCCCCCAGCCACAATACTGTCACATCTCCAGGTGCACAGGCCTGGCTTGGTTTACCATGATTGGCTTAGCAATTTTTTATTTAAGAAGTACGAATCATCATTAACTCAAAATAGAAATGTGAGACCAACTGCCTCACACTACAAAACTACCAATATTAAAAACTTGAGTTTTATTATTATTGTCCATTGGTTTTTCCTAGGTTAATGGGGCCCTCAGATAACTGGAATTTTAGGTAACCGGTACTCCCTAATCCCCGAGTGTGCCGGGTAACAGAGGTTTTACTCTACTTCATATGCAGCTCTTGTGACATTGTGTTGCTTCCTTTACAAGAATTAGAATTAGAAGTTGGACACTCATTGTTAGGTTCAATAATCCCATCAACATTGTCCAGGAGGATAGATCCTGCTCCATATAACAGACACCACAAATGAACTATAGTCTTCTGGAAGTGTGAAGACTGCAGATAACTTGCTTGCCCTGCAGACTAGGCAGCTTAAGAAACTAGCCCAGCTGGTCCTTCATGTCCTCAGAGCTAATTATTTCTTAAGTAGGTTACCGGCATATTACACGTAAATGATCCCAGTAATAGCAATGCTCTCTTCCAGTCAGTGGTATCAGTCTCCAAACTCTGTGTACCTGGAAATGAGACAGATAAGTAGTAAATGCTGGTGTTAATTCCTGAGCCCCAAAGCAAACCTGAAGCTGAGGCCCCAGAGGTGCTGGTTTGAATTTGCACATCCAACAAGAGGTCCTGTTTGGACTGCCAAAGCTGAGCTCGCAGTGGATGAACAAAGACTGTCAAGCAGCATGTCTTTTTCACTGAACTTGTAAACAAGATAGGAGTTCTCCTTTGGTCGTTGCACCAAGCCTACAGCAAGTGACACAGCCGGGGGCAAACTTCAGATAAACATGTCATTACTCTAACGGGCCGATGATGATCTTCTTTACTGAGATGACCTCAAGAATGAGCACCTGTATCTTGCCCAGTTCATTTGCTGGGAGCTCTCCTATCCATTTCAGTCACTGAATGAGTTAGTCATGGGTCTGTTCACTAAGTCTTTTCCTGAGCCAGTGGGACTCCTGGCTTTGGAAGCAAGCTGTGTGTTTCTCCCAGTCATCCGTCCATTGAACCCCACTCCTTGAAAATCATTCCCTTTTCCTCCCATTCTAGGAATGCAGATCCTGAAATAAGAACCACTATGGGACATCTAGGGGAGCTGCAATTGGAACAAGAGCTATCCCAATGTCAGTGACTGTTGGGAAAGAAGGCTTCCCAGAAAGAGGGCCTGATCCAAAGCCTGTGGGAAGCTGTGACGAATGCTCCACACTGGAAGACAAGAGGTTAAAACAGCCCTGGGAGAACCAACTGGGAGAAGGTTTAAAGCAACCAATCAGGGCCAGGCCATATCAGAAGTGCTCTAGGGCAGATAGTGTAGTTTTTCTCTTACTCTGCAGGGAGATGGACTAAGCTGTCTATCTACAGAGAATGGTACCATGGACAGAGCACTGCTGGGAGAAGCCTTGAAGCCCGCAGTGCTCCTGCCTGATTAACTCCTGGACTGAGGTCCTAAGGGGCCCAAGGGACTACTGGGGCTGTTGAGGGCCAGCAAAGGGAAAAAAGAGTCAGTTGGGTCCACCCTCCTTTGCCAATGATGAGCAATTCAGATCACAGACTGCCCCTGGGGCAAGGTGCCAGCCTAAGGCCAGCAGTGGGCCACTAAGATGAGTGGCGGGATTAGGGGACGCCATTCCCCAAAGGATATCCCAGTGTGCTGTACTCAGGGAAATAGGTGCTGTGGTCTGGGAGGAATACAGGTTTTGGCAGTGAGGAGATGGAAAGGGCAGATAATTGGGTCAGACCAGCAGGCGGTGCCGCTATGGTGAGTCCAACATGTTACAGAGACAAAAGGAGTTTTTTTCATGTATTTCACTGGGATGTGAACCAGGCCTATTGGGAGGGACGCCTATTCTAAGCTGTTTTTCTTAACTCTGTACCTGAGGCCCCACTCGGCATTCAGTACCTGCTTCCACCTCATGACATGACTGACGCTTCATCTTCTTAAAAGCCATCCCTAGAGGTTTTTAAGTCATGACTTGACTGGGATAATTTAGGGTTGGTCCTGCTTTGGGCAGGGGGTTGGACATGATGATCTCCTGAGGTCTCTTCTAGCCCTGTGATTCTGTGATTCTTTCTTATGATTCTCTTCTGTCCATATGGAAGTTCAGGAGAGACTGGTTTAAGTCTTACCAATACCCATTTTTCCTAATTCTGTAGCATCTCCTGGGATCACCAAAATGCACCCATATAAGCTGGGAGGCACAACATCATGTGGCTCTAGGACAAACTGGAAGCATCCTTTGTAAAGCAGGTTTCTGATGGCATGCCATGCACTAATCTCTTTTTGAAAATGGTTTTCAGGTTGTGGAAGTATAAAAAGAGAAGAAAAGTTTCAATAGAACTAAAACAAAAATCAAGGGCTGAAAATTGCTTTCAACAGACTATACATGCCATATGTCTGGCCCCGAAACATGGTTCCCACGTCATTTCTAGTATGGGAGTTAGAGAAACAAATAACAAATCCTGTGCCAATAGCCAAGAACAGAAGGAAGAACTGTTTTTTATCATAATTTACACTGCTGCCATTTTGACTGAGTAGTGCCCTAAAATAGAGACAACGAGATCTTGTGGCTGGGAGAACGTCGTCTTCTTGCGATTCTGGACATAACTGTCCGAAGAGACAAGGATACATTTTTTTTTTTATTACTTTGACCTGAACCCAAGAGAGTTTTCACTTAATGGTTTGCAGTGTTGTAGCTTTGTTGGTCCCAGGATATTAAAGATGGTGGATGAGCAAACTTATACTACATTAACAGACTGGGAAATGTAGGTATTGTGAGTTTAAGCATGTAGTCCAGAGTATAGCACTCAGGGCTGTAATTCTGGTCCCCTGATGTCATTGGGAATTTTATAAGTGAATAAGGACCAGGTTTTTGCTCTAGATGTTTTGAGTTACTAGTCCAGTCCTCGGCCCACCGTGCTTTAATTCTATTAAAACTATATATACACAGCTCCAGCACATAATCTTATAAATAATGGTAGGCTCTTAATCACAGGATCAACATAAAAAAAAATTGAATTTTCTCATTTTTGGTGAATTCCCTATCTAAAGAGCCTTGAATCATTAGCTCAAGTTATAGTAGTTCATGCTTTTTGGCTTGGAGGTTCATGTTCAGCCCTCACTTGTCACACAAGCTCAGATAATAATATGCTTTTTTCCCCAAAATAATATCTTAATTGTCCTGTCATGGGGTGGTAGAGTGGCATACATTTCATTGTGAGAAATGAAAATGTTTCTGTTATTACCTTTAAACTGATCTGAAAAAATGTTCACCAACTGCTATTAGACTTAGAACACTGAGGCTTTAGAATAATATTTTATGACAGGTAAGAGGACTTCATAGATGTAATTTATAAACAAACACCTCACAACCATCAACAACCCCAAGCCTCTATTTTAATGGAGAATGTTTATCAAATTTTCTGAAGCAGAAGGATATAACAGAAATATAAAAAAATCCATCCTCTTATAAAAGCGACGAGGAATCCTGTGGTACCTTATAGACTAACAGATTATAGACTAATATTATACACTAATAGATTTGTCAGATGCAAGTGGGTCTTTGCCTGTGAAAACTAATGCTCCAATAAATCTGTTAGTCTATAAGGTGCCACAGGACTCCTCATCGCTTTTGCAGATTCAGACTAACACAGCTACCCCTCTGATACTTGAGACATCCTCTTATCGTGCATCTTGGGAACACATTTCAGGGATATCAAGGATATTAACTTTATCAAAATCAGCAAGATTTATTAATCTATCTGCATAACAAAACAGAAACGTGACAATCATGTTTTCATGTGTTGATGCACACTTGGCAATACATCTTGAAAACAATATTTTAAGAAAGCGCCAAACTTTGGTTTAAATTACTTTCTTGGCTCACTTTTTAATGGAAAATAACTTTTCACAATCTAGCTTTTTTTGTAAATGGAGAATGTGCAATATCATCTAAGAAAGGTATGCAGCTGATTTAGTATGCATGATTTTTTCAGTTCTTTGTACACATTCAATAAGGTTACATTTTTGCTTAGGACACACACAAACACACACACACATATATATATTGCCCTGAACTTTCTCGATTGCTTTTTTATCAGGTTTACAAATCAAATCAAATAGGTATATTGCAGAGCTCTGTGATATTATTTTCTGCACTTATAGCACAATGTATTGAATTATGCTTGCTCATGTACTGCTGCGGCTATTCTTTCCAGATTGAGAGAGAATGACTGTGGGGGCTTAAATTCACTTGGCTTCCAGCATTACTGGTTAAATCAAGAGCCCTATTCAAGCTTGGAGAAGAGACAGAGCAAGTGTTCATTACACAAATCAATTTGGTCAAAAGTACAGCACAGTGGGTACTCAACCATTGCTCACAAAATATTGTCAACTTAATCAAATAATGCCTTGAAGACATTCACAAGCTTTTTTTCTAAAAGAAATAACATGATTGGTGTAGCAGAAAGAAACAGGTGGCTTCTCAAAAGCGTAATTCTTATTTATAATCATTAATAACTTTCTATGGATATATGTTTACCCACGAATATGGACAAACAACATAGTACAAATTTTACCAATAATATTAAAAAATCCATTCTTTTCCTTTATGCCTTTTTTCTACTGTTTTCTACTTTTTTCACTGGCGATTCAGGTTGGAATGTGCAGCAATTCAGGCTGTTCTCCTGCTCAATTGCATGTACATGCAGGCGTGTGTGTGTGTGTGTGTATAGAATTTGCCAAAAGTGTCAGGCTGACTTTTTTTAATTTGCAGATCAGAAAGAGCATGGGGCAGAGGGTTTGCAAGTTTCCTTCTTGCTAGCCTTGTCCAGCACACTACATCTAGGAGTCTGATTTGTATCTTTTTTAGATGTAGCCCCACAAGCTTTAATCTAGCTAGCACGAGTACACAGAAATGTGGGCATCAGAGCAGCATGCGCAAACCCACTTCACCATACTGAGTGCATACTTGCTTGTACAACTCCCATCATCTTCACTGCTACTTTTAGCTGTCCATCTAGATTAACAATAGTGCTGGTGTATTTACCCCTACTAGATATCTTTGCTGCAAAGATGCCGATTGGGATGGGATACTCGCCTGCTAAATCTAGATGGTGGCCAGTACGTATTCCATATTGGCGTACAGACAGCTAACCTCTAATAGCTGGTGACTGAAGACTCAGACTTTGCATAGAGGCATTTTGCAGTGAAAGAATTGCAATTAATAAGCCTTCATACTTTTATGAAATGAAAGAAAGGGAAAGTAGAATTGAGAATGACACTGGAAAGCTGAGTAGCCAGATTCATTTTAGCCCAGTTTATGCCTTCACTAATTTGTGGGGAAGACATAAAGAGTTGCCTTTCCATTCTTCTTTGCGCCCGAACAAGGGACCAAACACAACTGCATTCTTTGTGTTCTAGAAAAGCAAGGACTGTTTATTGCTAATGTCAACAGCAACTGTAAGCACTATCAAAAGAGCAAAAGGGGTGTGGGGTGAAACAATATTAGGAGAGTGTAATTTTGGCACTTGCTGCCCATAGCTACTGGAATAATTGTGAAGATATTAGGTGGAGATCCCTTAGAAGAGCTCATAGGACTGTTGCATCTGTCTGTACATTAACACTTTTAAGGGTACCATAATAGCTCTCTATGTAGACTTCAGGTTCTGGATTCTACATCCTACTGAAACTTGTACTGTTTTATAGCCTTGTTGATGTGTAATATATCTATAACGGGTCAAGCCCAAAGCTACTCTGACTAAGGATTTGGGGATTGGGCCATGAGTCATCAAATGGACATTTGTTTTTAATTATGAATCTAATTATCTATTGTAATGATGGTAGTTAAAAAGCAGAAAATTCATGTGGCACATGGTAAAGCTAAATAGGAAGGTATGGCTTATTCTCTTGTAAAACCTGAAGTTTGGATATATTCTCTATGGCAATAAGTTTAGCACATTGAAGGTGTGGTGCCATTTCATTTCATGAAACACATGTGGTGCTTTGCCCCAAGTACCAGGTATGAAACATGTAAACTTCTGGTGCCTCAGGAGCAGCCTGGAAATAGATTGGGACTCTGAGGCTATGTCTGCACTGGCAAGATAAATGCAGTAGATCAGCTCACAGAACTGTAAGTCCTGAGGTGTCCACACTGGCAAGGCACTGTGTGTGCAATAGCTCTGCACAGTTTCTGCGCTCTAGGTAAACCACCTCAATGAGAAGCATAGATGATGTGGATGGCATGTACTTTGTGATGTACTGCAATGCTGTGTCAAACCTCTGGAGCCTGTCCCACAATGCCTGTTCTCACCCTTCTGGTCATAGAATCATAGAGCTGGAAGAGACCTCAGGACGTCATCAAGTCCAGCCCCCAGCCCAAGGCAGGACCAATCCCAACTAAATCAACCCAGACAGGGCTTTGTCAAGCTGAGACTTAAAAACCTCTAGGGATGGAGATTCCACCACCTCCCTAGGTAACCCATTCCAGTGCTTCACCACCTTCCTAGTGAAATAGTTTTTCCTAATATCCAACCTACACCTCCCCCACTGTAACTTGAGCCCACTGCTCCTTGTTCTGCCATCCATCACTACTGTGAACAGCCTCTCTCTATCCTCTTTGGAACCTCCCTTCAGGAAGTTGAAGGCTGCTATCAGATTCCCCCTCACTCTTCTCTTCTGCAAACTAAACAAACCCACATCCCTGAGCCTCTCCTCATAGGTCATGTGCTCCAGCCCCCTAATCATTTTGGTCGCCCTCCACTGAAACCTCTCTAGTGCGTCCACATCCTTTCTGTAGTGGGGGGCCCAGAACTGGACACAGTAGTCCAGATGTGGCCTCACCAGAGCCGAATAAAGAGGATTAATCACTTCTCTAGATCTGCTGGAAATGCTCCTCCTAATGCAACCTAATATGCCATTAGCCTTCTTGGCTACAAGGGCACACTGTTGACTCATATCCAGCTTCTCATCCACTGTAATCCCCAGGTCCTTTTCTGCAGAACTACTACTTAGCCAGTTGGTCCCCAGCCTGTAACAATGCTTGGGATTCTTCTGTCTCAAGTGCAGGACTCTACACTTGTCCTTGTTGAACCTCATCAGATTTCTTTTGGCCCAATCCTCTAATCTGTCTAGTTTGATCTGGACCCTATCCATGCCCTCCAGCTTATCTACCTCTCCCCCTAGCTTACTGTCATCTGCAAACTTGCTGAAGGTGCAGTCCATCCCCTCATCCAGGTCGTGAGTTTGAACTCCATTGCTCTCCCCTGAGCTGACCAGCCCTCTGACCCACCTCTTACATTCCTTTGGAATTTTGAAAGTTCTCTTCCTGTTAGCTCAGGGATGTGTGGCGTGCTCTCAGTTCATGTTTCCAGGTGACCGTACCTGCTCCACATACCAGGCAATCCCCTACTTGGAGCCATGCTGAGGTGCTGGACCTTATCAGCATTTGGGGAGAGGAGGCTGTCCAGTCCATGCTGCATGCTAGACATAGGAATTATGATAACTACAGGCAGCTCTCCAGATGCATGACCAAAAAGGCCCATGACTGGGATGCACTGCAGTACAGAGTCAAAACGAAGGAGCTGCAAAATGCCTACCAGAAGACATGGGAGGCAAATCAATACCTTGGTGCGACACCCATGACATGCCTGTTCTTCAGAGAGTGGGTGAAATACTTGGGGGCAACCCGACTCCACTCTCAAGACCCTTGTGGATACTTTGGGGACTCAGGAACAATCCCAGAATGGCCCAAGCCAGGAGGAGGAAATTCTGGATGAGGGTGTTGAGGGGGAAGGGACCCAGATCCAAAGGACAGTTTGGCCTCCACAGATGCATGCAGTCAGGAGCTGTTTTCTGTCTTGGAGGAGGCTAGCCTGGTAAGTATTTTTGATTTCTGGAAGCATTGAAGCAATTTGTTGGGGGTAGCAGGTTACAGAAAGCAGGCTTGGGTCTGTGTGGTGCTAGTATCAGCAACAGGGCTAGTCAGATGTGGAACAGGGTGTTGATGAACTCTCTCAGTTCATAGTAATTAGCCTCACATAGCTTATCAACTGTGGAGATGCTGGGCTATTCGCCTCCGCAATTTCCATGGCAGAGCTGCTGTGTTTACTCTCCCATTAAGGGTAACAACCCGGTATCACGGGGATAGGGGGCCATTGCTGCACACAGGCAAGCTGTGTAAGAGCCAGGAAGGAAGTTGTAGCCTTGAAGGAGACTCTCCCTTGCTTTCCTTCTCATCCTTAGCAGTGAAATATCTTCCAGGATTACCACAGTCTGAAGAAAATGTGTGGACATTAGTGATTATAGAGCCCCCCCTGCAGTGTTGGCTGTCCCCAAGACACTGCTGCCTAGACTACAGTAAGGCCCTGCCCAAATGAAATCTCCTGCCCCAGTGGTTAAATCACTATTGTGGTGGGTGTGTGCTCACCCTGGGACAGCCAGTTAGTGATGGGTATCTGAGCAGTGCTTGTGTTTAAACTGGGTAGTGTCTGTGTTTTGTCCAGCTGTAAAATGTAGCAGTTTCGTTTCACAGATTTAACCTTGGGATCCCAGCCTTCCTTACTATCACCAGCTGAACAGATGCGCAGGGCGAGGAAGTGTCCTCGGAGAAGTAAAGAGGACTTGTTGTGTGCCGCTATGCTTCAGGCTGCTGCTGAAAAGAAGGAATTGAAGGGGTGGAGGGACAATGAGTGCTGAAACAAAGCCACGGAGTGGCTCTTAAACATTATGGAGTACTGCGCTGCCATGCTGCAGGTCCCGCTAGTACCTGCCCCCTGCAGTCCCCAAACTGTTTCCCATGCACCCCTCTCTCCGCCCTGACACATTTTTGCCACCATCCCATTTGTCATCTGCTGCACTCCACACATGCCCCTTCACTATCCAGCCTTGCAGACACCTACAGGCACACAGTGCACTCAGCCCCTGTCCCTGTGCAATTTAGTCCTGCAGGACTGTGGCACCCATTGCACAGCACTTCAGATACCCAAATATTTAAACATGCCTCCCTCATTTCTCCCTTTCTGCCCTTCCTCCTCATACCCTGAAGATGTGTCATAATTTACTGTGTGTTCTACTTCTTCTAATAAAAGAAACTCTTGGGTTTGAATAATTCTTTAGTCCAATATACAAAGACAAGCAAGCAAACACCAGCAAAGCAACTGGCACTATAGTACTAAGTGCATTGTAGGGACCAGTCAGAGTACCCGCCCCCCCAGCATTGCAGCCTCTGCACTCCTGTGTTTGGCAACAACTATTATTGGCTTTCATTCCTGCAGACCAAGGAGTCAAAGCATACAGTGCAAATGTGGAAGGAAGCACAGGGGTTGCTGGGATGTGAAGCAAAGTATCATAGGGCATTGGGACAGAACCCAAGGTGCCCTGTGGCCTCCCCTCCACCTTCCCACAGGCCTCAGTGGCAGAAGAGGAAGAGATGTTCTATGGGATAGCTGCCCAGAGTGCACTGCTTCGAATGCAGCTGCAGTTCCCACAATGCACTCTGTGAGCAGCATTGTAACTGACAGCACTTTATAGCTGCCAGTGTAGACATAACCTGAGTCACAGCCTGCCTACTGGTGTCACATGGTAGTGGGGCTCATACCTTAATACAGTCTTATAGTCGTGTGGTGATGTCCCCCTGCACAATGACTTGGCTCTGCTGCCATTCACACTGTGTAAAATTTGGGCTTGATCCAAGGATCACCCACTCCTGGTCCACCAGGATGAGTGCAGGAAAAGGGACCTTTCAGAGGTTGCTTCTACCACACAAAGTTGGTTACCTGGTGTATGTGTGTAGAATGATAATGACAAATTTTTTGAATAATTTACTGTGAAAGCAGGATACTAAAACTATATGGTACCTGCTGCAAAGAGAGCCTCACTATAATTTGTCTCAGAGTAAATCATTTTGTGGGGAATTCATATTAGTAATCCCAGACATGGTTCACCAGTGTTTATATTATATTATATACCAGTGGAATATATTATTTTGTGTCAAATAGTTAGTCAATTAAATGATTACTAAAGAAACCCATAGTAGAACTGGTAGCCATCTTATTTTACTTTTCCTCTTTTCATTATATTTAACTTCCTCTCAGTTAAAATAACTCAGTAATAATTGCAAGGAATGCTGGTAGTGCAGGGGTGTGCAATGATTTTTGATGGGGGGCCCTGCTAAGATTTTGGTAAGTGGTCAAGGGACACACTTCTGTGGAGGGGCTGAGGGGCCTTGAATGGAGATTGGGTGCAGAAAGGAACTCAGAGTAAGGCACTGGGGTGCAGGAGAATGTGTGGGGTCTGAGAGAGAGTTTGGGTGAAGAAGGGGACTGTGATTAGGGGCAGGGATTGGGATGCAGCATCTGATAGGAGGTATGGGTACAGGAGAGGATTCTGGCCTGGGGAGGGGGTGGAAGGTCTGGGGGGAATTGTGACCTGGGGTGGGCGGAAGAGGGTACAGAGGGTTTGGTTGTGACCTGGGGCATGGTCCAGAACAGAGTATGGGTGCAGGAGAAGGTTTCTGGTCTGGGGAAGGGTTTAGGAGGATTGCAGAGTCTGGAGGAGAGTTGGGGAGAGTAAGAGGCTGGGTGTCACAGGCAGGCTCCGGCTGGGAAGCACTTACCTAAGCAGCTCCCAGCCAGCAACACTCTCAGGCAGGTTTCACCTTTAGCAGCCCCAGACCGTTGGCTGGCTGTGCATGTGACTTTCTGCGCTGCTGGAAGGGGAGAGAGAAGGAGAGGCTTCACATGCTGCCGCTGTCCCCAGCAAAATCTCTCAGCTCCTATTGGTCAGAAACCAGCCAATGGAAGCTGAGAAATTATGCTACACTACCTCCCACCCCCAGCAAAATCTCTCAGCTCCCATTGTTCAGTTTGCGGAGCTGAAGCCTCTCCCTCCCTTCTCTCTCCAGCATAGAGAGCAACATGGAGTAGCTAGCTGCTTTTATTGGAGCTGCTCCCTGCTGCAGAGGCAGGTGCGGGCCTGATCAAAAGGCTTGGTAGACCAAAACTGGCCTGTGGAATGAATCTTGTTCAGCTCAGTGGTAATGGAAGTGTCCTGTGCAGCCATTCAGCTGGTGGTAAGAAGGAAGACTGGGCTCACTATTGGAACAATCCTAGTGTAATCCATATAAAATAATCTGACTGTGTTTTTAATTGACTTTAAGCACTTGACTAGAGAATGGGACCCAGTGGCTCAAGAGATGGCTAATAAAATGCCCATCCTTTCTTTTATTGTTACTGATCTGATTTTGACCAGGTCACATTTTGCAGTATATTTGGGTATGTCTACAGAGCAAAGTTATTTCAAAATAACAGCCCTTATTTCGAAATAACTTTCCTAGCGTTTACACAGCCAAACCGCTATTTTGAAATAAATTTGAAATAGCGGAGTGCTTATTTTGAATTTGGTAAACCTCATTCCATGAGGAATAACATCAAATTCGAATAGCTATTTCGAAATAAGTGCTGTGTAGACACATATTTTGAAATAGGGGGCCTCCAGCCTTCCCACGGTGCCCTGGTGGCCAGTCTGGCCTCAACCAAGAACACTCTTCTCGAAATAAGTGCTGTGTAGACACATATTTTGAAATAGGGGGCCTCCAGCCTTTCCACGGTGCCCTGGTGGCCAGTCTGGCCTCAACCAAGAACACTCTTCTCGCTTCCCCCGTCCCCAGAGCCCCTAACAGCGTAGACGCTGGCCACAGTGCCTATGCCAGCTCCAAGCCTGCCAGCCCAGAGCCAGCAGTCACTGCCCCTGACCCAGTGGCCCCAAAACATGAGCCAGCAAGCCACTGGCAGCCAGCCCTCCACCATTCCCCAGGAGCAGTCTGCCAGCTCCTAGGAGCCTGCCAGGGCCTGGAGAAGGCGGGTGCCTTCCTGGTCCAGAGTGGAGATCATGGACCTTATTCAGGTTTGGGGGGGATGCCCCCATTGTCCATGATCTCTGCACTAGACAGAGGAACGTGGCTGTCTATGGCAGGATAGCTGCCAGCCTGGCCACCAAAGGCCACCTAGAATCATAGAACCATAGAGCTGGAAGAGACCCCAGAACGTCATCAAGTCCTCTAGGCAGGACCAATCCCAACTAAATCAACCCAGCCAGGGCTTTGTCAAGCCGAGACTTAAACACCACTAGGGATGGAGACTCCACTACTTCCATAGGTAACCCATTCCAGTGCTTCACCACTCTCCTAGTGAAATAGTTTTTCCAAATATCCAACCTGGACCTCCCCCACCACAACTTGAGACCATTGCTCCTTGTTCTGCCATCTGTCACTATTGCCATCTGTCTCTGCCCACATATATACACCAGCAACACCATCACAGGACCTAACCAGATCAGCCATACCATCACTGGTTCATTCTCCTGCACATCTACTAATGCAATATATGTTATCATGTGCCAACAATGCCCCTCTGCTATATACATCGGCCAAACTGGACAGTCCATACGGAAAAGAATAAATGGTCACAAATCAGATATTAGGAATGGCAATATACAAAAACCTGTAGGGGAACACTTCAATCTCCCTGGACACACAATTGCAGATCTAAAGGTAGCCATCCTGCAGCAAAAAAACTTCAGGACCAGACTTCAAAGAGAAAGTTCTGAGCTACAGTTCATCTTCAAGTTTGACACAATCAACTCAGGATTAAACAAAGACTGTGAATGGCTCGCTAACTACAAAAGCAGCTTCTCCTCTCTTGGTATTCACACCTCCAGATCAGCTACTAGAAGTGGGCCTCATCCTCCCTGATTGGATCCACCTCATCATCTCTAGCCTGATTCTGGCTTGCATATTTATACTTACCTCTGGAAATTTCTACTACATGCATCTGACCAAGTGGGTCTTTGCCCACAAAAGCTGATGCTCCAACACTTCAGTTAGACTATAAGGTGCCACAGGACTCCTCGCTGCTACTGAGAACAGCCTTTCTCCATCCAATTTGGAACCTCCCTTCAGGAAGTTGAAGGCTGCTATCAAATCCCCCCTCACTCTTCGCTTCTGCAGACTAAACAGACCCAACTCCCTCAGCCGCTCCTCGTAGGTCATGTGCTCCATCCCCCTAATCATTTTGTTTGCCCTCTGCTGGACCCTCTCCAATGTGTCCACATCCTTTTTGTAGTGGGGGGCCCAGAACTGGACACACTACTCCAGATGTGGCCTCACCAGAGCCGAATAAAGGGGAATAATGACATCTCTGGATCTGCTGGCAATGCTCCTCTTAATGCAACCTAATATGCCATTAGCCTTCTTGGCTACAAGGGCACACTGTTGACTCATATCCAGCTTCTCATCCACTGTAACCCCCAGGTCCTTTTCTGCAGAACTATTACTTAGCTGGTTGGTCCCCAGCCTGTAACAATGCTTGGGATTCTTCCGTCCCAAGTGCAGGACTCTGCACTTGTCCTTGTTGAACCTCATCAGATTTCTTTTGGCCCAATCCTCCAATTTGTCTAAGTCACTCTGGACCCTATCTCTGCCCTCAAGTATATCTACCTCTTCCCCTCGCTTAGTGTCATCCGCAAACTTGCTGAGGGTGCAATCCATCCCCTCATCCAGGTCATTAATAAAGATATTGAACAAAACCGGTCCTAGAACCGAACCTTGGGGCACTCCGCTAGAAACCAACCGCCATCCTGACATCGAGCCGTTGATCACTACCCACTGGGCCCGGCCTTCTAGCCATCTTTCTATCCATCTTACTGTCCATTTATCCAATCCACATTCCCTTAACTTGCTGGCAAGAATATTGTGGGAGACCGTATCAAAAGCCTTGCTAAAGTCAAGGTATATCACATCCACTGACTTTCCCATGTCCACGGAGCCAGTTACCTCATCATAGAAGCTAATCAGATTGGTCAGGCACGACTTGCCCTTTGTGAATCCATGCTGACTATTCCTAATCACTTTCCTCTCTTCCACGTGCCTCAAAATAGATTCCTTAAGGATCCCTTCCATGATTTTTCCAGGAACCGAGGTAAGACTGACTAGCCTATAGTTCCCAGGATCATCCTTCTTTCCTTTCTTAAAGATGGGCACTACATTTGCCGTTTTCCAATCATCCGGGATCTCTCCTGATCTCCACGACTTTTCAAAGATAATAGCCAAAGGCTCCTCAGTGACATTTGCCAACTCCCTCAGTACCCTCGGATGCATTGAGTCCGGACCCATGGATTTGTGTACGTTTAGCTTTTCTAAATAATTCCTAACCTGTTCTTTACCCACCAAGGGCTGTCGATCTTCATCCCATCTTGTGTCACTTAGTGCATTAGTCCGGGAGCCGACCTTGTCCGTTAATACAGAGGCAAAGAATGCATTGAGTACTTCAGCTTTCCCCACATCATCTGTCACTAGGTTACCTCCTTCATCCAGTAGGAGCCCCACACCCTCTCTGATCACCTTCTTCTTGTTAACATGCCTGTAGAAACCTTTCTTGTTATCCTTCACATCCTTTGCCAGTCGCAATTCCATTTGCGCTTTCGCCTTCCTGATAACCCCCCGGCATTCTCGAGCTATGCATTTAAACCCCTCCCTGATCATTTGTCCAAGTTTCCATTTTTTGTAAGCTTCCTTTTTGTGCTTAAGTTTACCAAGGATTTCACCTGTAAGTCAATCCGGTCTCCTACTATGTTTGCCTCTCTTGCTTTGCATCGGGTTTCTTTCTGTGCCTTCACTAAGGCTTCTTTAAAATACTGCCAGCTGTCCTGGACTCCTTTCCCCTTCATGTTAGCGTCCCAGGGGATTCTGCCGATCAGGTCTCTGAGGGAGTCAAAATCTTCTTTTCTGAAGTCCAAGGTGTGTATTTTACTACTCTCTTTTCCTCCTGTGGTCAGGATCCTGAAATCTACCATCTCATGATCACTACTTCCCAGGTTGTCACCCACCTCTACTTCCCCTATTAGTTCCTCCCTGTTTGTGAGCAGAAGGTCAAGCTGCGCACGGCCCCTGGTCGGATCCTTCAGCACTTGTACCAAGAAGTTATCCCCAACATTCTCCAAAAACTTCCTGGATTGCCTGTGTACTTCCATATTGGTTTCCCAACAGATGTCAGGGTGATTGAAGATCCTCACGAGAACCAGGGCCTGCAATCTGGAAGCTTCTCTCAGTTGTCCGAAGAAAGCCTCATCTACCTTATCCACCTGATTCGGTAGCCTGTAGTAGACACCAACCACAACATCACTGCTGTTGTTTGCACCTCTAAACTTAACCCATAGACTCTCAACAGGTTTTTTCCCCCTCTATATACTGGAGTTCAGAGCAATCATAGTGCTCTCTTACGTATAGTGCAACTCCTCCTCCTTTTCTCCCCTGCCTGTTCTTCCTGAACAGTCTATACCCTTCCATGACAGCACTCCAGTCATCCGAATCATCTCACCAAGTCTGTGTTATCCCAATAAAATCATATTTCTTGGACTGGGCCAGGGCGTCCAGTTCTTCCTGTTTGTTGCCCAGGGTTCTCGCATTAGTGTACAAACACCTCAGATAACTAGTTGATCGCCCTATCTTCTCCAGTCGAATCAGGGGTCCTCCTTTCTTGCTTGTTCCTCTTTGTATTTCTTCCCAGTATCCAACTTTCCCACTCCCCTCAGGGTTTTGGTCACCATCCCCCAAGGAACCTAGTTTAAAGCCCTCCTCACTAGGTTTGCAAGCCTGCCTGCGAAGATGCTCCTTCCGCTCTTCGTTAGGTGGATCCCATCTCTTCCTAACAATCCTTGGGCCCGGAACAGAGTCCCATGGTCGAAGAAACCAAAGCCCTCTCTGCGACACCACCTGCGCAACCACGCATTTACTTCCTCAATTCGACAATCCCTGTCCAGTCCTTTCCCTTCAACAGGGAGGATGGACGAGAACACCACTTGTGCTCCGAATTCTTGGATCCTTCTTCCCAGCGCTACATAATCCACAGTAACCCGCTCAAGGTCATTCTTGGCCGTATTGTTAGTTCCCATGTGGAGAAGAAGGAAGGGGTAGCGATCCGAAGGTTTGATCAGTTTAGTAAGTCTCTCAGTCACATCCTGAATTCGAGCTCCCGGTAAGCAGCACACCTCTCGAGATGCGAATCCAGGAGCAGGTTCACATGAAAATCAAGTTGATCCGGCCAGACCCCCAACCCTGAACCCTGAGCTTCCCCTCCCTCTTCTTCCCCGAGCTTCCCCCTTCATGCTCCCTCCTCCCAGGTTTCCCTCTTCCCTCTCCCACCCTCTCTCACCTCCTTTCCCCAGTCTCACCAGAGTTTCATTCCCCCCCCCCAATTTTGTTAAATAAAGAGAATTTGTGTTCATGAAAATACGTGTATTTTATTTGACATCAGGAAGGGGGGTTCGGGAGGGGTAAGTAGAAGGATGTGAGGGAGGAATGAGGCACAAATCCCCAGTGGGGCAGACCAGGGAGGCTCTTAGTGCTCCTCAGCATGGAAGCTCTCCTGCAGGGCCTCCTGGATAGTGACAGCCCCCCGATGGACCTCCTGGATGGCAGCCTGCAGAAAGTTCAGCCAGGCTTGCAGCAATGCATCCAAGAGAATCACCAGAGTGCCTAGCGGCAGCTCTGGCTCCATGTTGCAGAGTGCTTTGGTGTCCCGAGTGAGGGCAACCAGAGCACACAGAGACAAAGTGCTTTGCTGTCCCTCATCGAGGTAGACAAGCAAGCAGGGAAACCTGAGAACTGGCTGGCCGGGGTGAGGGGGAGGGTGTCTCTCTAAGCACAGACCTCAGATAGCCTTAGGCAGCAGCCCCACACAGTAAGTCCTGACCTGGTGCCCTGCCGGCACTGGTTCCGGACAGCCTTAAATGCAATTCAGAGTCCACTCAGTGTGGACGCACTATTTCGAAATAGCAAAATGCTATTTCAAAATGCATTTGGTGTGTAGACGCTTTATTTAAAAAAAAGCTATTTTGAAATAAGATATTTCGAAGTAACACTATAGTGTAGACATACCCTTTGAGAGCATGATTTTGTCGCATATTTATACATTTTGTACTTTTCTAAAAAAAATTCCATTTTAAATCTGTTATATTACTTAAAAAGCATTTGAATGCTGTATAATGCAGCATCCTTGCAGAGGTAGGGGGTGATTTGACCAGAACTGGTGGGGGTGCCATAACCCTGTATTGCATATTGAAGGGAACAAAGGAGGATCAATACAAGTAAGTTCTTGCAAAATATGTACAAATATCCAAGACATTTAGAGAGCCAAAGGAAGGCGATAGCTGCTTTTAAGAAATGGATGCAACCCATATTAACTTTTGCAGTAATTATCTTATGAAGTAACAGTAAAATGAAGGTTAATGTCTTTTTTCTTGTGTGTATCATTTTACTTTCCCCTTTTGAGCGAGTACACAATATATTATGAAAGCCTTGCAAAGAGATATGTCAGATTTTTATAAAGAGGTTCTCTTTGTATCAGATGCCATATGGTTTTAGTATCCTGCTTTTGTAGTAAATAATTCAGAAGATATCTGTTATCGTTTACATATTACTACATTTTACATTTATATTTGCTAATCATTTATTTTTTATCAGAGTAATTGTTGGGATTCACTCTGAGATATTTCCCATACAGCCTATCCAGAACTGCTTGTACTGTTCTGGGAGAATGCTTTATCCAGTTTCCCACGGTCCAAAACACTTAATTCAACTCTTAATTTAATCCATTAGGTTCCTTTATTTGGCATACAGCAAAGAAAGTTGATCAGACTCAAGTATGGGGAATGGATATAGGGCATACCACCCATTCAGAGTTAATGTCTTCCTCTATTACTTCTGCTGGAATTCTGTGCCCCTGTGCACTGCAGAATTTTCACAGAATTAATCTTCCCTGCAGAATTTTATTTTTTCATTCTAAATTTGTGATTCCATTTCCCTCCAAAGCACTCCCAACCATACCTAGCATGGGCAGCAGGATCTCCATCCATCCAATGCTAACAGTGGGAGCCCAAGCCACTGAAAATTTTTGCAGAATTAATGTTTCCCCAGAATTTTATTTTTTTCATGCAGAATTTGTGATATCTGTTTATCACGTCCTCCTGCACATAGCACAGGCCGTATTTTAAAATATTGCACACAATTTTTAAAATGTTTGATGAAGAATTCCCCCTGAAGTATTTCATATACTTTTAAACATTACATTGCATTTGCTGTACATTAAATCCATTGGCTTGGTTACTTTGCAGGAACAGCATACAGATACAGCATGCTCTGTCCATGTGCTGTTTACATGGAACCTGAGTTTTACATTCTAGGTTTATCTTGTTTATCACAGGCACAGATTCCATGAAGTACCCATGGAAAAAAAATGGGTGCTTAGCATCCTTCAGCAGCTAGCTCCCCCATATCACCTACCATCCACCCACTGATCAACTCTTCCCCCTCCTTCCCAGTGTCTCCGCAAGCATGCAGGAGCATGGAGGGAGAGAAAAGCTGCAGGGACAGGGTACAGTTAGTAGAGTAAGTGGGAAGAGGCAGGGCATGTGTGGGCTTGGTGGAAGAGATAGAGTTGGGGTGAAACAGGGGTGGATTGTGTGTGAGGGGTGGAGTTCAAGCATCCCTGGGTAGAGAGGAAGTCAGCATCTGTGGTTCCTAGCATCAGGGCATTGCTACTTATTTTAGTTGGTACATAAATTATTATTCCAGGATGCTGTTTGTCAAGTCCCTATTTACACTTAATTTTCTATTCCCTTCCCCACTTGTGTCCACTAAGAAATGAGGCACGTTACTTACATTAAGCTAGGCCTATAATAATAAAACAATTGATAGGTTTTTTTTAAAAATAGAGGGGATAAGGCTGGCAAGAGGCCTACAGAAATATGACCTGTCAAAGAGCAAACATACAATAGGATTAAGTCTTGAGATGGAGAGGGAGACATAAATTGGCTAAGAATGATAAACTAAACTTGACATATGAAGACACATTTCTTTGTGAAGATGTATGCATGCCCTGCATAAAGTCTCTCTCCAAGTTCATCAATACCTACATCAAATTTTACCAAGATTAAATTTGTGTAGCTTAGGCTGATTGGTCGAGTTAGTAATGATTATGAAGAACAGAGTATCACAATTCTATATGAGGGTACTCGTGAATGCAGCCAGACACTTTTCAAAGATTTAAGATCCAGCCGTTTATTTTAACATTTATGGTATAAATATGTTGTTGAATTCTTGAAATTGTTTATTAAAATATTTAGTAAGTGGTTTTACATGCTAATAAGGGTTTAAATAAGTCATTTCATATTCAGAAAGTTGTTGTTGTAGTTATACTGTTGTTACATCCATGCGATAGTTATCAACAACCTGCAAAAATATGTAATTGTTTATCAAGATTTTTACATTAGAAATGCAATCTCACTGGAACCAGAAAAAAAGTCATGCAACAAGTGGGAAGAAATGACCTTTCGATGCAGATAAAAAATGGTGTCTTGATCCTTGGAGAGAGAAATTAACCTAATATAGTAATAACTGACATAAATAAGAAAGACAATCTATAAATCTTAGGTTTGCTTTTCAAAGGTGCTGAGCATCAATAGCTCCCATTTACTTTATTTTCTCAGCACCTACTTTCAGACCCAAAAGATCAGTGATCTCATGGTGTATCAGTTGAAAAAGCTGCTTTTAAAAAATGAAGATGTCATATGCATATCATGTGTCTTCTGTCTATGTTGTACAAGTCTCACTGTAGGGTTCCATAGACTTCAAGGTGTTTGTCTGGCTATACCGAAAGGGCAGGAGACATTTGATATGGTTTTAATCAGGCCTCAGCTTTGTTATTAGATGGCTGAGAATGCCATAGAAGTGTAAAGTGCAGGTAACCATTCAATTATTACACAAAGACTTCCACCAGCACCCCTCTCTTTTTTCTATCCAGGTCCCCAAGCCAATCCATGTATTCCCCCCCATCCAATCCATCTACCCTCTCATAGGAGATTAATGTGGGCTATAAGAAAGGGGAGGAGGTTGGCTCCTTGCCCTACCATTAAGAGGAGCCCCAGTCTCCCCTTCCATTCCTTTAACCAATTGTTCCATGTTAAAGAGGGCTTCACCACATGGGGCTGCCTCTATCAAACTATTCCACCCATCTTGTCCCCCTTTCCATCAGATACATTTCTTTCCTCCCCACCCTCCAGCCATAAAGCACTGTTCCCTTCCTTCAGCCAGCTGGCCAAATTCCCTTCCCCATTTAAAAGTATGTTACAGTCATTCATAACAGCTAGATTCCTTCCAAATTCAGTGGTAAATTCGAACCTTAAAAACAGAAAGGGAATACTTTTGGCTATTTAATGATGTTTTATAGTCCTGTCATCATTGTACTACCCTGCTTTTTAGTAATTATTCCACTATATGGTGATATTAATTGCCATAGAAGGAAAAAAATCAAAATAGCATCTGGATCTTGAAAAGTCACAAACATTAATATATGAATCAATCAAATTGTGATTGATAATTCTATGGAAAATGGAAATAATGGTTTTGGATGCTCTCTTATTGTGAAATGAAATTTGGGATAGCTGAAATATTTACACAAAAGATGGGCTTGAACACATACAAATTAGGTGCGAACATACTCCCACCAAGTTCAGAAGAGTTCAACTCCAGATTTTTGTTTATTCCCTCTTTAGTTATGTCAATGTATTTTTCTCTATACTATGATAGACAGTACATAATATATAAAAATTGAATGATGTTATTACTGTGACACTGGAGCCCCCATATTTTTATGGAAATATGTTTTTGAATATGAATATGCATAACTCAAACATGCTTTATGCAAAATAGGGCCAGTAACCTATCATTCAAAATCCTGTAATCCCTTTGAATGTGTATATTCTATTTGTGTGCATGTATGATTCTTGTATATGAAGTCAGAAATATTAAGTGCAAACTTGTTTTATTAATCTAGGTCTTCTAGTGACAGCCATGAATGGTACTTAAGGAACTTAACGGTCCGGCACTTAAAACAATTATCTGTGAATTGTTTTGTTTTTTCCTGTAAGCCTAAAGTGTGTTTTGTCCTACAAAGACATGTGACCATGCCACCTGGTTCTGGAATTCATCTTGAATTCGGTATTTTTCTGGGAGGAGCGGGAGGAGAATGGAACAAAGACTTCCTGTTATGGGGAAATTCTATTTATGGGATGGTTACAAAACAATGTCTTCAGCTGGCTTTTGAAACTGCTTCCCCACCCTAAGAGCTTACACATGACAACACCTGAAAACAAAACAAAAAAGAAAACACTAACAAGGGGAGAAATTGTTAGACCCTGGTCAGAGAAAAGATCAGTTCTGACTTGAAGGACTTGAAATAAGGAGTAGGGTGAGGAATTATGTTTTGTAATAGTCTCTCTTAATATGTTAGGCTTGGTTGATGTGATTTGTTTATTTTTGCTTAATAACTTGCTTTGATCTGTCTGTTTTTACTTGCAATCACTTAAATCCCATGATTATGCTTAATAAAAACACTTTATTATCAAACCCAGTGTAAATAATTATCTGCGAGGGGGAGCAACAGCTGTGTATATCTCTATTGATAAAAGGGGTGAACTTATGAGCTTTTTCTGTGTAAAACTTTTATAACAGAAACCCCAGATGAATATGATGGATGCCTAGGGAGGTTGTAGAATCTCCATCTCTGGAGATATTTAAGAGCAGGTTAGATAGACATCTGTCCATCTATCAGGGATGGTCTAAATGGTACTGGGTCCTGCCATGAGGGCAGGGAACTGGATTAGATGACCTCTCAAGGCCCCTTATAGTTCTAGTGTTCTGTGATTCTATGATTTGGTGTTTTGGTCCATTGGGGCTGTGTTCCTGGGTTCTAACAAGTCCCTGTAGCTGAGCCTTCCCAGAGCTAAGCTGTTATAAGTGTCCTTGTTACTCTGCTGGGGGGAGGAGGCTGTTACACAAACTCTGTGCATTTGCTGAGGGACAACAGAGCATCTGGTCCAACAGGACAGGGTGGCAGGTAGGAAGGCTCAGTGATATAATCTGCACACCAGGTTCACAAGGGTCTCTCTGTTATTGAACCCGACACAATTACTGTATACTTTTTAGTGTCCCAACAGCTTTGTTAAATTGATACAATAGCTTTAAATAAAAGGTTACTTTATTCAATAAATAACTAAAATTCCAAAAGGGACAAAAATGTTTTCAATAAATCTGCTTCTCACCCTTCCTGAAACACATTTAGTGTGGACCCCCTGGAAGGATCAGTGCCAGCTGCTGACTGGCAGGTTCAAAATCTAGGACTGGCTGCTGCCTAGTGGTATTGATGGGATTATAGGGCATTTGCAAAAAAGACCTGGATGTATTCCATCTCCATCTTGATTGACAGCACATATTCCCAAGAGGTGACTAATTATTCCCAGGTGGTATGAAGGCAGGCAGGATATGCTATACAGACTAAATGCTTTGGTTCTTGCTTTCATGTTAATTCTTTAAGAAAATACCAACTAGAGGCCTTTAAAATAGATATTTCTGTATTATAATTTGTCTCTAGTTGGGGATGCATTGAGCAATGAAAATATTCTGGGAACTGAAATAGGTGGTTCAAGCTGAGATTTCACTCCAGGTTTTGAAATACATAAAAGCTTTGAGAATTCCTCTTGGGAGATACTTAAAGGTTCAACCTGTACCACCTACGTACTAGGTGCATCTTATGTCTTCAGCATTGGTTTGGATTCTTTTCATGAAAGATTATCTTTAGTTTAGGGAGCAAGGGCTTTGAATTTCAGTTTGTCACATACAGTGAAGATGGACCTATTTTCCCTGTTAGTGCAGTGATTGGAGCAAAAATCATGGGTTGGATAGATAAATGGTTCCCCTGGCAAACCCTTTCCCTACACAGTTTTAATCTTTTGTATGAAGCCTTAACAGGGACATGACAGGTATGACAATTATACTAAAATAATTTCTGACATATTGGGGTTTGAAGTCCTAAAAAAAGAAAGAATCTGAAAGAACAGGTACACAGCTTGGGATTCCTCCTGGACCCTTTTTTAACATTTGAGAATCAGATTTTTTTGGTGGCCAGGAGTGCTTTTGGGCAGCTTGGTCTGATCTGCCAGCTGCGACCGTCCCTGATAAAGCATGACTTGGCCACAGTGATCCATGCTCTTGTTACATCCCGACTGGATTACTGTAATGTGCCTTATGGAGCTACCTCTAAAGAGCCTTTGGAAACTTCAACTGGTCCAGAATGCAGCTGCTCGAGTCTTAACTAATACTCATTATACGGAGCACATCATGCATTGGCTACTGGTATGTTTCTGGGCACAATTTAAGGTCTTGGTTATTACCTATAAAGCCCTAAACAGGTTGGATCCGGGCTATCTGAAGGACCGTTTTCTCCCATATGAACCTGCCCGGGGATTGAGGTTAGCTGGGGAAGCTCTGCTCAGTGTTCTCCCACTTATGGAGATAAGATTAACATCTACGTGGAACAGGGCCTTCTCAGCTTTTGGTCCCAGGCTGTGGAATTCTCTTCCTCGGAATATTTGCATGGCGCCAACATTAGCATTCTTTTGGCGTCAGGTGAAAGCCACCCTTTTTACTCTTGCTTTTATTGGTGTTTGAGTCTGTATGTGTGTGTTCCTCCTCTCGAGACCCTTTAGCAAGTTTTACGTCCCTTTGGGGTCTCATATTTTTTATTTTTACATATATTTGTATTGTGTTTTTAAAAATTTCTAAAGCTGCCTTGAATATTTTAAATAGAGAGTTGGGGTAAAAATATTTTTAATAAATACCTTGACTCTGACAAATTGTTTGGTGAAGCTCAGTTAGATTTTATATTTCCCTATGAAACAAAGACTGCACTTAAAAATCAACGGAGAAAACGAAAGCTACCCCCAAAGTACAGTAGTTACTCTTAGCCAGATTACTATGAATGCAGTCTACAACGCCACCATAATTCAAAAATTCATCTGTTTTGGTATCCTCTTCAGGGCCTCATCTGGGTTGATGACTGTCTCCATTGGAACTAATGGTACAAAAGTTGTCTAACCTTTTAGGCATATTAATACTGCAAGGTTCAATGCTTCCTCTTGCCTTGTTTCTCATTTATATTAATACAATGAACACAAATTAGTATTTCCAATTTGCATTTATACAATATATTGACAATATCATTTTTTTCTTGGAGCACCTTTTGTTCCTGGAGCTAAAAAGCACCTTCAGGATTGTGTAACTGGATTCAAATGACTCTAACTTTAAATTCTTCTTTCGTGTTACATTTCCACCCTTTCCTGTCCTTGCTTCCCCTCACACCTACCACCATACACCAAATTACTTCACACTTCTTCTGTTCAGGTGACTGAGCTGCTAATGTAATCCTCATGATGGTTTTGGATGGAACAGTGTTCTAAATATAAATTCTAGATACTTTACTCTATTTTTAGATAGTGGAATTTTCTGTCCTAACATGTTGTTGTTCTTATCTCTTTAAAATGTTAATGTATAACAGTTAATCACATTTTAAAGCTTCAGTGTATTTTACTAATAATTGCCGATGAATCCTCAATACTATTATGAGCTAAAGAGGTAGCAGATAAAGAAATGAGGTGGAGATATTGACAGTGTCAGTTAGTGGTCACTTCCTCAGACCACCAGAAAATACTTAATTAGCATAAGGAGCTGTCCACATTTTGCGAACTGGCTCCTGCATCTGGATACCTCATGATGGTTCTCAACTACTAGTCTTAGACAGTGGGTGAAATTTTCCCTAAACTAAAATTAACAGTGCAGGGGATTACCATTAACTTCAGTGTGGCCAGGATTTCACTGATCTCTCTGAAGGTATTAGCATCAGTTGTACACATTGTGCCAGCACATTTTGTAATGAGTTTAGGGTTAAGTCTTTGCTCCCCAAATGGTAAAATCCTAGTGGAAGCAAGGCACTGCACTTGTTAACTTCTGTCTTAGAAGTGTAGCTAATCTTGGTCAGCTATAGCCATAGTGGAGGTACAGTGTTAAATCAAGTTAGCTATGTTACTAGGATTTAGTTTTATTTTCTTTATGAGAACATAACTTAGTTTCAACCACATGTTAATTCTATCAAGGACAGAAATTGAAGCTGTGGCACTGAACATCTTAAAAAAATAATTAGATAGTCAGGGAGGAAAGCAAAATGGATCCACATTGCCACGTTCCCTACTTTTGTTCTTAAGTTTTATCTGTGTTATTTCATAACAGAGAGTTGAAATCACACTTGATAGGGGACTAACAAGAAAAAGAGACAGGATTATTTTAATTATTACTTAGTTAACAAAACTATGTGAAAGGCTGTGCACAAAGATAAAATATGCAATTGTATGGTATTCTATTCACAGTGTATTACAGTAATACCTGGAGGCTCTGACTGAAATGGAGATCCCCAACATGCTAAACACTGTAAACACTTATAATACTTAACAGTCCAATATCCCACCCTGCAGTTAGCTGTTGTAGACACATATCTGTGCCTATGCAATGTACATTTGAGGTTTTAAAGTATCCTCAGAATATATGAAAACTAAAAAACAAAATGATGAGCTGTTAAAGCTACATATATTTGATACATATATTTGGTATCAAGCAAAGATTACTGCTATTCTTAAGGCAGCCAAGGACCCCCATGTCATGGCGAGTTACTGCCCAATATTCTTACTATCATGTGTTTTAAGATGTTTGAGGATCAAGTTCTTGATCCTCTAACGAATCATTCTGGAGTTGGCTTAAGTTTTTCTGGTTGACCAGTAAGATTTCAGGAAAAGACATACTGCCTGAGATCAAGTCTTGGCCTTGACCACATTTGTCAAAAATGGTTTTCAACAAAATCTAGACACAGGAGTCATCTTCCCAAATTTGAGTCCCACTTATGATGCATTTTGGAATAGAGGCCATCTGTGTAAATGCTCTTGAGTTGTGCTACATTGGGTGGTCAAAGTAGTAGGGCTTTTCCTCTGAAACAGTCACCTCTGTTATGACCCTGGTAGTTTCTCCAAGTGTCAAGTTGATAGTTTTCCTCAAGATTCAGTTCTTTCATCAATACTGTTCAATGTGCATAAACAACTTCCCAACAACATTCGCATGTAAGTTTGTCTATGCTGACATCTGCTGCAGCTATCAAATTTAGGCCTTCTCAGAAATTGACAAGGTCCTGAACAATGATATGGAGCTCATGACAGATTGCTCTAGTTAATGGCACCTACAACCGAGCTAGTGTAAGATGGTCTCTAGTATATTTCATCTGAATAATGGAAGTGCAAACCACAAGTTAAATACCTGCAGCACTTTACCTCAGCATGACATTGGATAGATCATTGATGTATCACAACTACTTGAAAAAGACAGCAGCCAAAGTTAGCACTCAGAACATCTTGATCTGGCTCAACCTGGAGGGCAAGTATCTAAAAGCTTAGAACATGAGCACTTGCACTCCACAATTCAGTGGTTCATATCACATGAGGTTGGCCGATGAGCTTAACAAAGCTGTGCACACAGTTACTGGGACTTAATGTGCAACTTTGTTGACATGGCTGCCATTGCTTAGTAACACAGCACAACCTCATATTCACCATGTAAGGGCCTCCATCTTGCTCCTAGCCAATATCCATGAGAACAACTTGCTTCTGTACTCAGAGCTCTTCAGCCATCTTGCCAGTTTGCCTGTCTTCTGGACACCCTTTATGATCACTTATGCTGCCACAGGACAAGATGATGGAATCCACTTGACATAATGAGTAGACAGTGACAACAGTCATTAATCACTCTCTTGTCCCCAAGCCAAACATCTGCCCATCAGATTCTGACCTTCCAAGGCACCTGCAGTCACCCGAGGATGGGTTTTTAATGAGATAGGGCAGTTGTGCAGCCTGTTTCTTCAAATGGGGTTTCTCTAACGACCTGTGAAGTAGATGTGGTCATCTTTGGACTATGTCACATATCTTTGATGAAGGCTCACTGACTTACTTTGGCAGCAGGCTACTGGCTCTTCATTTGGCTGCTGCTAATTCAAAGGGCTGGATGCACTGTGCATATGTTGAGAGCGATTCAGTTGATCACTCTGTGCCTCAGTTCCTCATTATAAAGTAAAAATAGCACTCCTTCCTCTCTCCAGCCCCTTGTCTTTCATGCCCATTTGGGCCACAGTGCTGTAAGTGAATGCATACATTTGAGGTCAGTAGGTCTCCTTGTAGGTGCAAGGTGCAGACTTTCAGTTTCTTGCCACTTTTTGCATATATTCTGAGGGTATTGTGATACTATGTCTTTCTGTCTGGTTATTTTCTGGAATGTTTTGTTTTGTATACAAGTAGAGAAAATACATGAACATGAACTTGGAGATTTTATTTTCATTTAGCTTATGAGTTGAAGGCAGTTAAAAATGTTGAAAGTAACCTTGTTACTTGCAAACTTCAACAAAATTGTCTTTAGTTCATTTGTACATTCTATTCTTATTCTAATCTATTCAGGTTCTTTTACCTCCATCCTAGTCATGCTTGGCACTGTTAGCTTGTTTCCCCAACGCTACGAAAGTTTAAATTCCATGCATGGTGTATGTTCAGGCCCTTCCTTTAGGGCACAGTTTAGACTTCAAAAAACAACAACAAGCCCTTACCAAGTAATACCGAAATAACCTATGCCCTAATACCTATGCCCTGACCAGAGTTGTTTGTAGGGACCGAGAGGCCTTTCCTTGCATCTCTCACTACTCACAAACTCTTAAAGGGGTTGTCAGCAAACAGGGCCTCCTGATCTCTAGCCATCTGACCTTTAAAGGGGTAGATTGCCCTATTTTAGCCAGTTCAACACATTAATTTAACAGTGTGATAAGTCTTCTTTTCTTGCACTTAAATCTATTGTCCATCCCTGTTAAAATGTAAAGCAATGAAATATAGTCAGCAGGCACCTAAGCCATGAGAAATGAATTTGGCATTGCTTGCTGGAGGTGAGAAATAGAGTTAAATGGCAACAGTAGAAGGCAACTGAAAAATCAGCAAAGGAATTGTATAGAAAACACATGTGATAGAAAAGGAAGAGTGAAAGGAAAGAAGGAAGTCAAAGATCTTTCTGGTTTCATCTTTCATTTTTCTCCTGCTTTATTGGTTTTTTCTTCCATTTTCTAATTCTGTGTTCCTGTGTGAAAGTATATGTATATAAAATTAAGCCTCTAACTTACTCACATAAATACTCTTACGTGTGCATATACATGTGCTACAAAGTGATTAATTAGGTTCTCTATGTTGTCATCAAAGAATCTAGCACGGAGATTTCTCCAAAGTGTTATTTGACTAAAGATGATTAATTTTAATTATCTGATGACTGATAGAATTCAATTAATAATTCAATGTATTTTAATAATTTTTTTAAAATTCCTAATTAGGCTATTTTGAACTGAAGTACACTGCAGCTGTGATTGGACTTAATCCAAGTGATAGAATCATAGAAGATTAGGGTTGGAAGAGACTTCAGGAGGTCATCTAGTCCAACCCCTTGCTGAAACAGGGCTAATTCCATCTGAATGATTCTAGCCAGAGCTTTGTCAAGCCTAGCCTTGAAAACCATTTAGGAAACTAGTTCCCTAGGCAACTCATTCCAGTGCTTCACCAACCTCCTAGAGAAGTAATTTTTCCTAATATTCAATCTAGACTTCCCACACTGCAACTTCAGACCATTGCTGCTTGTTCTCTCATTTGCCAGCACTGAGAATAGCCTGACTCCATCATCTTTGGAACCCTTCCCCCTTCAGGTAGTTGAACGCTGCTATCAAATCCCCCCTGCCCAATTCTTTTCTTCTGCAGATTAATAAACCCAGTTTCCTCAGCCTCTCCTTGTAACTCATGTGCCCCATCTCCCTGCTTATTTTTGTGGCACTCCACTGGACTTTCTCCAGTGTGTCCTTATCCTTTCTGCCGTGGTGTTAGAGGACAAAGTACTCCTGATATGGCCTCCCCAGTGTGGAATAATCACTTATGTCAGTCTGCTGACTGTGGGGTCATAAGTCAACAGATTGTCCTACTCCATTCAGTGATGATAACTGTTTGGCTACATGTGTGTGCTTTCCAACTTTTGTGCTGGCTTTGCATGGATAACCAGCACAGCAGACTCCGAGAGATCCTCCCAAGAACCACAGAATCAGATAAGATATGAAGGCTCCAAGCCAGGCCAGACAAAGCATTCCTATTAACCACTTGTTATTCTGCTTTCACTCCTGATGCTTCAGACAAAATTCATCACTTTCATCAAAGCATTTTATCATGTGCCAGGTTTTAGTGTCCTTGTACTGTCTTGGTGGAATGTATTTACATGTTCCATGTGTTTTAGCAGTTCTAGTAGAAATAGTGACGAGCTCATGTCCCAGACACTGACTTGCAGGCAAACATCTGTTTTTGACAGGGCCTGTTTGTTACTCATAGTTTAACTCTTAAGGTATGTCTACACTAGCTCGTTAGTTCGAGCTAGGTAGGCAAATGAAGGCAACCGGAGTTGCAAATGAAGCCCTGGATTTAAATAGCCGCGGGCACGGAGTTCGGACTAAGGGGGTTTTAAAAATGGCGGCGCCCGGGAACATGCAAATGAAGCCCGGGATATTTAAATCCAGGGCTTCATTTGCAACTCCGGTTGCCTTCATTTGCCTACCTAACTCGAACTAACGAGCTAGTGTAGACATACCCTTATTTACTTTGGTTCAGGCCTTGGGCTTTACATCAGGCCCATGCTTCAGTCTTTCTTTCTTTCTTTCTTTTCTTTCACAATGCTCCTACTAATGCAGACCAATATGCTGTTAGTCTTCTTGGCAACAAGGGCACACTAATGACTCATAACCAGCTTCTCATCTCCCGTAATCCCCAGGTCCTTTTCTGTACAAATGCTGCTTAGCCAGTGGGTCCCCAGCCTGTAGCAGTGCATGGGCATCCTAAATGCTGGACTGTGTTCTAGTCCTTGTTGAACCTCGTAAGATTTCTTTGACCCAAACCTCCAATCTGTCTCGGTCACTCTGGACCCTATCCCTACCCTCCAGCATATCTACCTCTCTTCCCAGCTTAGTGTCATCTGCAAACTTACTAAGGGTGCCAATCATCCCATCATCTAGATAATTAATGAAAATGCTAAACAAAACTGGCCCCAGATCTGATGCCTGGTGTACTCCACTTGATACTGGCTGCCAACTAGACATCAAACCATTGATCAGTACTCAATGAGCCCAATGATCTAGCCAGCTTTTGATTCCTGTTATAGCCTATTTATTCAAGCCATACTTCTTTAACTTGCTGGTAAAAACACTATGAGAGATTGCATCAAAAACTTTGCTACAGTCAAGATATATTATATCCTCCACTTTCCTCATAACCACAAAGAGAGTTATCTCATCATAGAAGGCAATCTGGGTGCTCTGGCATGATTTGCCTTTGTTGAATCCATGTTGCCTGTTTCTGATTTCCTTTTTCCTTAATGGTTTCCCTGAGGATCTGCTCCATGATTTTTTCAGGGACTGAGGTAAGGCTGCCTGGTCTGTATTTCTCTGGGTCCTCCTGCTTCCCTTTTTTAAAGAAGGGTACAACATTTGCCTTTTTCCAGTTGGCTGGGATCTCCCACAACCAATGCTCTACAGTCAAATCAGCCAGTTTTTCTCAGCACCCTCAGATGGATTATATCCAGCCATATGGACTTGCACATGTTCAACTTTTCCTAAATAGTCCTTAACCTTCTCTTTCAATACTAAGTGTTACTCACCTTCTTCCCATACTGTGCTGCCCAGTGCACCAATCTGGGAGCTGACCTTGTCTATGGAGATGGAGGCAAAAAAGCATTGAGTATTTCAGCTTTTTTGGCAACACTAGATTGACTTCCTCATTCAGTAAGGGTCCCACACTGACCTTTTTGTTATCCTTTACATACCTTCTTAGCTGCAACTCCAGTTGTGCATTGGCCTTTCTGATTAAACCTCTGCATGCTCAAGCAATATTTTAATATTCCTTCTTACTCATTTGTCCAGATTTCTATTTCTTCTAAGTTTCCTTTTCATGTTTAAGCTCATCGAAAATTTCTCTGTTAAGCCAAGCAGGCCTGCTTCCATATTAGTTATTCTTTCCTCACATTGGGTGAGTTTGTTCCTACACCCTCAATAAAGGTTCTTTAAACTACAGCCAGCTCTCCTGGACTCCTTTTCCCCCCTCATATTAGCCTCCCATTGGGATTGTACCCATCAGTTCTGTGAGGAAGTCTGAACTACATGTCCTTGTTCCTATGTGAAATTCTTCAAAAGTTAATTTTTGAGTTTCAACTTTATCTTGGGCATTCTTGAAACTTTTTACATTGCCTGTAATAGCAGTTCTGTTCCTTTGACCATTCAAGGCTGACTGTTCCTCTAGATGAATTTACCTTCTAAAGCCCATTAACTGCTCATGAAATAGCCAATATGGGGTGATGTGTTTCCTCCCTTTTGGAATTGAACCAAGCCGATGGCAGGGCAGAAGGGAACAGGCCAACTGCCCTGGGGCCTGGTGATTCAAAAGGACTCCAGCAGTAGAGACTGGCATGCCAGGCCCTTTAAACCACTGTCAGAGCCCTGCATGGTACAGTCCAGGCAGTGCTGAGGGACTGATGGGAGGAGGCTAGTTCCAGCCCCGGCCCTTCTGTCTGAGGCCCTGCCCCTTTTGGGAATGTGGAGCTGGCCACCTGGGTTGAATGAAAGTCCTTACTGGCCTCTGCATGAAAGTCCAAATTCTACTCTTAGGTGATAGTTTAAAATGTGCTGTTTCTCTTAGGCTGTTTTTTGGCAATGATGCTTCAATTTCTATTGGAAAAGACTGAGGGAGGCTAAAGGGGTTTCCACAGTTTTATAATTCAGAGCTAAATATTTATTTTTCATCCATTTAAAATATTGAAAAGGGTAACATAATTGTTTATATTCTTTTTCCAGGATTTATGCAAGTCCTGTGTGGTTGAAATAGATGTGTGGACTAGGGGAATGAACAGATATTTTCATCTCTAACTTTGTATTTACTTTTACATCATTGTTTGAATGATTAATTATTTTTTTCCTTTTCAGTTGTGTTTTTTTGCTGGAGACATAGACCCGCCACTATTTTTATATCTAAAACTAGAGCAATACTTAGAACATCTTTTACTTTATTTTGCTTTAATTCTTTTAGCAGACAGATGATGCAGCACAGACTGACGGCCAGCAACAGACACAATCCTCTGAAAACACAGAAAACAAATCACAGCCGAAACGGCTGCATGTCTCAAATATACCCTTCAGATTTCGAGATCCGGATCTGAGACAAATGTTTGGAGTGAGTACTCTAGTTTTGTTTGTATGCTTATTATTGTCATATTTTAGAAGACACATTATCTTTACATTACAGAGGCACTGGCAGCAGTACCTAAAATTAAGATTACCTAATGCTTTCTATTGTAAGACCATTTTCCCATTACTTATAACTGATTGATTTGCTTATACTATATATATATATATATATATATATATATATATACACGCTACAGAGCTATAACCTAATGGCAGATCTCCAGAATATTGTATTTTTTGTACTCAAGGAAAGCAAGTAATTAATAATGGCTTAAGTTATTACACATTTACATACTCCCTGCCCTATGAAATCTTCTGTTCACCTTGAATCCACACCTGTGGTTGTGGATCTTTAAAAGCATCACAGTAAAAATAGGCATTACTTGGCTTGGCTTAACTGTATTTAACCTTCCTTCTCAAGGCCAGGTGATATTCCAGTGCTACATTTCGGGCGGGGAGGGGGGTGAGTGGGTTGCACCTATTTATATTATCTTAATAAACATAAATAACACACAGAAACCCTTATGTTGGAACAGCATATAGTATTCAATTTTTAACCCTGCAGTAACTGTATGTTAGTATGAATATATAATTGTGCTACATGGGGTCTCAGGGGAACCAGCTGAGGTTACTCCGTTAAGGTGCACTGCAAGAAATAAGACAGCCAGTCCCCAAAGCTGATGGTTATTACAGTATTTATAGTCAATAAGCCAGCACAAAACAGCTTCTGCATTATATTAGTGGTCAATGAAAAATCCACACCACTTAGTTCCCTTGAAATACCCAGCCTCAAGCCACCACTCAGACACCCCAGCCAAATAAAGTTCTACACACTCTTGTAGCCAATTTTTCTTAAAATGTATTAAAAGAAAAAAGGGAGCATTGGTTGGACCTCCCTGGTCCAGCACCCTTGGAACTCAAACCAGGGAATTTGCAAGATGAGGGAAGGTCCCCTGCCAACCCCTCCCCCCCCCCGCTCTCTGATCTTCAGCACTGCCAACTCCAGGCCCCACTACTCCCAGCCCAGGCCAGGCTGTCTACTGAGTTGCTGTCCCTGTCTGCTGCCGTGCCTGCAGACTTTGGCCCCACACTGCTGCAGGCTCCAGCTCCGGTCCCACGCTGTCATTGGTCTGACTTTGGCCCTGATGCCGCAGGCTGCCAGGGATTGCTGCCAGCTCCAGCCCTGGTCCCACTGCTGTAGACTGCCGGGGACCTGGCTCTGGTTCTGGTCCCTGCACCATAGGCTGCCAGGGACAGTTCCAGCCCCAGTTCCATTGCCATTGGCTGCCGGGGGCTGCTGAGGGCTCAGAGTCTGGCCTCAGCCCCATGGAAGTCTGCAGGCTCTGGCTCTGGCCCAGGCCCCATGTTGCCATGGGCTGTCACCAACCCTGGCCCCAGTCCTGCTGCCATGGGCTGTCACGTGCTGCCAACAGTTCAGGTTCCTGCCCCATGACAGCCTTCAGGTGCTGATCCCGCTTCCGCAGGTTGCCCAGGGCTCTGACCCCGGCCCAGTGCTACCATGGGCTGTCTCTGGCCTGATCCTGCATTGCCAGGGGCTGCCCCGGACAGGTCCCAGTGCTGCAGGCTGCCAGGGATTGCTGTCTGCTCCAGCCCCACTGCTGCTGTGGGCTGCCATGGGCTTCAGCCTGCTCTGCTCCTGAATTGCCCTCCTGCGCTATACTACTGGGGCTCTCTGATCCAGGAACATCCATGGATGTTGCCAGACCAGAAAGTGCCAGTTTTGGGGTGCAGCCTTTATATATATAGACATGCGTTCAGTTCCTGAGGTTCACTTTCATAAAACAGATGATCTTGTAGTTGCAAAATGTACTTTTAGAATTTAGTCCATGGTTATAGTCCAAAATCCGTATCTAGGATGACTTCAGCCAACGACTGGGACATCAGTCCTTGAGGCTCAGGTTTCTCCTGTATAAAATTTCAATTAGATCTGAGACTCTAAGTCACTGTTCATTAAAGGGGTTCCAGGATATCCTGGGATATCATTTCTTATGGCTTGCAGCTTCCCCTGGAGCATCCGAGCATCCAAACAGGATCAGGACCCGAGGGTCTTTTTACATTTGCAGCAGAAGGAGACTCTTGGCCTTGGAGAAAACATTAGTCATTTGATGTAACCTTCTGTTTCCCAGACATCATGGTAATTAACATGAGGTAATTTATCCATTAAGCTGTTTACCACAAACTCTAAAGAAACATGTAAACAACTTCTTTGATCAAGTTTCATCATAAAAGTTAGTATTCCCTTCTGATCTTGAATCCGAGCTATAGTAACAGACAAAAATTGTTCACATCATAAGACCTCAGGAAACACCTACCATTCTAATGCTCTAACAATGCAATTTTGCATTTCAAACGTCTACTCCAACATAATGTAACAGCCCATTTATCATATACACGTCCTCCCAACAAATCTTGAAAGGTCCATCCTGTGTCCCTTTTCTCGCCATGTGCCACATTTTAATCAAGGCACAAAGTATCAAGTTATTCAAGGCACAAGTACTCAAGACGAATAATCACTATAATATGTAATGAATTTATCTTCTAATTGCTTGTTGTTGTTGTTTGGATTAGAAGAAATATCTACTTAAATATATACAAGGAGCTGAAACCTGTCATGATAATGGGGAAAGGGATATTTTCTTATAAACATATCTAAATTGCCCTAGCAACTCTCCCTCCTCTTCTCCACCAAATACAAATACATTTCAGAACTCAGAATGCTAAAACATCTGATGATCTGTGAGAACTAACCTGAATAAATATATGTTAATCAGTTAAAATTAAATTTAAAGAAAATGACTCTGGAAAAAAAAAGGTGGATTCTATTTCTAAATGCATAAAATACAGGGCTGTTTTGTGGGTGTTAAAATTCTCCTGTCAACAAACTAAATTTAATTTGTTTTTTGCTACCAAGTTTTTAGGCTGCAGAAAACTCAAATAAATCTTACTTTCAAATTGGAAGCTGGCAGGAATTCCCCAGGTTCAGTATGACTTGATGACAGAAACACAATTGAAGCTATAAGCCTTCCACTCATAAGCTGAGACAAACAGATTCCTAAAAAACCCCAGCAAAATCAGTTTTTCATTGTTAAACCAAGCTGGGCAATGCAGAGAAATCTGAGCTTCCTAAACTGGTGGGAAATTCAAATTTCCATAATTGAGAATTCTACAGAAGTTTCTGAAATGAAGCCTGATGTTGAAACCTTTTTTTTGCATCTTGGTTCTGTTATAAACACGATTTAAGAACATAAGAACATAAGGGGCATGAGCAGAGGAGAGCAGGCTTGTTTACTAGTTGTCTTTTTCTAACTTCCCCTAGCTGTATGTATCAGTTTAATCATTAGAGAATCATCTGTTTATAGCCTAATAATACCAGTTGTCACAATAAGGCAAAGGATAACAGGTGTGTGCTGCTTTTCCTAAAAAGTCAGTTTTTTTTATCATGGAGTAAAGTCTAATTTCTGGAGAATCTCATACAGCCACTAGGTTATTCTTCTGACTGGATTATTTTGTCTTTCCACTGTAGTATATTGTTTATGTCACTTACATTGCCTCACCAGAGTTACACTGCTTCACTGACATGCTAGTGACACATGAAATAGCAGAACATGACACACTGAGTGATGTATTGGAAAGTGTCATATTATAAAATGTGTCACGTCAAAAAATGTTCTGACTTATCCATACTAAATACTGCCCAGGGTTAACATTTATTCCCTTGACCAAAGCAGGTAATAGTGAAACCTTTTTTTCTGTGGGACAGGACCAGTGCATTTTTTTGCATGTTTGAACAGGATCCACAGCTATGATAAAACCAATAATAATAGTAATTATTATAGGATGTAGGGTTTATTCCCAAGCACAAGTAACTTTTCTCCTCAGTGGAGTTTCAGTAAGGTAGGACAAGGGAAAAAAAAACACCACTCTGGTGGAAATGTCTTTTTATCTTCTTTGAGGAAAGCTGTGATGTGTTATTTTAGAAGATAAGGGGGAAATCCTGGCTTTACGCATCCCCGTTTTATTTTTAAATAAAGCAAGGATTTCACTCTGTGTCTTTACTCACAGCCAGAAGTAGCTGTAGCAAATATCTCCTTGTTCCTCTTCATTCCACTGGGGGCAACTGAAGCAAGGTGAACGGGCTAATGTTCCTCTGAGGATGAGGGGGAGGTGATAAGCACATTTCCCTTTCTGCCCCCTCCCTTCTGTTCTATCCTTTTCCCCTGACAGGAGCCCCCCTCCTGTGGCTGGGAGCAGCAGGGCAAGGCCCCAGCCCTCGTGAGGCCAACCCAGCACCCACAGCTCTTGGGCAGTGTGTCCACATCGCACCCAGGTGCCAGCCTCAGTGCTTGGGTGGCTTGTCAGTGCAGTCACCATGTGCAGGAGAAGTCCTAGGGATCCGGTAGCCAGGCAGTGTGGTGGCTGTGCTCTCAGCCCTGAATTCCTCCTTCCCAGTCCCGAGTTCTTCCCAACCTCCTTGCCTGAGCACCCATGCCCTATAGCCTCCTGCCCTGAGCCCCTCACATCCTCCAGCCCCCTGTCCTGAGTTCGTCTCTCTCTCTCTCTCTCTCTCTCTCTCTCTCTCTCTCACACACAACACACACACACACACACACACACACACACACACACACACACACACACACACACACACACACACACACACACACACACACACACCCTTGCCCTGAGCTCTCCATTCTGCTTCCCACACCTAAACTTATAATAGATACCGTTGTACCACAACCCTCCCACCCCCATGTCCTGAGCCCCCCATCGAGGGGGGTTGCAGTACCTGTAAGAAATTCAAGTTACTTTGAGAAACAAAATGAATGAGGTAACATCAGTTATTGGACCAACCTCTTTTCCTGAGAGAGACCAGCTTTTATGCTTCTTCAGAGCACCTGAAGAAGAGCTTTGTGTGACTCAAAAACATGTCTCTCTCACCAACAGAAGTTGGTCCAATAAAAGATATTACCTCTCCTACCTTTTCTCTTTAATGTTACTGTAATTGAGTTTAACTATAACGTGGTTCACTGTCAGCAGGTGCTGATATATTTTAATTGCTCTTATTGATTATGCAGCATTGTAGTGGAACAGTTTTAGCTGTGTACCAGATTCATCACAATATGTATTTGTTTCAGCTACTCTCCAATTTGTCATTTTTTATTGTATAACTGACCGTACTGAATCTTCTATATATTATGACATATCTCTGCTACATCTCTGTAAGGATGTTTTCAAATTTTCTTATGTTCATGTGACTTTTCTATTTCTTTTCAGCAATTTGGTAAAATCTTAGATGTTGAAATTATTTTTAATGAGCGCGGCTCAAAGGTAAGCAGTTTAATTCACCAGAAGAATCAGTTAATTGATTTTTAGTATTTGATAAGATTAAGAGAAAACAACTGCACTGGTGTAATAAATGTATCTTAAAAATCCATTTGAATGGAAGCACTCTTTGTTGCCTTTTGTCAATTTTCCAAACAGCATGAAATTCAATGGATTCATATAAAATCCTTTAAAAAGAAAAATTCTAAGTATTATAAACTGTTGACAGTTCAATGGGAAATTTGCGTGCTTGTTTTAAATGTAATAATATATTGTTTGGGCTGATTCTTTATCTTCAGTGATAATTACCTTGCTCATTTTCCAAAATGAGTCATGTTTGCAGAAAAATAAGCAGATCATTTGCTAGAATAGGTATTTTCTGCTATTGAAATGAAAGTTGCTAATATAATCTAATATCCTCTTGAGTAATTACTCAATAAAGTGTCATTTTTCCAGATTATTGAAGTGCAGATGTTTTCCTGGTTAGTTAAAAACTTCAATGCACCAACCCTTTGAATACAATTTATTTTAGAATTTCTACTCATAAAGACATTGTACTCTATTGTACATTTATTTTACTTGTCCTGAAAGTTACTTTGCTTTAAATTTATAGCCTGATTTATTAGGTATTTAAGAAATAAAAAAGTAAAATGTTATGATTAGGTAGTTTACATAAAATGGTGCAAAACAGCAGTCATTTTCCCAGTAAATCTTACCTGTATCAGCTGCACTATAATTTTCTATGCATAGGTCATATGCATGGTAACTCTCCTTTCCGAATCATTCTAATCTTTGTCCTTCTATATATCAGATTTGTAATAATTCTTCTTCTCCTGTATGAGTCAGTATTAATGATGGAAGCCTTTTCAGCTTTCAGTATGTCAGATACATTATAATTCTCTCTTCTATCAGATATGCTATAATCCTTCTGATAATCCTTCTCCCTAAAATGTGAGCATTTTTCAGTTCTAAATTTTAAATGATCCCCTTTTCCTCTGTATAAAATGATAGTCATCATAAGCTTCATACTTCAAAACTTTTTTCAGTTGCTTTATCATTCATAAATTGACATTCCTCAAACCTAGTTAGAATACTTTGTAAAAAGATGGGGAAGTGTATAACTCAAAAGATTGATGATTTTAAGGCAATACAGGAATTTTAACTTCCATTTAATTTTAAAACTAAATTTTAATTTTAGGTTGCCACTTCAAATGGGCTCAGTTTGGTAGTGCCTAAACTCTGTTATCCTTATCTGATGGCTGCTCGGTAGTCTTTGTGAAAGAAACTGGTTATCTAAGACTTGTTCCTAGTAGATAGATTTAAATCATCACAATAGGCAACTTGGGTGATTTCCTGAGCAAGTTCAAGGCTTGACTGGGTAATGGTCAGTATATTTACCTTCTCACCATGAATGTTTTAATACCTTGGAGTTTTTTCCAGTATCTGCACTAATGCAGAACCTTGTTAGATGGATGCTTCACCAGCTCAAGTCAGCAGCATGTCTACATCGGTTAGCATCCGTGCAAACCTCCCACTCACCTACAGTATAAAGAAGCTCTTAGAGAGGGTCTCACAAGACTCATTTGCCTCAGCACCCTCCCCAGCAGTGATTAAAAGAATATAAAAGGTGCCAGTAATGCTGTTAAGAAGCACAATCATATCACCTTTTGCATGTAGACAGAAATTGAGCTTGAGTACTTCTGTATGCTGCAAACTGCAACTTTCATCAAACAATTCAGATCCAGAAAACATGAGTGTTAATGCAACACTGCTCCGAGAAGGCAAGCTGAGGGAACTCACAGGTTTCCCACTCCAGTCCTGTGAGGGCAATTTAGTTTATATCAGTTAGAACCAGACTCATTGTAATATTGCTCTGGCATTTTAATCTTGAACATGCTTCCCTAGCAAATCTGTTGAGTTCCTGAGTTTCAGTAGCATGTCCATAGCTGATGAATATAGGTTTTTGTCCTTTCGGGATGATTGCAGAACTGCTGATTTTTATGCTTTTGCTCTAGAGATGTAAAAGAACTTTAATGACAATGAATACCATTTTTTTACTCTTGACAATTATTGTTTTTTACATTTAAAAACATGTATGTGCTCATTTATGCAGAATATAAGTGAGGTCATTTAGCCCTTAAAAAAAAAGCCCCCTACCGTCTCCCCAATCAAAACCAAGACTATCCATTGCCATTTATAACTTAATGGACAAGTAAAGGTTTCTGGAGGGTTTTTTTTTAATGTTCTTTAATATATTTGAGCACTTGACAATTCACAATGTGTAGTAGTATAGCAATAAATATATGTTTACATAATGAATCAGAGTTGCTGTTATGCTGAGTATGGAGTGTACATAAATATGTAAAAGTATGGGCATGATGGATAAAAGTTATTTTCCAGTAAAATTTCTGTAAATTAAAATATGAGTGTAAGAATTTATATAAAGGCTTTGTTTAAATAATATGAAAACCCAAGAAAAAATAAATGTAAGGAATTCAAAATTGTGGCTGCCATACATTCCTAAATGTTTGGATTTTTTGTCTTATAGCTCCAATATTAACTAAAGGTGCTTTCTTCTTTCTGATATTTTATTTTGGGTGTTCCTTTTATTCTCAGTGTTTAAAATAATCTAGAATGCACAGTGGTGCTATTGAGCAAACAGGCTTACTCAGGAGAGTGTTTTTAGAATTCCAGTTCCTGATTAACAGCCCATGAACTCATACCAAATTATCAGTTGACAGAAAAGAGAGTTGGCTATTGTGCTGAGAGGAGACAAACAATATTGGAGCAACTTGCACTATTATGTTTACCAGTGGATCAATGGATCAGTGTTAAGATTCTGCTAAGGAATTCTCTCAGAGGCACTTGAGTTTGTTTCCAAAGCTATTACAACATGGGAGGTTTGATGGGGTGGGCAAATAGCACTTGAAAGTAACCGCTATGTTGTTTCAGAATTAATTAGAGGAGGATGGAAAATTAAACCTATACATTACTGGTGTACACACACATGCATGCATACACTTCCCTACATAATGCAAAAGCATAGATAAATCTATGGCTTGACTAGCTAAAAAGAATAACAACCTACACTTTTAAAAGTAATTCCTAATAATTTATTAATGTTTGCTTTCATACACTAATTCACGTTTTTGGCTTCATGTATATGATATTCTGAATGGTTTGTGTGTGTTCTTGTTTAGATGGAAGGGGTTTTTTTTCATGTTGAATGTATGAGCTTCCCCTCCCCACAAAGAAATGCTAATGTTCTGCCCCTCCCCTTTCCCAATCCCTACACCCTTTTTGCTAATACAGGGTAAGTGATAATAAGTTAGGGTATGTCTACACTACAGTGCTATTTCGAATTAACTTAATTCGAAATAGTTAATTCAAATTAAGCTAATTCGAAACAATGCATCTATACACAAAAACTATTTCAAAATAGCATTTTGCTATTTCAAAATAGCACGTCCACCCTGAGTGGACCCTGAACCGAAGTTAAGGCTGGCCAGAACCAGTGCCGGCAGGGCATCAGGTTAGGACTTAGTGTGTGGGGCTGCTGCCTGAGGCTAACTGAGCTCCATGCTTAAAGGGACCCTACCCCCACCCCGGACAGACAGTTCTCAGGGTTCCCCGCTTGCTTGTCTACCTCGATGAGGGACAGCAAAGCAGTCCTGTCTTGGAGTGCCCTCAGTGCCCGCACTCGGGACATCACAGCACTCGGCCATATGGAGCCGGAGCTGCCCCTGGGCACACCGGTGCGTCTCGTGGGGTCGTTGCCATCAGCCCGGCTGCACTCGCTGCAGGCTGCCATCCGGGGGGGGGGCGATCGGGGGGCTGTCAGGATCCATGAGGCCCTGAGGGAGAGCGTCCACCCTGAGAAGCCCTCAGAGCCTCCCCGGTCCTCCCCACCGGGGGCTTGTGCCCCATTCCTCCCTCATGTCCTTCCACTTACCCCTCCCTAGCCCCCCTTCCTGATGTCAAATAAAAGACATCTATGTTCAAAACTAGAAACTAGGTTTATTGAACAAAACTGGGGGGGGGAGGAACCTCTGGGGAGACTGGGAAAAGGAGGTGGGAGAGGGGAAGAGAGAGGGTGGAAGAGGGGAGCGGGAAACCTAGGAGGAGGGAGCTGGAAGGGGGAAGCAAGGGGAAGAAGAGGGAGGGGAAGCTCAGGGCTCAGGGTTGGGGGACTCGCCAGACCAACTTGACTTTCATGCTAACCTGCTCCTGGGTTTGCATGTGGCCTTTGGTGGCCAGGCTGGCAGCTATCCTGCCATAGACGGCCGCATTCCTCCGTCTAGTGTGGGAATCATGGACCTTGGGGGCATCCCCCCCAACCTGAATAAGGTCCATGATCTCCACCCTGGACCAGGAAGGTGCCTGCCTTCTCCAGCCCCTGTCAGGCTCCTGGGAGCTGGCAGACTGCTCCTGGGGAGTGGTGGACGGCTGGCTGCCAGTGGCTTGCTGGCTCATGTTTTGGGGACACTGGGTCAGGGGCCCCGATGGCCGCTGCTGGCTCTGGGCTGGCAGGCTTGGAGCTGGCACAGGCACTGTGGCCAGGGTATACCCCTTTAATGGCTCCGGGGCTGGGGGAGAGGAGAGTAAGTTTTCCTGGTTGTGCCCAGAGTGGCCACCAGGGCTCCCTGGGAAGGGCTGGAGGGCCCCTATTTCGAATTAAGTGTCTACACAGCACTTATTTCGAATTAGCTATTTTGAATTTGGTGTTACTTCTCTTAGAATGAGGTTTACCAAATTCGAAATAAGGGCTCCACTATTTCGAATTTATTTTGAAATAGCAGTTTGCCTGTGTAGACACTAGGAAAGTTAATTCGAAATAACTGCTATTATTTCAAATTAACTTTGTAGTGTAGACAAACCCTTCGAGTGCTGGGAAGAAGTTACTGGGTTGGGTGGACATTGACTGCAAAATTTAACAATGGATTAGAGCAGGTGGAGAAGAAGAGGGTGACTAAGTTATGAATAGAAACAATGTTACTAATAGGGATGTTAAAAATTGTGGATCAGAGTAACCGTATAACTGCTAAGCTTTATACTGCAGAGCCTGCAGCGAAGCCCCCCAGAGCAGGGCTGCCAGCCCCTGCTGGCCCTGCTCCTGGGGAGGTGGTTTCACTGCCGCAGGAAAGCCTCCTCCCCACGAGTGGACTGGGCAGCCCTTGCCTGCTTGGCTCTCAGGGAGGTAGCTTTGCTGCCCTACCACAGGAAAGCCACCTTCCTGGGAGTTGGTGAGTGTAACCAAGACCATTAACCGATAAGCATCAGCTTGTTGGTTAAGCAGTTATTCCATTATATTTTAACAACCCTAATTGTTACAGAGACTCCATATTTCCTTGGGAAATAATGTTACCATGTTTGAGAAAGTAGTGGCAGCTTGAGTTAGCAGAATTATAGATACCTATTTTCATATCAAGATTGTCTTAATAAATTTTGTCCTTCGGGGTTTATGCCATGCTCATTAACACAGTGGTGGGGAAGAGGTGTATGGAGGTATAGTGTCTTTGCCAAGTCATCGCAACTACGGTGCTACCATTGGGCTGCTATGGTGGCATGGTATAGACCAGTGTTTCTTAAACTTTTTAAGACCAAGGAACACCAAACACCAATTCTTTTTATGAGGAACACCAAGGATTTTTTGCTGAGGGAGGAAAAAAAAGGTCGGGGGGGAAATGGATCAGGGAGAAAGTTATTGAGCAAAAAGGGTCGGGGGAAAGTTATTGAGAAAAAAAAAAGTCATCTGCCCCTTTAAGGGTGGCCATTTTGAACTCTGTTGTTCTCTGCGGCACAGAGTTTAAGAAACACTGGTGTAGACATTTCTTACACCAATAGAATGTTTTTTCTTGTTGTTGTAGTTAATCCATCTCTTCAAAACGTGTTAGCTTTTACAGTTAGGGTGTTGCCTTTACAGTAAGAGTTAGGTTGACTTGTATCACACCTGAGCCCTGGTTTACACTAGGGCTTTATGTTGAAATAACCCCCCTAAAGTCAAATTTATAAGTGGAGCATCCACACTACCAAGCCCGTTATTTCGAAATAACGGATCACTTAATTTGAAATCTGTACTCCGGCTTTTCATCAGGAGTAATGCTAATTCCAAAACAGTTATTTTGAAATAGTGGTAGTATAGACACTCTGGTGCCACTATTTTGAAATAACTACTCCCCAGAGTAATTCAAACTAATTACTCCCCGGTGCTTCCTAGGACTCTAAGTTGAGGAAGTACGGTCCATATTTATGGAACCTGCCTCTGACTAATTTCAAGGCTTCCCCGTAGTGTGGACATGCTAGTTCCATTTTGTTAATTCAGCAGTTAAGTTGAATTTACTAATTTTGCAATAGTTTCTTAGTGTAGATGTGGCCTAAGTGACATATTTAGATTGATCTAATATTTAGATATAGATCAGGCCTAAGAAAGATGAGCACTATGCAAGAAAAGTTATGCAGAGAATAAGTTTGTGAGTAAGGATGAAAGTGGTCCTGAATATTGTGTATAGCTGGGACAAAATTTCTTTTATGTCCAGGAGAAGAATTTGGAATGGGAAAACTGTCCTTAACAGTGGTTCATGTATGTTTTGCACATGCTTGTTCATTTAAAACACTGAGCATGATTAATGTTTTTCTGCTGGGATAACCGGCCCTAAATTATTGGGGGTGACATGCAAAAGCATAGCATTGGCAATATTTGAATTGTTTCAAAGGGTTGGCGTACATTTCTGATCGTGATATATAAATGTTTTGTTTTTAAATACTGAAATGTTATGTTTAAAGTTAGTTCGCAACAATGTGATTGTTAGATGAAGAATTTTAATTTTAAGTTTAAAATCATATGTATGTGCTATAGCACAATAATAAGAAAAAGAATGCTAGTGAGATTAGAAATCTTTGTTTAGTCTAATATAAGAATGTTAAGTGCTTAGAAAAATTAAATAACTAATATGTTTGAAGTATTTAGTGGTTAGTTTTTTCATTAGGTATGTCAAAGTTGCATAACCCTGTCCCACTAACATGGGAGAAGGGAGAGTAAACAGTCTGTTGCATGTACTGTATGTCAAAATAATACAAATATGAAGCAGTTGAACTTACTCAAAATGTTTACATTTCTATTACTTTATCAAAGTTTCTTTCTATTCATATCATGTGATTTTGTTTGATTTTTTGAAAACCAGAAAGTTTATGCTTAGTTATAAAAGTACCACTTTTTTTGGTGGTTTTCTTTTCTTTTCTTTTTTTCTTTTCCTTTTTTTCCTTTGGTTTTTGTTTTTTATAAAAAAATAAGTAAAGGCTATACAGTTTGACAAAAGTTTAAATAACCCTAGTGTTGCATGGGAAAAATGTTTCTTACAATCACAACAGCATGATTAAGTAGGCAATGTTTTAGAGTATATTGGCATTCAGTGTTGAATTTTGTGCACATGTTTTTTTTATTTTGTTGAGACTATCTGCATGTTGTTAAAAAGTGGTTGACTTTCTTTTCCCATTATTTCATTTTTTCTATGTGAAGACACTGTAAATTTCAGTTTGATTTCATTTTTTGTTAGATTTATTTTCCTTTGTAGTGACATTGAGAAAGGTATCTTTGGTATCATTCTTTGAATTCTTCAGGGGGTATTATCTAACTGATGAAAGAGAAAAAAAAACTTGTTCACATTTGTCGCTTATTTATTGCACATCTCAGAATGATTATAATTTTTCTAATTTGCATGTTACAGAAATGAAGCAAGAACAAGAAAATATTAAATTAAAGCAAGAGAACATAAGCAAACAAGTGGTCATTGACTGAAATAATAATGTGCATGTTGTTTTCCCCCTTCTCCCTCCTGCATGCAGGGATTTGGTTTCGTAACTTTCGAAAATAGTGCTGATGCGGACAGGGCGAGGGAGAAATTACACGGCACCGTGGTAGAGGGCCGTAAAATCGAGGTGCATGTTCAAAATATTTTCCTTTTCATCTTTTTTATAAATGTCTGCTTCACTCTCATTTGTTGTTTCAGATGCATCATTGGTGTCTTTTGTGTGCTCCCCTTCCCCCTTCCCATTGTTTATATATATATATTTATATATAAAGAAATAATCTGGCCTTACTTGGGTTTTTTTATTATTTTTTTTGTGATTATTATTATTATTATTCTCATTATTGCTCTTAGGTGGATGACAGAAATGGGACAAAATTAAAGCTTTAATATTTTGAAGTTATTATTTTCTATGTTTTATAAATCAATGGGTGCAGTAAATTTTTAAAAAAACAACAAAAGAAATCAAAAACAAAAACAAAACTGTGTGACAGACAAAGGTCGTTTTTTTTTTCTTTTTGATGCTGGGTTGATGTGGGATCCACAGTGGCTTTTAAAATAACTCAGATTAGGAGGTTATAGCAGTCAAAAAATATAAAATGAGTCAAAAATAAAACAAAAGAACTACCAAATCAGAATGTTTGAAAGTTTCATTTCAAAGTAACCACCAGGCTGGTTTTTCTGGTTGGCCTGAACCATCTATACCTATCAGAAAACAAACCCAAATGTTTTTGGTACCACTGGGTCCCCTTCAACACTGCCTCAGAGTCATATTTGTTAGAATAAAAAAAAGAAAGAAAAGAAAAAAAGAGAAAAAATACCAATTGAAAATGCTGTCGTCTTTTGAGTAAGATGTTGCATATTTTGCCTTTTCATTTTCCCCCTTCGACGGTAGCGCTTAGGGCCCTCACCAAACTCTCAGTAACCATGTATACATACCCATGCTGGCGATGGTGCTGAATGGTAAGTGGAGAAGTCCATCTGCCGTTTCACGTATTTAGCGCTGATATACCACGTGAATTTTTTGACTTGTTGTATTAAGTTTTCTTGATGCTATATTTTTTTCTATATTGGTACGCCTGTAATTGAGTGTACGTTTTAAGCAAGCCTGGAAGGCACTGATTGGATTGAGGATATGACTTCGTGCACATCTTACTCAGATTGTTAATTCCATATTGTGTTAAATAATGCACCCTCTTTTTATCCTTTTGTTAGCTGTGATTTTAAAGCTTGAATGATTTTGTTAATTCTTGCAATGAAAAAGGCTCTTGTTCCAAGTGTTGAATGCTAGATGTTGCTTTTCCGATGGTACTTCTCTTCTAAAGGGTTATGTTGCACACTGCTAAAATTTGTTTGTCCCTTTTTTTGACATTTTATTTGTTTCCTCGTACCTTGTCTCTTCCCCCTCTACTCCACTGCATGTTCCTTCATATAAAAATATTTTTTCTGTTTTGAAATATTTATTGTTTCAGTGTTATCATGGAATACAAGCATGCTCTTAAATCTTAAATTATGCAGTACCTTTTTAATTTGCTTTTAATGTGTCTTTATTAAAGTTTAAATGATATGATGTTGCTTTATTGAAATGATTTGTAAGTTTAAATGGTTATGAAAGTAAATGTAATTATATATAGTATGATTTTGTTATGCACCTATTGCCTTTTATAAATTAAATTGCATTTTATTTTTATATGACTAATAGCAGTAATAATGCATGCATTTAATAGTATCACAGACTGACTCTATAACATTTACTAATATCGTTTTTTATGTGCATAGGTAAATAACGCGACAGCACGTGTAATGACAAATAAAAAGACTGTCAACCCTTATACAAATGGTAAGTGCATGAGCTTTTGAACCTTTCTTTTCCAGTCAAATGTCAGAGTGCATGCAAGTCCTGATGTTGCAAGATGCTCCCGTGGCTACTTCTAAACTCCGTCGGCAGAGGGATGTAAATTAGATGTATCAAAAGTGCAAATGAAGCGGGGATTTAAATATCACGTGCTTCATGTGCATAATGGCGGCTGCCTTTTTTTTCCAAAACGGGGCTTTTCGAAAAAAACCCCGGCAGTTTAGACGGGGCATTTTCGACAGAAATGTCAAAATCCTCGGAGTACATGATCTTTCGAAATGGGGCATTTCTGTCGAAAATGCCCCTTCTAAACTGCCGTGTTTTTTTTCCCCCCCCGAAAAGCCCCATTTCGAAAAAAAGTAGCGTCAGTCATTAGTCACATGAAGCGCGTGATATTTAAATCCCTGCTTCATTTGCACTTTCGATACGTCTAATTTACATCCCTCTGCCGACAGAGGGGTGTAGTTTAGACGTAGCCTGTGAGTGGAACAGTATAAAGCCCTAATGATTTCTTGTGGCCTCTATAGGATTTCATGGTACCATCCAAAGCGTTCATTGCAGGATTGAGGCCTATAGTTGGGCAAACAGATGCACTCGAATTGACTTCAGTGTGGGTTCTTGGAGGCACAGCATTCCATTGGCATGCAGTATGTTGCAAGATCAGAACCTGAATGATTAGCTGTGTTAGTATTATGTAAACTGATGCTACATATACCAGAGAATATACTTGCTTGGAAGAAATTTTTCTCTTCTGGCTTTGTGCAATGTGAATATAGCAAAAAATGAACTAATCATGGGGTCAATTTTGCTGATGGAGTTCAGGATGATGGAGTTAAGGATGAAATTTTGAAGGATGTTCTTTTTGTCAACATGAGCTTCTATTTGATATTATCATAATACAGTTTACTTCAGGATTGTTTGTGTTCAACAATTTGTTGAGAAAAGAGTGCAAATTATAATTGTTTTAATATAAGAATCTAATATCACCTAAAAATCATGTCCTTGTTGTTGATTAAACAAATGGGTACATTTTTGCAGACTAGTGATAGAAAAGTCATGAGTAGAAATGGTGGTGGGGTGTTCTAGGAAGTGCTTTTCAAAGAGATCTCCCCATCCCTTTTTCAGTGATTAATTCATCAGGTTTGCCACACAAAAAAATTGTTTTCTGAGAGTTGTTTCAACCGATTAATACCTTTTAACTACAAAACTGGGTTTATCAACCATAATTATTTGTTCTGTTTGGGCTTGGGTACTTCTGCTATAGCCATTCCAAACTAATATCTTTGTCCCTGTTCTAGCCATTAAAAATACAAAAGAAAACTGAACATATATGATCAATAAAGGCAGGTCTCCACAGCTGGCTGACACATTCTTCTGTGAAGAAATATAATGGAACTTATTTTTTTTGCATTTGAGAGCTCATTAGTGAGATTTTGTTAAAAAGTGGGGCAGAGAGAAGTGAGCTGTTTATTTCTTAGTGTCATACTTTTTCTCCCAGCACAATAAAAATAAAAGTGTTCTAAATTTGACATACAATTATCGAGCTATTTATAAATTTCTTCAAGTTCTTCCAGAAACTTTTCTTTCTTTGATGGTATGTCTGTTTAAGTGATAAAAATGGAAAGTGTCCTTGATTGTTGCTTATTTGTATTTAAAATGTCATTTCAATGAATCAAGCCAGACAGATACAAGGCTTGACTGGGTCAAACAATAACATTTTGTTCTAACAATCATATGGAATATTTAATATACATGTGAACAATTCACTCGTTTGCTCAATATGTTTTATGACAGAGATGGTAAAAGATTTGTTATAAATGATTTTGTGCATATTTACATTCATTATATTACAAACACTAAGAAACCAGGTTTTTTTCTACTAAGTGTCAAATATCAAATCCAACCTGAGGGATGATTATGCTTGAAGGAAAACTCAACCTTATTATGAATGTCATCATGCATCTTAGGGACAAGTTTACTTCAGTGTCACACAGAATAGGTGTTACCTTGATTTTTAGTATTGTCATTTTTTTACATCTGAAATATAGAGTCATTAAATTGTGTTGATAAAAGCATTTCTCATATGCTTTAAAGCTTTCTTACAAGCTACTTGTTTTGTGTTCTGCATTTTTAAACTTTTCTCCTGATGGGAAAAATCAGCAATCAGATAGGTAATCCTATACAACGATCTAGATTTATATTGCTTGTTTAAAGTATCACATATGCATCTTTAAACCCCTTTACAAGCTGCTGGAACACCACTGTGCAAGACCTGTTACCGTGTGCCTTGATGTCACAATAAACATTCTGGGCTATAACAATCACTATACAGTACTCATAGAAACAAAATATAGACCTGATTTCCAGTGTCATACTTAGGGTTCCTTAAATAATATCCCCATTATCAAGCTTCCACAAACTCTATGATGATATTTGTCAATCATCTGCCTATTTATAGATACTGAACCAATATTCTCCATGACTGTAATAAAAGATACTGTATTGTTGAAGGTGCCGTGCCACCTTTCAAATGAGATGTAAAAGTTAAAATATAAATATTATGGTGATGGGTTGCCTACCAAAGTGCCACCTGGAACTGCGGTACCACTGAGCCCACCCAACCCACCAGCCTTACAAGCTCTCTTGCAGTCTCCAGCCTGCAATTTTACCAGCACACATACAGGCAGGGACACATCCAGCTGAAGTACACCTCCCTCTGGAGTATAAACCTAAAATTATACTATCTTGTGCTGCACGGGGAACTGTACAGTGTAAGCTCATGAAATTCACCTCCTCCCTCAACGTGGAGAGAGCGAGCACAATAACAGCTTTCTGCCCCAAGTTCTGACCTGCCACAGACTAATTTTAGACAAAGCAAAAATAAGTTTATTAATTGCAAAACATAGATTTTCGGTGATGATAAAGGATAGCAAGCAGATCAAAGAAGATTTTCTAGCAAATAAACAACAACACAATCTAAACTTAATATAAAGAGATTAGATATGACAAGCAAAGTCTCTCCCTTAATGATCATACCAGCAGGCCACATATTCTTAGAAGAAAACTGCACTGTCTTACAGCTTAGAAACCCCATTAGTTCCATTCACAGGCTAAAAATCCCTTTAGCCTGGGTCCAGCACTTCCCTCAGTTCAGTTGAGTCTTTGCAGGAATCTTTTGGGTAGGTAATCAATGAAGAGCCACAAGATGTCAGTCAGCTACTTTACACAGCTTTTGCATAGGATAAGAACCCTTTGTTTCAAAGCTTGGTTTCAAACACCAATCAGTGGAATAATACTGGTACCCCAGCTAGAGTCCAACACTGGGTGACCTGGTCACATGACTGTGTAGTATTACAGCCATGATAACTAGGACACTGTCTGTAGCATTCTCAGGGAGGCTTCCTGGTAGGAGATATGCTTCCAGTGCTGTTAGCTACTCCTCTTGCAGAGGTGGCTAATGCAGAGTGCTGGGAGAGCTCATGCCATGGCCACACTTTCAGTTTAAAGCACTGCTGTGGCCGTGCTGTAAACTGTTAAGTATAGCTAAAGCCATAAACATGTTCGTAATACAGATGTATAGTCAGTGTTCCTAAATTCAGATACGAAAATGAAGTGTTCACACAAATAGGATAATCACATTCTGCAAATCAAAACTTTTCAAATGAAATCTCACATGACCTATCTTGCATTAAAATACATCAGAATTCTGCCATAATCATACCATATAATAACATCACCGTGAATAATGTGGGGTGCAGTGTCACAATTAAATGATGTGTTCCTCTATATGAGAGTCAGCATTTGCAAGCTATGTCTGAGGCAAGTAATCTGGAATAATTTGTTTACATATGTAGAGATTCTTAAAAGTCCTTTTTGAACATATGGGGCTGTTTTTTAAAATGTGTGTATATTTTAGTGGTAGGCATAACACAGTCATACCACACATAGTTTTGTCTTTTATGTACTTATATTAGATTTTTGGAGATTGCATTGTTAAAAAATTATGATATGCTATATTTTTTTGTGTGTCACACAGACTTGTTACTAGTAGTTTGTTAGCAGAGATTATATAATGAATGTCATAGACACACTCTGAGCCAACTGTAAAGCAGAACAACCTGGAGTTTTAACAGATATGTACATGCAGTTTGTTTTATACAGCGTTTCTTTTTTATGAGTTAGGAGTTCTTGGAAATAAAACCGTAGAAAATTCCCAAAATGGTTAATTAGTAAAGAAATCATAGTTGCTAACACAGCTGGCCAAGCAACTTTATGCTTGCAGATAGATTTTTTTTTTTTGTTACTTAACCTTGTGCTTGTCATTTCTTTTGGAAATATAACTTCTTTTTTTTATTTTGAGCGGGATGTTTGTTAAGAAGGTGAATTAGACTAGCAAAGTGACTTTTAGACGTCTTTAGATTTTCTAGTTTGTTGTGCTCCACATTTATTCCAGGAAGGTTTGTTCTTCAGTCTAATGCTAATTTTATAATTTAAGGCACTAGACTGAAACATATAGGCTTAAAGGGTACACAGGCCTGTATAAATGGTGTTAGAGGAGGGGTTTCACCTATGAATGAGGAACATGCAGCACAAGTCAGGACAGGGACATAGAGAGGTGCTTCAAAATTCACCTTCGCATTGTCTTGATTTGGGGGCTTTTGCATCCTGAGCTAGTACCTAAGAATCTGAAACCACAGTCAAAGATAAGCTCAGTGAAGGGGCAACCTTGCCACTCCACTTTCCTCCAGCCATGCCCAGTATGCAAACAACCAAAGGAAATGTGCTAAAAGAACCGCTATGCCAGTAGGGTATCCTCTTACATTGGGGTGATCTTGTCATGGCTAGTTATGGCCAGTATGCAGCCAGAATCCACTGGCAACTTGATGCAAAGCAAACACACCACGCTATTGCATCTGGCCTTAAAAGTGGAAAATATCCTTCGATGGAGTTATGTCCATCTTCCTGCCAACACTGGATAGCTGCCCACAGTACCTGATTGCTCCCTACAGTGCACTTAACTTATATTTCTTTCAATGAATATATGGATTTAGTTTTTCACTGTTTCAGCTTTTAGTTTCAACATGAGCGGGAGATTAGTGCAGTGACAATAAGGCAAATGCATCAAATTATACTCACTTGGGAGAATTTGTCTCATCTAACTGCTAAACCATGATTCCTTGGCAGTTCCTTGCTCCTATCATTCTTGATTAACCCATACAGTTATGGACCAGTACATAGTTCATTCACAAGACAAAGTAAAGTTTAATTGCTGTTATTTTCATGACGAATGAAGACATCCCTGTCTTAGCTTCAAAAGGTTGGACGGTACAGCCACCAGAACGGGAGTGGGAAGGAAATGAAATATGAATGACTCTCAGCTGAAAGCATCAATCTGCATCTCCTGGGATTTTTTTTCCTCTTGGACAAATTGGGTGGCCATTAGTGTTAGTTCATATCTGAAGCAATATGTGTCATCCTCATTGACAGCAGATACTGAAGGACCTGAAATGCACTCAGAGCACACATCTTTTTGACTGCACTGATCTGGGAAAACTTGGTGAAACACAACATTCAAAGTATCCATTGGTAGCACTTAAAACCTAGGTATTCATGAAAATTCCTAGAAAACTCCACAAGAAAAAAATCAGTAGTCACAGTGGCTCAACCAATTTCGAACTTAGGTAATTACATTTTGGATAGTTAAGATATTGAAAGGTAGACTGTGTGTGGTATTGTTCTTCACTATTAGTTCTATCTTATCAGTGAATAGTTTTTATGGAAGAACGCCCATCGTTTTGGCTCTGACATTCGTGGGTGTTCTAAAAGACAGTTATAGCGTCTCATGCCACAGGTGGCTACATTTCAGGGATAGATGAAGGTGATTCTAATAAGTTCCAGTTCCAGGGTGAACAGCACCTGTTATCTCTCTGTGGGCACTTCTCTCAAGTGTGTGGGCAGTTTGCATATACTTCTGTCAGAGTGGAAGCTTGTGTTTCAACCCACTTTGAAACTGGATCACTGGGCTACAGCACTCCCTGTTTACCAACCATATTTATTTCCATCTGGCCCAACCATGTCTATCTCCAGCAAGTCCAGCTGGATATCTTCTCTGCTATGGAATCCTTTCCAGGAGCTGTGATCAGCTAGTATAAGCAGTGTTCAAAACAGTTATGAGTTTATGAGTTAAAAATAAGCAAAGACAAAGTGTATAATGTCTTAGCCAAAACTTAGCCTTTTCTTGAAAGGTTAACTTGAGCTTCTTCTTAATTCAGGCACCATCCCTCCCCTCCCCCACTCAAGCACTGAGGCTGGAGGAGACAGGATGCTTCCTCCAACTGCTGACTCATGAACAGCTTCCCGCCCAAGAAACTGTTCTTGTGCTTGACTTATTTTATCCAGTGCAAACTATCTTTGTCTGACCTAGGACTGTGACGCTGACCTGTTTTAAATTGGTTTATGGATGTCACCAGAAGTGGTCTGAAGCAGCTTGCAACTAATGGTTTCCTTGTATTATCTGTTTGAGCAGAAGACAATTACATTCTGTTTATTATCATTGTTTTGGCTAATTGCAGGATTTAAACCCCTAGTCACCATTTATGCAGTAGAAAAATAACCAAGAAACCTGAATTCCCACATTCCTCACATCATATATCGGCTCCACTCCTGCTCAGAAATGAAAATAATGCAAATGTCTAGTTAATTCAAGTGATGCAGGATCAGGATCGTAGTTTTTAAGTTCAGCATTTTGGGATGAAAGGTCTGATACAAATATGAAAGACCATACACTCTCTGCATACAGGCTTAGGTTTTCTTTCCTTTACCTGCTGCCTCTGGATAGCTGAGATCCAAGTCATCTCATCTCCCAGGTGAAACAGCTTTAGTAGACTAAGGCCATGTCTATACTTACCCATGGATCAACGCTCCGGAGGTCAATTTTCTGGCATTTGATTAAGCAGGTCTAATAAAGACAAGCTAAATTGGATGCTCAGGGCATCCTGTCGACTCTGGTACTCCTACTCTTTGCGAGGAATAATGGCAGTCGACGGGAGCATTTCTCCCATCGACATCCTGCTGTGGGGATGGCACCAAAGTTCGAAGTAAGATACGTTGAATCCAGGTATTTGGCTGGAGTTGAGCATCTTAATTCGAATTTATCTCCTGGCCTAAGAAGAAAGAAGCTTTCAGTGACCATCAGTTAACTGGGGAGAGGATGAAAGTGTGTGGAGGAACCTTTCATGTAACTTGTCACATTTGTTTTAATAATTGCCAGTCTTTGCTAAGGCAAAGCTTGAACTAGGTATGTTCTCATACTTCCAGATTGAAGTGCTCTGGAAAAGCTGTATGGGTAAAGTTACATGACTTCTGCCTACAATGGACTGTTTGCTGGCCCGAGCCTGCATTTTATGAGCAATAGCATTGAGAAAATATAACCTCCACTTCAGAAAAAATATTTTATATAAGCCTCAGTTTTCACCATTTATATTTCATTATGACACAGCCAAACCACTGCATATTTAAAGATAAACAGTTTAATCATTTATTGAACATACAACTTCCATTAAAACTACAGTATCCTGAAGTAACAATATCATACTCTCATACATAGAAAATTAATGTTTATTAATATTATTGCTAAATATAATATTAACTCAATCCTTTTCTGTTGCTGTTTTGTTTGATTTCTATAGGCTGGAAATTAAATCCAGTTGTCGGTGCAGTTTATAGTCCAGAATTTTATGCAGGTAAGAGTACCACTGTACTTGTTAATTTAATCTTGCTTTGTTGATTAAAAAAACCAAGATGATGTTGTTGAAAGTGTACAGACTGTTATAAGGTGATGTATTTTACATTGCCTACCAATCATTAACAGGTTTATAAGGAAGGTTTTTACCAATAAACTGGGCAAATTAAAATATACCCTTATAATACATTCAAATATGACTTAATTGCTATTACATAATAGATAATATAAATCTGTAAAATACACAATAATATTTGTATTTTATGTACACTTTTATTTTACAAATATTATATCATCAACACATTCACTTTTTCCTAAGGAGTGGTTCATACTAATATTTGCTCTGGCAGCAGCCCTACGGGTACTCGTGGTGCTGCCAGCCCTGCTGGTGCTCATGGCCCCACCGTGAGTTCTGTAGCCCCCTCTCTTCCTGGCCCCGCCAGCTGCGGGCTCAGCGGACCCTCCTGTCCTGCAGATTCCGGTGGCCCTGCCAGCTTCCTGGACCAGCTGGTCGCAAGCTCTGCTGTGCTGCTGCTCTGCGGTCTCCCGTGCTCCCACTGGCTTCTCTGCCTGTGAGGTCTGGTGCCTCTTGCTCTCTGCTGCCCCACTGGCTACACTGGCCAGCTCTGCTTCCAGCTGCTGGCAACCTCTGGTGCTGGGATTTTCTAGTCCAGCAATATCCATGGTCCAACAGTATACTAGCAGACTTACCCGGCATTGCCCGGGTCCTTCAGGGCAAGGAGTTGGCGGGGTGGGCGGTACACGAGTCAGGGCAGGGTCTTGGAGATGTGGTGGGAGAGTGCAGAACTCTGTGGAGGGTTGATGGGTGAGGAGGGGCTGTGTGTTTGGGGGGGTGTCCCATCAGGCATGGGCCTTTTCTCTCCCTCCAACCTTTCCCCAGCTGCCAGGGGCATTTTATCTCCCCCAGTCGCTCTCCAGCTTCTAAGGGTGTTTTCTCTCTCCCAGGGGTGTTCTCTCTCCCCAGTCCTCCCTCCAGCCACCATTTTCTGTCCCCCCGACTGCCAGGAGCACTTCCTCTCTCTCCCCAAGCCTCCCAGCTGCCAGGGCATTTTCTCTCTCCCAGCCCCACTGGCCTGCAGGGGTGTTTTTGCTCCCCCAGTTTCCCCTGGCTTGCCAGGAGTGTTCCCCTACATAGCCCCTTGGTTGCCAGGGTGTTTTCTCTTCCCATCCTCCACCCAGCTGCCAGGGGCCTTTTTTTCCCCAAACTCCCTCTTCCCCTCAGACACACCCTCTAGCCCCTCCTGCACTGCAGCCAAGGTCTAGGGGGAGGGAGCCAGTTACTTGGTGTGTTGGCAGGGAAGATGGCAGAGCCCCAGCACTGCTAGCCACTCCCTTGGTGGTATAGTTGTCCCCGGGGACACTCTGTAGGACAGCTTTCCCCTGTGGCCTGTCTGCCCCCAGTGGCCACTCTCATAGTGTGTCCGTTATGGAAAACTTCCCTTTTCCCGGGGCTTCTGGTTGTCCTGACGCAACCAAACACAGACCTAGCATTAAGTTTGGAGAAAAGGAAGCTGCCTACCAAATTTAGTGGGTCTAGCTCTTAGCATACTTGAACAAACTGACTCACAGACAGACATGTTCTAACATATGTAGAGAGTTATGAGAAGATAGCAACAGTCAAAACATTTTTGTTGCATTTGGGACTTGGGCAGGAAAACAAAAATGAACAAGAGCAATTTTAAATACCTATATTGAAGTCAAAGGAAGCTGCAGGGTCATGTCAAGAGCAGAATATTGTCTGTAGTGTGTTAACAAGCATTCACGTGGTGGTTTGGTGAGATAGATGAACTATTGTAGTATTAATATAGCACTCACATTTATAAAGGTTTAAAATAGCTAAATTCCTAGCTTAATTCTTAATTTAATTCAGTGGAATTAGGTTATTTTAGCACTACTGTAAGCATAGGCAGGATTTATTTCCCTGTTTTGTGTGGGTCTATAAGTCAAAATAGAGAACGTGACACTGATTTGGGTTATGTGTTTAGCCATAACCCTGAACCTGCATGAATTAGGAAGTCAGAATCATTAGTTGTTTCATATAAATGACTGTGTATTAATGACAAATATAATAATATTCTTATAGTGTAATTATCGATTTTTCTCTAGCTTATGCAGAATTAACAACCTGGCTTTTAATTGTCTCACAGACTAGGGCATGAAGAGTTCACATATTTTGTAAATTAAAATCAATATTTTCAATCTCTACTAAAGGTAACTTTCTTAATTTAGTGGACTTTTCCTTAACATTTATTTTGCCTTTTAATTATAAAATGGCAGGTTATTGATTTTTGTGTATAACGTCTTCGAGTCCCAAGTGCATTTTTATTGCTAACATAGGGAGGTGTTTCCCCCTCTTAATGAGAAACTTTAATTACCATTAGAACAGGATTAATTTGGTTTTATGAATTATGACATGCTACCCAACACATTTCAAAAAGCTCGTATTAGGACACTTCATTTTTTATTTGTATGTGAAGTTTTATTCCGTTCATACATGTGGGTAATTTTTTAAACTGCATATCAAACTCTGATATTGTTTAGTGCCTTTAAAATACTGAATGAACAAAAAAGTTTCCCACAGACATATTCAAACTGCATTAAAAATCAGTGTATTGTTTATTTTAAAAAAATTCCTCAGAGGTGGCCTAACATAGTAGGAAATGAAACAGTAAAACAGCAATATAGTATCTGCCCAGAATAATTGAATGCTTTGGCATATTGCACCATTCTATCTTGTGTTATTTGGGGAAGAGGCAATAAAACTTTTGAAGATGTTCAGACTTAGAAGTCAGGTTTTAAGATGGGTAAGATTTTCAGTTTTTTAGTTTAATTATGGTTTCCAGTGCTACCATGTTAAAATTCTACATGGAAAATACCTTACCACTTCACATTGTTGTCTTTAGTGTTTTGTAGCTGGGTTGGTTCCAGGATTTTAGAGGGGCAAGGAGGATGAGCGGATATGTGCTCTTCTGTGCAAGCTTGAAAGCTTGCTTCTCTCTCCAACAGGAGTTGAACCAATAAAAGATATTACCTCATCTACTTTGTCTCCCTAGTACTTCACAACCAGTATAAGAATTTCCTTTTGCCTGCTAATAAATGATGAAAAATTTGGCCACTTTGGAAATAAAAGATGATATATGTACAGAGAAACTGTTGATTTAAAGCACCTTTAATCTTCATAAATAAGTAAGAAAACAGAAGGTTATACAAAGCTGTCAGGATGGCACTGATGAATGGCAGATTCACCCCTTTCTCAATTGCCGGTGAAGACACACGCCGCAAGGCTTAACCGCATTGTACATCATATCTGCCAACTCATTTCTGTGATTAAATATTCCATCAATGTGGGCTATAAGGCGGTAAAGCTTAACAAGATTCATAAGATGCACCACTTGAATACACATAACTCACTTCCCTGGATGGAAAGCACCCCGCATGCAAAAGAAAATTAGAATTGAGTTAAATTACTCCATAAGACAAGATCAATAAAGAAAGGAAAGGATCCCCTAATGCAATGCAAATCTAAGCTATAGTTATGTCCTGACAACTCGAAGCAGACAATTAAAGTCAAAAGTGGAGAAATGTAATGTGAATCAACTCTAAAACCCTCAAGATAATGGTAAACAGTAGGACTAGTGACATGATTGTTATTGCTCCACCTTTTTCCCTGTCTATTGTAAAAGCAGACCTTTTATTAAGAAAACGTGTGACAGATAAAATGGAGAATGGAAGGCTGAACAGAGATACACGACAGACCTTGCATATGCAAGTAATTATTTCCCTGTGAAAGATATTACAGCAAAACTATTTTTTGTCCTACTGAGTAGCTTTATAAGTCTATTCATATGGCTTGGAAATGATCACGCCTGAAGCAAATTAGAACATCAAGAAAGTATGGCTGGTTTTTGCCAATTGATAACATTAGTAGCACTATAATAACAATGGTTTAATGTTTTGCTGAGGGTGTGTATTTCGATAACCAGTCTGGCAGGACAAGGATGTGCTAATGAGGTATCTTTTGGAATACAGCTGTTGAAATTAGGATTTCTAACAGAGCACCATAACAAAAGACAGTGGAGACTGTACCAAAGCATTGGCAAGTTGCCAGAACCATACTGCTCCAAGATCTTTGTAAAGCACTTCAGCAGTATTATGTTGAAGGCAAAAGGCCTGAGCTTTATCAGATGAAACCCATTAACAGTTTTTTTTAGCTCAACTGTTGATATACACACTTAATAATCAATATGCAGGACTTTTTTTTACTTGCATTATCTTCAAATAGACTTCTTTCTTTCAGCTAATAAAAACATCCTGTTTGGAATGAGAGTCTCTTTTGCTTTAATGAGGAAGTTATAGAACCAGCTATCTTCAATAAGAAATGCTTGTGAGAGATGCCATTGCAATTTCAATATAACTTTTCTCAGAACACCATTTAAAGAGGGTACAAGCCAGCTCCTCCCAAGGAATCGCAGGGAGAAGTACTGTCCTGTTTGTCTCGTGTTAATTTTGAAAAGTTTTGTTTCATTTATACATCCAGCTAATGTTATATATAGTTCAGGGTGATTACTAAATAAACTGCATTAAGCTAAAGCTTTCTGTCCATCATGATCATGCTGATATACAGTTTGCAGGATAGGGTTTCTTATGTTCAGTTGAAGGAGTGTTCTGCTAGAGCAGGGTTGGGCAATAATTTTTAATGGGGGGGGCACTCCAAGATTTTGGCAAATAGTCATAGGCTGCATTTCTACCGAGGAGGTTTGGGGTCTGGGACAGAGGTTGGGTGCAGAATGGAGTTTGGGGTAGGAGACTGGGGTGCAGGAGGGGGTGTGGAGTCTGAGAGGGAGTTTGGGTGAAGGAGAGGGTTATGATCTGGGGCAGAGGCTTGGGGTGCAGAGTCCAGGAGGGAGTATGGGTGCAGGAGAGGATTCTGGCCTGAGGGAGGGGCTCGAGGAGAGGGTGCAGGGTCTGGGAGGGAGTTGTGACCTGGGTGCAGAGTGTTTGGGTGATGACTTGGGGCAGAGGAATGGGGTGCAGCGTAAGGGAGGGGGTATGGGTGCCAGAGAGGATTCTGTTCTGGGGAAGGGTGGAGAAGAGGGTTCAGGTTCTGGGAGGGAGTTGTGACCTGGGGGAAAGGCATACAGAGGGTTTGGGTGGTGGCCTGGGGCACATAGTTGGGGTGGAGGGAGAGGGTGAGGGTGCCAGTAGCAGGCTCTGGCTGAGAGTCATTTACTTAGGCAGCTCCCAATAAGCAACGAGGCAGGAAGCTGAAGGCTGCAGTTGCAAGCTGCTCCACGTGGCTCTGCATCGGGAAGGGTGAAGGAGTGGAGGGGGAGGAAGCAGGCTTTGTTGGCTGTCCCTGCTGCCAGCAAAATATCTCAGCTGCTATTGGTTAGAAACTGGCCAATGGGAGCTGGGACATTTTGCTGAGGTGTGGGACAGAGCACAAAGCGTCCCTCCTCATCCCCAGAGTGGAGCAGCCACATTTAAAGTGGCTGCCGCTGTGCTATGCTTAAGGGTCCCAGTGAGGCAGCCGTGGGCCGTATCCAATGGCTTGATGGGTCGAATCTGGCCCGCTGGCAGCCTCTTGCCCACCCCTGTGCTAGAGCAATAGTGCTTCTGTATATCTTCTATACCTCTTCTGTCATCTTTTTATTTATTTATTTTTTATTATGGGTGTAATGCCTACCTTTCCCATTGGCTTAGGGCAGTCTTGCAGCAAATCTTTCTGACAACCACCCAAGTCTTAACCCCATAACTAAGTACTACACTGCACCCTTCAGTCTTCCTGAGAAAGAGTTTTTACTCAAGATGATGAATAATTGAGTGGTTTCTTATAATTAATAGAGTGTACAATATTGTTGCAAAGGCATGAAGAATCCCATATTCCCTGAGCAGATTAATTGTTTAGTATTGAGAAAGCTAAAAGACTATCTAAAAGTCCTTGATTCTTTAGACAGCTAATATTTTGAGCATGCATGAGCAAAGAAAAAGCAGCTTTTTTATAGAGTTCCTATTTGCAAAGGGGGGGGGGGAGGAAAGGGGTTTCAGATGTGAAATCTAGAGTAGATGAATACCTCTCGGATAACAGGCGAAAATCTGGTGGAATATGAAGCAAGGTTACTACCTGGTTAAAACTTTAGGCATCATTATGCATGACAATATATTAGCATATGGAAAAGCACAGGACTAGTGGGAGAGGAAGACATGTTAAAATAATTCAGTGAATGTAATCCAGCTGTAAAGATGTTGGATATAGTATTTCCTAATGTAGTCATACAACTACGTTATCTTTCATTTTTCCTAGAAAAAATCAAGTTGTAAGGGAAAGTCACTAGCAAAATACTCAAATAAAAGTTTAAAGACTCCTTATACAGCTATACAAATATACTTTTCTGAGATTTTCATACGGGTCTATGAACTATTAGGAGTCCTAAATATAAATGCTCCTAACTTTTAAATGCATTGGTTGGATACTCTAGTGATTTTCTCAGTGTGGCTACAAAGAAAAGTTGTGTTACTGACTTTCTGTTTTGTGGCTGTACAGTGCCTAGCACAATGGGATCTTGGTTCCTATCTAGGGCTCTTCTGCACTACTACACTACATACACATAATAAATACTAATGGTAATGTTTTGGGGCCTGATCAGGCCTCTTGATCTGCCTCCTCCATGGGCAGGTCACAGTCACTCTGTTTAGAAGGGGGGCTTCCTTTCTCTCCCTTGGGCCCTGTACCTGGTTCAGGGTCCTGAGAAATGAGGGTGTGGGAACCAGGGCTGGTTGGTGTGTAGAGGATGAACTTTGTCCCCTGCACAGCTGTGGCATGGAAAAGTTAATATACCTTTTTGGAAGCTGTTACCAGAGGGAGTCCATTGAAGCTACTCTGACAAACAACTGTGAGGGGCCTGAAGTGTGTGTGCGGGGACAACAGAGTGAGGGAATGGGGGAAAAAGTGAGGATAGCAGCTTCAGTGGTGTTAATGTGTACATGCTCAGTACAAGCCAAGCAGCAAATCTGAGGGACTGACCCTGTCTGCCTCCCCCTCACCCCTCTGAGCTTCTAGGGCACTTGAAAACTCTATTTTTTTTTTTTGGCAGATAAATTAGTAATTAGCTGACAGCAGCACTATATCTAATTCCTATATAAAAAAATCAATAAATATTAGATCCATTCAGCTTTAATACTAACATATTCTGACACCTTGTGGTAGGTCACTTAAGGGACACTGGTTAGGGTTACAATTTTAATGTATATTCTTACTTTGTTACTAACTCTACAGACACACACAAACAATCATGACTCCTGGGCTGTATCTCCGCTCTGGGAGGAGAGTGGAGTCTAATGGGTTGCATCAGGGGAGTTCTATGTAAGAATGTCAGAATCCCAGACAGGGTTAGACTAGTGGTCCATGTAGCCCAATATCCTGTCTTCCAACAGTGGCAAATGGAATGAAGGAATGCAGAAGGAACAACAGGTGAGGCAATCATCAAGTGATCCAATCCCGTTGCCCAGTCCCAGCTTCTGGCAAACGGGCTAGGGAAACCATTTCTGCCCATCCTGGCTAGTAGCCATTGATGGATCTATCCTTCCTGAACTTTATTTTATGTTTATTGGACCCCTGTTATAGTTTGGGCCTTTCTACCGTTTTCTGGCAAAGAATTCCACAGATTGACTGTGAAGAAATAATTTCTTTTGTTTGTTTTAAATCAGCTGCCTATAAATTTCATTGGGTGACCTTCTTGTGTTATGTTATTTGTTGCTTCACTAACATTTGCTTATTCAATTTTTCCATACGCTTCATGATTTTACAGACCTCTAATATATCTGCCCACTCTTTAGTCATTTCTTTTCCAAGATGAAAAGTCCCAGTCTTTTTAATCTGCCCTCATATGGAAGCTGTTCCTTACCCCTAATCATTTCTGTTGCCCTTCTCTGTACCTTTACCAAATAGAGTTTATCTTTTTTAGATGGGGTGACCAGATCTTCATGCGGCATTCAAGATGTGAGCATGCTATGACTTCATATAGAAACAATATGATACATTTTATTTTATTATCTGTTCCTTTCCTAATGATTCTCAATATTTTTTTAGATGGCAACTACACATTGAACAGATATTTTCAGGGAACTGTCCACAATGATTCCAAAATCTCTTTCTTGAGTAGTCACATCTAATTTAGAAACCCTCATTTTTGTATATATAGTTGGGATTATACTTTTTCAGGTTCATTAGTTTTCATTTATCAACACTGAATTCCATCTGCTCTTGTATTGCCCAGTCACCCCGTTTTATGAGATCTCTTTGTAAATCTTTGTAGTCAGCTTTGGAAATAACTACTTTCAGTAATTTTATATCATCTGCAAATATTGCCAACTCTCTATTTACCCCTTTTTCAAAATCATTTATGAATGAGTTGAACAACACGGGTCCCAAACCAATACCTATCTCTGGAGCACATTATTTCTACCCATTATTTCCTATAAAACCTGGCAAGGTTTTCATGATCATCTAATGATCCATCAATTACTTGAATGACAAGGCCTTTATTATCTTAATCACCCTGCCTATAAGGAAAAGCAGAGAGCAGCACAAATTCTGTTGCATGTAAATCCCTCATGTCCTAGACACCCACACAGCTTTTATGCAAACCTCATGCATGAAAATCAGAGGCTCAAACTTTAAGGGGGGTACACCCACCCAGTTCCTCCTAAATGATAGCCCTGTTCCAAGGGCCTTCTGTTGGACTGTCCCAACCCTCCTGCATATCCCATGGCGTCCATCAGATTTTGGGAGTGTTATTTGGGGGGGAGGAGTAAAAGGTAAACATTCCCTTTCCTCCAGATTATGTTATCCAACAGAATCTCAGTGAGGAAATTCTTGTATAGTTTATCCCCTTGCCAAAAGTCCTGTGCTAAAGATTTTAATGTGGAAGAGGGTGATCTGGGCCTTATTGTTTACTAAAATAACCTGCAGTGAGGAAGAGCAAAATAACACACAGGTGCTTTCAGTAGTCACCAGTATATTCATATGTGTAATAATAATGGAATAGTTGAACCTTATTATACAACTGGAAGAAACCTCGAGACTCATCAAGTCCAGTTCCCTGCACTCATGGCAGAACCAAGCACCATCTATACTATCCCTGAGAGGTGTTTATCTAACCTACTATTAATAATCTCCAATGGTGGAAATTCTACAATCTCCCTAAGCTTAACCACCCTGACACCTGTGCCAGACTTTGTCTGATGCTGCTCTTTACTTCTGTGTTGGTTCTCCCACTTCAGTAACAATTCAGACTTTGCTAAATAAATCACCCAGTCCTAAGTGTCAGGGTGCCTTTGGAAATCTGATCCTGGCACGGTAGTTCATATGGAACATAGATGTGGGTCTAGTGCACCTGCTCAGCTGTCAGTGCCTCAGAACACTAAGACATTTGATATACGAGTAGAGGTCCAAGTTCTCTCACAGTTGGCAGCTGAGATCCAAGCATGGGAATCCCTTTTTAATGATCATTTCATAAAGTTTGGTAAGTAATTTCCTATTGCAACTTTGGTTTAAGCTTTAGAAATGAATGTCTGTTTGTAATTAACATAGGAAGCATTGTAATATAGCACATGTGAACATGTAATTATGTAGGTGACAGAGGAAGCAGAAAAACTCTGATTAAATGGGAAGAACCTGTATGGGGAAGATTCCCTCCTTTCTCTTTCCAGGGTACCCATCCTTGCAGTGTCTGAGCACTAGGGGTTTTATCCCTAGGCTAATCTTTCAGTTTCTCTGCTAAGTGGCATGCTCCAGTGCTCAGACAGATGTTCTAGAAATGCCTCTGCATGAGTGAATTTTTGAGGCTTAATAATTGTCTTTCAGGTACAATACTTTTAGATCTTCAGATAAAATGTTCACTATATAGTATATGCAAAGCATAACTTTTGTGTAGTGATACTATGGTTTTCTAGTCAATATATTTCTATTTTCTTTGTAATGTGATTATATGTGTGACATACCAGGGTACAGTCCAGAATAGGTGGGGGCTGTATCACTCCTTTCCTGCAAGCTTGGTTGCCTTCCAACATGCAAGCCTCATCCTGAGTGTCTGTGTCATCTACATCCTGGTTCTCACCAGCCTGTGCTGTGCTGCAGAGTAAACCCAACACTCCCCCAGTCCTGGATTTCCCTCCAAAATGTATGTCCTGTGCTGCTCAGCCCTCTCCTGGACAGTACAAATATTTGAAGTCCATTATTCCCTTAAAGGAATAATATACCAAATAATTATCTTGAATAATGCTACACAGACACTTCAATTTAAACTCACTGTAAGATGCCAGTGTAGACTTAGCCTTAGTCCTACCTTGAATGCCTGGAACTGAACTAGAAGACTTCTCAAGGTCCCTTCAGTGTTTCTATTCTATGATGGTTCTACTTGGGCGGGGCAGTGGGATTTGGAAAATGTGTTAATGACATCATATGGAAGAATCTTATGACTTCACGAACATTGTTGCCACACATTTGTTACCAGGACAGTACTGACCAGCAAATTATGAGTTTTCAAACATTATCTTATAAGACACACCATGTACAAAGATTATTATAGTAGTGCACAGGTTGTGAATAGGAGTGTATTCCATTACACTGAGCCTTTAGTTTTGAGCTCCTCTGTCATCTAAGCAATTTCTCCCTCTAAATATATTGTAGGACATTATTAGTTAAACGATTAAGTTGTTTTCTAAATACAGACAAATTAACCAAATATTGTTTAATATCCCTTATGTTAATTACACCTAGATGTTCATTTTCAAAGCATAAAATGAAGATGTAACCACTGTTTAAAACATTTAATGTTAAAGTACTATCATACAAATGGTAAAACCCCAGTCAGATTAACAACAGTGATGACAGTTAATGCATTTCTAAAACTTCTATGGAGCTGTTACAACCCATTACAGTCGAAATATTGGTTTATGAAAAATTAATAAAGCCAGTAGAAAATGGAATTCAACATCTGTACTAGCTATTTACACAGAAAGAATCACCCAGAATTAATTATGCCTTATGCTATGTTATAATGAGTTTTTCATTAAAATGTATACTATTATGGAAACTAAACAAGGATTATTCAAAGAATAATGCCAATGGCTGTTATTTTTTTAGAGAGATTAAATTAGTTAATTGGTTGTACATTTAAATCTGCAAGGTTAATCAACATGTAGTTATCATTGTGTTCAAGTCTGCGGTATTTTATTTAAAAATTCATAAATATAACAATTCTTTCCATTTTAAGTATGTGGATATCCTGCATATGTGTACCTCATAGTATTAATTATAAGGTGCAATACAATAAAGGTTTAATCCTGCTCTCATCCAAATTTATAAAAGAATTTCCAGTGACTTGATTGATGAAGGCTCAGCTATAGTGAAGTTTACAGTAGGAGCTGGTGGAAAGTGCTAACTAAGCAAGAAGTAAATCAGTGAAAGTTTGACCACCGCTTTCAACAAAAGTATCCCCCAAATCTCAGATTTTATTATCTGAAAGCACCAGTGGGTACCAGAGAATACAGTAACCTCATGTACAAATGTGATAGAAATGAATACAGAGTGAGATGCTCCATGGAACCTCATTGACTTTCATGAAGCAGAGTAAAGAGGGTGCTCAGTGGACATTGATTGGGAGGCTGCTCCAGACATAAGTTGCCACTGTTACAAAGATCAAAGATGGGACAGGCCGTAAAAGAAGTTCAGGGGTAGTCATGAGAGTTATAGGATGAAGGAAGCAAGTGGGCATGAAAGAATAAGTGAAAGCAGCAGGTTACAGACTGGGATAGAGTTCCAAGTGTTTTGAGAGTAGGAAAAAAAAAAGTTGAACTACATTTGGAAGAAGAGAGGAAACCTGTTCAGAGACATAGAAGAAAGAAACTATAGCCAGAGCAACAGGGAGGGGAAAAGTCTCCAAATATCAGTGTCTCCTGTATGAATAAGTTGTACTTTGAAAAGACAGAGGGATTCCTTCCTTTTTTCTGGGGCTACAAGTTGCACTTTCACCCTCCCCCATACACACACTTAGGCTACGTCTACACTGCAGCGCTATTTTGGGATAGCATTCCGCGTCTTTTGAGCGCGCCCGTTATTTCAAAATATAACAGGCTTACTATTCCAATGTCTCTGTAAACCTCATTCCACAAGGAGTAAGGGACGTTTCGGAATAGTATTTTATTTCTAAATAAGTGCTGTGTAGACAGTACCAAATTTCAAAATAAGCTATTTTGAAATTGACTCAAAATAAGCTATGTAATTTGTATAGCTTAAATTGCATAGCTTATTTTGAGCTACGGGTGCAGTGTTGACACACCCTCAGAGAGTTAATGTACTGGTACAGATCTTTCAAGTTTGTGAAGATCCCTTGCTTTTTAGGTTGTAAGATAAACTTACAATTCTGTTCATCAACTATTTAGATATTGGCATAGACAGTACGCTTATTAAGTTTGCAGATGATACCAAACTGGGAGGGCTTGCAGCTTCTTTGGAGGATAGGGTCATATTTCAAAATGATCTGAACAAACTGGATAAATGACCTGAGGAAAATAGGATGAAGTTTAATAAGGACAAATGCAAAATACTTCACTTAGAATGCAACAATCAGTTTCATGCATACAGACTGGGAAGCGACTGTCTAGGAAGGAATATTGTAGAAAGGGATCTAGGCGTCATAGTGGACCACAAGCTAAATATGAGTCAACAGTGTAATTCTGTTGCAAAAAAAGCAAACAGAATTCTGAGATGCATTAACAGGTGTGTTGCGAGAAAGACACAAGAAATCATTCTTCCACTCTGCTCTGTGCTGATTAGGACTCAGTTGGAGCATTGTGTCCAGTTCTGGGCATCATATTTCAAGAAAGATGTGGAGAAATTGGAGAAGGTCTAGAGAAGAACAAGAATGGTTAAAGGTCTAGAGAACATGACCTATGAAGGAAGACTGAAAGAATTGGGCCTGTTTAGTTTGGAAAGAAGAAGACTGAGAGGGGATATGATAACGGTTTTCAGGTATCTAAAAGGGTGTCACAAGGAGGAGGGAGAAAAATTGTTCTCCTTGGCCTCTGATGATAGGACAAGAAGCAATAGGCTTAAACTGCAGCAAGGAGGTTTAGGTTGGATATTAAGAAAAATTTCCTAACTGTCAGGGTGGTTAAACACTGGAATAAATTGCCTAGCGAGGTTGTAGAATCTCCATCTCTGGAGATATTCAAGAGCAAGTTAGATAGACATCTATCAGGGATGGCCTAATGGGTGCTTGGTCCTGCCATGAGGGCAGGGGACTGGACTTGATGACCTCTCGAGGTCCCTTCCAGTTCTAGTATTCTATGATTCTACTTCTTCTAGACCAGAGGTGAGCAAACTTTTTGGCCTGAGGGCCACATCAGGTTCAGAAATTCCATGGAGGGCCAGGTCAGGAAGGCTAGAGGAGGCTATGTGTCGCCAAACAGCCAGACATGGCTCACCTCCTACCCTCTATCCAACCTCACCACTACCTGTCCCTTACCTCCCTTGTTCCCTATCCAACCCACACCTGCTCCTTGTCCCTGACTATCACCCCTGCTACCCACCCCCTGACCACTGTCACAGAACCCTCCCCCACCTCCTATTCAACCTTCATTCTCCATGCTCATCAGTACCGCTGATCCTTCCGGGATCTCTGCCCCCTATACAACCTCCTCTGACCACACCACCTGGAGCAAAAGGGCTGGTGGTGCTGCAGCCGTGCTTCCTGGCAGGAGATGCAACCATGCGTCTCAGTTGCTAAAGAAGATGAGACTGCAGGGGCAGGACCCCTACTTGCTGTGCTGCCTGATAGTTGGGCTGTCTCCTCCAAGGAAGGCTATCCTTAGCCCACTCCCTGGCAGGAGCTCAGGGGCCTGACTAAAGGGTCTGACATGCCGGATGTGGCCCACGGACTGCAGTTTGCCCCCTCTGTTGAAACAAAGCATGCACATATATTTGCCTATAAATGAGCTATGAAATATGATTAGAATACCTCCCTCTTTAAAATATTTAGGTCAGGGATATCAAACTTCCTTGTGAAGAGAACTGAATTTTAATCATGTTCTGTGGGCTGGTGTGTGAATTTAAGACCACATGCTCTCTTAAACTTACAGAAGAACTGCCAGTGACATTAGAGGGAGGTTTACACAAGGATCAGGGGGAAAATAGGGTTTTTACATAAATAACACAGCTTATAGTTAATATCATTTATTGTTGTTCAGTACCTTATTGCAATGTTAGCTCACTTAATGGGGAAACATTGCATTTCTCTGTCTCTCAGCCATCTTGCCTGTCCTTATATGTGTCTTCTTTTCTTCCTCCTGCCTTTCTCCCCCTTCATGTAACATCTACCAGTTTCCATCCCATGTGTGGCCATCACTCTCTCTTTTCCCCAATTCATGAGTAAACGTGGTTAGTCATGAAAGTGTTAATTTGAAGCAAATAACTTTGTTGTTAGGCTTTAGCATTAAGCCCTTTGAGATTAATGATGGTTGCAGAATTCACACCTTGCAGAGACATTGTTTCAGGCTGTTCACAGATACAAGAAGAAACATTTCATTACACATGCTCGATTTATGTTCAGAAGGCTATCTTTGCCACTAAGAGGACAAACTTTTTTCTGGTTTTGTTTTTGTCAACTCACAGGGGCATGGCCAAACAGGATTATGGATTCACTTCACAACAGAGTGGATTATGGATAGTTGCTTTTATTAATCTCACTGCGTCACTATTACTACAGAGTTAATACTACCAGATGGTTACACAGCTACTGCAAAATGACACATCAATAAGCACAGGCAGAGCAATGCATAAGAGAAAGTAACAGGCACTTAGAAATGCGTATGCCCCTTCAGTCTGTGGGGAATCCCATTCCTGTTACCTCACACCAGGCCGCAGTGGATGTGGCTCCAGCTGGGGGAATCCAGGGCACCCTCCAAGCTCTAAGTCCCTGGTGAGACTCACCGGGCACGGGACTCCCTACACTAATTATACTACGGTTGTTTACCAGGTTTGTGTGTACTGGCTCAATGCCATTCTTATCACTTTCACTTGCTGAGTACGAGGTCAAACTTGTTTACCACTTCATAGTTTCCCAGCTCAAGGCATGGGTTAAAGCTGATAAAGCCCAGCTGCTGTTTGTGTTTGCCTGTGCACAGCTAGGACAGAAACTTCCATCCTAGCCTGCTGAGCTGCAGGCCCCACATATGACTATTATGTGACCATTTTAATTTCACATTTAAATTCTGTGCAGGTCATAAAAATGTACCAAGTGGATTAGATATCATTCTGTTCTGTAGAAATATATCAAACACATATTTTGCCAGATTTCACATGGCTTTTAGAATTTTCCTTGTCATATTTATTTATTGTCTAAACACAATAAATCTATCGAGAGTCTGGCTCTGTAACATCCTAATTGAGAGAGAGACTCTATTTCCTTCCTGTTGATTATAGCTCCACTTCTTTATCTTGTTAAAAACCAAGTCTATAGTTTTCTTGCCTTGTTTTTAACTTCGGCATTGTTGCTATATTTTTACATTCCCCACACAGTTAAGTAGCTTCTGTAACTCCCAGCAGTGCATCTTTTGAGGCTACTTCTACTTGCAGTCCAAGTAAACCTACATTTTTTTATTAGAAATGTTCCTTGGGATTGACATAGGTATAAGAGTGAGGTCCCAGCTCCTACAATCAGTGAAAGTCATTCATTTTCTAAGCACTTGAACTGGCTTTTCCAGTCAGGGACGGGATGTAACTTGGAAATCCTAAGAACTCTGATATCACACAGACGACATAAAGATAGATGTGGGCCAACCTATTATATAGACTGGACCTCGGGACAGAGCCCTACATGATTGGAAGGTGCCTAGCAGATGACAGGCATGAATGTAATAATAGTAATAATTAATAATAAATGCAGAGAAATAAACAAATAATCTCTCGGAATAAAATAAAAGACAAAACGCAAGATGATCATTAAAATAATTGTTTATTCAGATCTGAGTGGGGATACTTACCATGTCAGAAGTTAATTATAGTTATGCACATGAATGCATAGCTCTGATTAAGGGAGGAATAACAAAGTCAGAAGAAAAGATCAGTCACAGAGGATGGGCAAGCAGGCAAACCAACTATTTTAAAACATTATGTAATATCATTAATATAGTTTATTAGAGTGAAAAACAACTCTGCTGTGTGTCAGACCCTTATTATATCTGCCAGCCTAATCCTGAGAGGTTGGATTGTTTTCAGAATGCATGGCCTACTCACTGTTCTTCCATTTCCTGTCTAGCATAGTCTCTTCATTTTAGGATGCCAGATTACAAATTCTCCATCATATTTGCTCATCTCCTACACTGAGATTTAATACAGCTCCTACACAGATGTTTCAAGTAACCAACATTTCATTATTTTTTATAAAATAATGTGGTCTATAAGGCTGTCTTCTGAAACAGGCTTAAAATGAGACATAAATGTCTGTTTTGCTACATATTTTTTTCTTTGTTAAACTTGTTTGGGGAAAAAAAAGGAATTCTTGAACTGAACTGAAATTGCAACTTTTGGAGAGTTCAGAAACAATTTTTTTTTCAACATTACATTGTATTTGCTTGTGCCTCTGCAGTTCCAGGGCGTGGAACTTTCTGAGTGAACAAGTACAGGGATCATGCATCACATGTCGGGTAGTTACAATCATTTATACTTTTTGGTTGTGAAGGCAGTAGAACTGTCTATTGGTGAGGGAAGGGGACTTCGTTTACACAAAAGGGAAGTGAACTTCCCAGCAAAGATAGATAGATATGCATTAGCTCTGCTTGATATAGCACCCCAAACACTAGTCTGGTCACTGCAACATGATGGCAATCCAGGCTAGCCACCTAAGTACAATCCTGCCCAGTCTCCAGGTATTTATGGAAATGGCTAGCCTGAGCCACTATCTGTGCCACTGTGGCCATGCTGTTTTTAGGTACTTGCCTCGCTGCTGTGTGGAGTGGCTCACAACTGTGAGGGCCTACATCCAGACAGACTTCCCAATGTGATGGTGTGTTCTGTAATTATATTTCACCACTCCAGCAGCAATTGTAAAGTCCTGGATCACTATACCAGTCTTACGATAGGGTCAAAGACAGTCTCCTCAGACTATCCAGTCTATCTTGTCACTCAGACTATCTGGACTTTGTGATAAAGGCCACCTAAACCAAATATCACACCACATCAAGTTGTTCCTTGTCCGAAGAGACCACATGAATAGGCACAAAAGACAATGTTGGTAGTCAAATCTATAGTAAATTAATTAAAGGTTTATTTGCTGAAAAAATAATTTAAAGCAGGTACAATACAAGTAGAGGTGAATCTCAACCTATAATTCCAAATGGTAGCAGAGGATATAGAGATCTGCTAGTTTCTAAAAAAGTCTGTCATGGCTACCCAGAACAACTCTGGGGATCTGTGTCTTCTCATTTACTTATTCTTCCCTGTTAGAATCTAAAGAATCCAGAGATGAAGGATCTTTCCTTGAATCCATTCTTATTGGTTCTTCTCACAGAAAACAAGCTATCAGGGTCTCTATCCATGTGTGTTTTTCCTTTGATGACAGAGGGAGGAATGCATTTTAAGTGTTTGACCTCTGATCATCACACACATGCTTTGAAATTAGCACTCTTCTGTTTCAAGTTCTTCATTTGCATTTCAGAAGGCTTCTTTCCTGTCTAATGGGTTGTTTAGTTACAGGAATATTTACACTGTAAATGTTATTACATTATACAGGATACAGATAAGTGACAACAATGCAAATACTTATCAAACGCTATGCTAGAATGTTAAAGGAGGGAGATGCTGATCCGCAGGGCCCGCAGGTGGGTGAAAGGGGGTAAGGGCACTGGAGAGCATTAATACAAAACATTGCATAGCTTTAAATGAGCATGTTCTCTATTATAAGAACAAATTAAAAACAAAACATCTTTAACTGGGATGACTTTACGTGAGGAAGCTCATGATACCATCTAAATGTTTTGTTAGTCTTTAAGGTGCTGCTAGACTATTCATTGTTTTTTAAGTTTTTCCAGTTACAGACTAACTCAGCTGCCCCTCTGAAGCTTTAAGTGAGGAGTTACTTATACAGTGAAGACTCAGTTTAAATTAGAAATGGAGTTCTCAATGCCAGCTTGAAGATAATTTTCAGTCTAGACACTAGAAATAGTTGTATTATAACTAGATAAGGAGGTGAGATTTATTGGCCTGATTTTCAAAGCTCCTGAAAATTCCATTAACTTCAATTAAAGAATTCTGAGTTCTTCGTACTTCTCAAAATCTCTTTGAAAATATGTGTGTGTGTGTTACAAACATGTACATACAATCAAGTTCAGTTATAGTAAAGTTTCCATGCAGGACAATTGTAGTTGTTGAAACGCTGCTAGCTCCATTCCCTTTCATCTTCTCACACTGTTTCAGAGCCAGTTTTCAAACTTGGAATGTTTTGGTGGCAGTAAATGAAAAGGGAATAAAATGAATTTCACTAGACTGACACAAGGCGCATCATGTACTTCACTCATTAGTTATTGATGACCTTGTGAGATACAATAACAAGCGAATATAAAATCTGCAGACAGAGTCAGCTCGTATATTCTGATTTATATAGTGGTTGAGTTTTTATTGGTGGACTATTTTTTTATTGACTTTCACTTAAATCGGGGCTAATTAAATCAATTAGGCATTTATATTTTGAAACTTCAATTTTCCTGTAATTCTTTTTCATCGTGAGAGAATGCATTGTGGAAATGGCTTGCACCACATGTAACATGTGCTTACAGCATTTTGTGCTCTATGACATGCATGTCAATGAAGTGAGAGGTATGTTGTGTCTTTGCTTTTGTACCCTCACTACTTTTTCACAAGCTAACACTGTCATGGCCTACACTAAATTCACAGGCATAAACCAGGTGTGAAGGCATGACACCATTGACATGCTTTTTACATGGCCACTGTTGTGCTGTATACCATTGCTGTTATTATTGTTTTTATTTCTATTATGGAAACATCTAGACTCTGAGACTGGGCCACATTGTGCTGGGCGCTGTACACACAGTCTTAATATGAGAAACAGAGACGGGCTCATGGACGTGGTATGAATTAGGTTTTGTATATAAAGTATCGGTGTCACCTCACTTCTTCCTTAGCCATTGTCAAGTATTTTGTGGACATTACAACTGAGGTGAGTTTCAAGGCAGATAATGTAGTGGCTTCACTGATTTTTACAAAGAGCTTCTTTGTAATTGGGGCAATAATGAACTAGAGTACAACAGAGACCAGCATCACTGGCAGAGAAGAGATGGGGAGGAAAGGTCATGGTCTTAATAGCATATGAGATTTGATAGACCTCATGAAGGATCTTAACAGTCACAATAAATTATTTAATATCAGATTATTACTATAGCCCTATACATGAGGCTATACTCAAGAACCAGTTAGAAACGACAGCTGGTGCAGAACATGGCTTTTTAAAAGCCACAAAAATATATATAAAATGGGCTTTTTCATAATCAATTGAACAGGCTTCATATTAGCTTCCAACAGCCATATGAGGCCTTTTCTGCCAAATTGCTGCTTAGCCAGTTGGTCCCCACTGTAGCAGTGCTTGGGATTCTTCCATCCCAAGTGCTGGACTCTGCACTTGTCCTTGTTGAACCTCATGATTTACCACATGATTTGTTTAAGATGTTTATTTTTTCTTATAGAAGTCAGCATCTAGCCCTAAGTAAAGGGGATTGTATAGCTGTCACAGTGCTGGGCCTTTAAGGGAGTCAGAGGCCCAGCTTATAATGACAGGCTCCATTCAAGGGAATGAGACCACCCAGGTCCATCTGTATAGAATTAACAGCTTAACTAGCTAAAAGGCAGCTAAGTTTAGGAGAGCTCATTTATTTTCACTTTTCTCCACAGGAACTTGTTTTCAAGTTCCTGTGGAGAAAGGATGCTCTAGAGGAATGGAGGTCCTAGGGAGTTTGAACTAGGTATGCCGGAATAGACTGAGCAAACAGGAAAGCAACTACAAAGGCTTTCCATGTTGGGATGCCTGGAAGACATGCTGAACAAACAGGGGAAAACTACAGAGCTCTTGATGCAGTAGAGAAGCCTGAGGCCTTATCGCAGAAGGCTGCTGCTAAAATCTAAAGACTTTTGTCTTTAAGGACTTCTAAGTTTTATTAGGGCTCTGAAGAAAGAGCCTTTAAACCCACGTACCAGTGCTCCTTTTAGAAAGCTTTATTAAAGGGAGATATACTGCTGCTAAGTAGAATGATTGGCTTCTCCTCAGCCAGATTGTTTAAGTCGCCTCCTAATTACCTCATTAAGGAGATAAGGAGGAACTGAAGCAGGCCATAGAAATACCATGCCCAGCCACAAGGGACTTCTCAGGAGGTGATGGTGCCCCTTTTACAGTAACTGAATGTTCTCCTGTATGTCTGAGTTTGAGATGAAGGTTGTTTAAAAAAGATTCCATAATAGAGTTAGTAAAGAATCACTGGTATGCCATTTCCATACTCCCCAGACTGCTTCCGTGGCAGCTGAGCCTTTATGACCTTCTTCATTTTGGTTCTCTTCTGTACCTCAGGGCTCACATTGACTGTCACTCAGCTCCAGGCTACTTAATCCTAAATGATCTACTGATGCCTGTCTCAAGAGAACCAGATGATGTGGAAAAAAATCAATTAAACCAAACTCATGGGCTATGCTTGCAAGATTAGGACTTTGCAGCTGCTGTGCAGGGAAGCTGATTCATCCCTTACAGAGTTGAGGAACAGAACCTCAGTTGATATATTTTGTCATGTATCTCCACTGAGATGATGGAACTCTGAAAATTTACACCAACTGCAGATTTGCCCACTGGTTTTAAGGTTCTTTGTTTTTTCATGGTATGATTAGTGGCAAAGCAAATCTGAGGTTCCATTGTTCTGCATCAGGCCTGATCACCAGAATTAAAGGGAAAACATGAGAGCGTAAGAATAATAATTCCTGTTACACTCACAGAAATGAAAAATAATGTGTACACGGTAGTGAGAAAGGAAAAAAAATGAGGGGAAAATCTGGCATATTAAAACAGAGTTGTGGTAGAAGCCAAGGTGAATGAAGATCATAGAATTCATGTAAACTTTAGAACTTTCAGATTGACACAACTGATTACAATAAAAAGGTTGTGATTATGTGATAGAAGTATTTCAGGGCACAGATAGTCTGTTCAGCTTTTGTTCACTTGTGGATGGTTTCCCTGATTGTTTAATAGAAGTTCTGTACTTTGAAAAAAAGGTATCCAGTTGCTACAGCAATAAGGCACTCTATCTAGGTAACTCAATAGAATGAATGAATAATAAATAAGGTCTTGATTTACCTCCATTGCTGCAGGTATGTGTGAATTTCATCTCTTTGATAAGGGTAGCTGTGCCCTTTTTCAATGTTGAATTCAAGAGAATTCAATGTTTGGGTGCATTCACTTGGGGTGATTTAATAAGAATCTGTAGATAGAAAACATCAGTATCTAATACTGTATTCCAGACTGGTGGGAGGTAAGTTTCCCTAGTGTTGACCAGACTTCTGGGAGTTAAGTACACAATAAGTTTGAGCATTTAATAAAAAGTCATTTTGAGTTATTTGATGGATTAAAAATAACTCCTGAAAAATGCTTTGATTGTTCAAAAACACTATTAAGAAAAATACTCATGTATCTCAAAAGCAGCAAGAATTGATTTTTTCCAACTATAAAATAACCAAAAAAACCCCCTTTGCTATCATGCAGAAGCTCAAGACATTTTAGCCCAAATAATAGGATTTTTCTTAGAAAAAAACCTTTAGCAACTTAAACAGAGAGCCTTATAATGGAAATGGTTTCCTAATGATAGGTTGCATTTGAAAATATACAGGCAGATGGATGAGTATGAAGTTGGAATGGGTTTTGTCATTGGAATTAATGCCCTCATCATAACACAGTATCCTCTTGAAGTTCAAGAAGTAGTTCGGAATTAGTATGGGATGTGGCTATGTACAGTATGTTCATCAGTAACGTCTGTTGGAATGGACTACCTAAAGATTACCAATTAGACCACACTACTTCCTGCTTTCCCATGACACTGGCAGCCTGGTTAGCTATTTTTGTACTATTTTTGTTTTATTTCTATTACTTGCACAGTATTTTTCAAAGCACATTTTGTCCGGAAAATATATGTTGAGAACTTTAATTAGAATCTGATTTCTTATAAAAAGAAACAGAAAATCTAGGAACCTTTATTAGGTTCTGCTTGGATTTAGTGTTCTAGAGGAAATGTAGTATTTTATTCCTTTGAGATTCTGTAAATTGCCTCCGGTACATTGACATTTTCCCTGAGGATTTTACTGTAAAATAATTAAATTTTTGCCTATATCTGTTTGCTGAAATTTAAGTACCTTGAATGCCAAAATGAGACACCTCAAAAATCTTGAGCCTTTGTTTGAGTAAATTCTAATGAAATTGTAGTATCTGTCAAAAGTAATCTAGTAATAATAATTTGGATACTTAGCTTAATTTTATATATTAGTTCAAATGATGAACTTTAAAAATAAAATTGGACAAGAGCAATTTAGTAACATAAATAAAGCAGGCACCTGCTTTTTTGAAGAGAAATGTGTCCACCTGAATAGCAGTGTAAATAAGTCATATAATTGTAAAAGTGAAAACAAGAGGCTCTTCATCTGTTTGAGTGCTGCTAACAAAAGTAAAAAGTTATTTAATCATGGACAACTTAGAAGAGGCAATGTGTTGGCTAGAAACCCTTTAATATTTCCGATTAAAAAATAGAATCAAGGTAATTAAGCTTTATAGATGGAACAGCTAATAGATTATAAAGGATGGGTTCCAAATATAAGGATTTATTGAGCAAGAAATTGAAAGAAATGCTTCTGTGTTTAAATATATTTTAATGTAAAAAGTAAATCTTGTGTTTTTAATAATATCTAATAAGAATTAAGGAATCTATTGCAAGTATCTGCAAGATAATAAGGTGATAGGGAATACTCAGCGTGGATTTGTCAAACCAACCTGATAGCTTACTTTGACAGGGTAACAATCCTGTGGTATATCTAGACTTTAGTAAGGCTTTTGACACAGTCTCGCATGACTCTCATTAACAAAATAGGGGAATGCAACCTAGATGGAGCTACTACGTGGTGGGTGCGTTACTGGTCGAATAACGGTTCCCAGAGAGCAGTTAGGAGTGTTTAAACAGTCTGGCTGGCCTAATGGGTAGGGTTCTGCTGGGATCAGTTCTGGGACCAGTTCTGTTGAATATCTTCATTAATGATTTAGATAATGGCATAGAGCTTGCAGATGATAAAAAGTTTGCAGATGATAAAAAGCAGGAAAGAGTTCCAAGTACTTTGGAGGATAGGATTGTAATTCAAAATAATCTGAACAAACTTGAGAGAAATTGTCTGAGGTGAATAGGATGAAATTCAGAAAGGAGAAATGCAAAATACTCCACTTAGGCAAGAACAATCAGTTGAACACATACAAAATGAGAAGTGACTGCCTACGAAGGAGTACTTGTGGAAAAGTATCTAGGAGCCAGAGTGTACCACAAGCTAAATATGATTCAATAGTAGGGATGTTAAACGGTTAACCTGGTAAACATACCAGTAGGCATGAGGCTTACTGGTATGCTTACTGGTTAATTGGTTAACCAGCCTTTGCTGATGAACTCCGGTGATGGCCAGCCATGCCTGACCAAAGCAGCCTTGGCCCTGGAGGGGCCAGTGGGAAAGGCAGCTGGACCTCATGGCAGCAATGGGACTGACAACAGGACCCCTTGGCTCTAGTGGGTCTGGGTGCGGAGCCAGGCAGCAGGCCCTGAGTTAAAACAGTTATCTGTTTTAGCATCCCTAGGCAATGATGTAACACTGTTGCAAAAAAGGCAAACCTCATTCTGGAATGTATTAGCAGGTGTGTGGTGAACAAGACACACAAAATAATTCTTCTTCTCTATTCTGTGCTGAGTAGGCCTCAGCTGGAGTATTGTGCCCAATTCTGAGTGCTGCATTTCAGGAAAGATGTGGACAAATTAGAGAGGGTCCAGAGAAGAGCAACAAAAATGATTAAAGGTCTAGAAAATATGACCTATGCAAACAATTAGGTTTGTTTAGTAAGGGAAAAGAGAAGACTGAGAGGGGAGATGATGACTTATTATTCTCCTTATCCTCAGAGGACAGGACAAAAAGCAATGGGATTAAATTGCAACAAGGTAGTTTAGGTTGGACATTAAAGGTGGTTAGGCACTGAAATAAATTGCATAGTGCAGTTATGGAATGTCCATCATTGGAGATTTTTAAAAGCAGGTTAGACAAACCCCTGTTTGGTCTGACTAACTGGTTCTTGGTCCTGCAGTGAGTACAAGGAACAGGACTTGACTTCTCAAGGTCCCTTCTAGCTCTATGATTCCATTATCAACAGTTATTAAGGCTGAAATATTTTTAAAATCTAATACAGTTTCCTGTGTTTATGTTCATTTATATTTGCAATTTGCTCACCTTGGACAAAACAAAAAACTAATCTGTTGATTTTTTTTATTGTTTCTAGTCAGTTTTGTTTTCAGGTTCTTGCAGTAGCACAATGTTGCAATAGCCAGATTGCAAACACCACTTCGATACGTGCATATTCAAGACAGCACTTAGGCACGTGTATAAATCCCACTGATGTAAGTGCTGACCTGAATGTGGATATCTTGCTTAACTGTGGTCTGCTCTGGGAATATTTGTTTTAATAACAATTAAAAAAAATATATTTGAGATACTTCTTTTTCAGTTTTTCTTTTTAAAAATTTGGGTCAAATTTGACCTTATCACATTCCTTTAAGCAGGGGTGATGTGAAGAGAGGCATCGGGGCACATCCCCCCAGGCACCATGGATGGGTGGGACAAAGGGTTGGCCAGCAGTTGGGAGGACCAGAGTCACTGGGTGGCCCTAGGTACTAGGGCGGGGGGGAGCTCGTGTCTGCAACAGAGGTGTCTCCCCTCCCCGCACTCACTGGCAGCAGTGGGGCATGTGGAAGGTGTCCCCAGCTTGCTCTGCTCTCCTGGCCATGTTGCTTGGGGGAGGTGCGGGACCACTCTCACACTCACTGACAAGAAGCAGAGTGACGCTGCTAAGGAAGCCAAGTGAGCTGGGGCTGTATTGCTCCACTTCTCCTGCTGCTGCCAGTGAATACGGAGGGGCCAGACTCCTGCTGCTGGCACTAGCCCTGCTAGTTCTTGGGCTACATCGGTTGGAGACAGGGGCTGAGCCTGGAGTGGAGTGGGGTTGGCCCAGTCCTTCCCCAGGCTGGCGGGGGTCACGTGTCCAGTGGCCTTTCTGGTCACCCTTCACCAGTCACTTCTGCCTTAAAGATTTGTGATTGGTGAATCACAAATCACTGTTCAGTCCAGACAATTATACATAAGCATTTGGTCTGGTCCTGGGTTCAGCTGTGGAATAGCTTTTAGTTGTTCAAAAGGATATCCAAATTCTACATAGGAAATCTATCTAGCATTTTCTTTGGGTAAGAATTAATTTGTAATATTTAGATTTGGCCTTTGGAAAGTTTAACTGCCTGACGTGCACAGCCCTGGCAGAGCTTCTCTTCTAGCTGGATATTCCCAAAGCAGGTGTGATTGGGGAACACTTCATGTGCTTTAATCTCCTGGCTCTGAATGGAGTCCAGGCACTACCCTGAGGGTGTGTGAATTCTGCAGTCTAGTATCCCTGCCTGGGAGCTGGCACTCTCTGGTCAAACTGCCTCTCCCCTGGGACTAGTGCTGAACCCTCAGACTCTCCCATAGCCTAAGCACAGAGCCGACCCATCAATAGGAGGGTTTGGGGTGGCTGCCCCAGACCCCATGCTTTTGGGGGCCCTACAGTGGCTGTCCCAACTGTCCCTGGATAGGAAGGACCCAGGGAATTATGTGAGCCTGGTAAGGAGTGGTGATGGGGGTCTCTCTGCCCCTCCCTCCCCCTCACCATGGCAGCAGGAGACAGAAGGGCAGCCTGCTCTGCCACGCCCTGCTGGCTTCTCCCAGCCTGCTGCACTTGGCTTCTCAGTGGCGGTGGGAAGCAGAGCACCCTAACCCCAATGTGCTCCTGTTCCTACCACCTCAGGGAGCAGAGCAGGCTTCTAGGACTATCCATCTCCCATTGCCTGAGTGGCGAGTAGGGGACAGAGGTGAACCCTGCTGCTGCCGAGCCAGACTCTCGAAAGTCCCTGGGTGGCATTGCTCTGGGAGGGGGTAAGGAGGCGGGGTGAAATGGGAGTGAGGCTTGGGAAGGGATGGAATGGGCCCAGGGCAGGGCCGGCAGTGGGGCGGTTGCCCCAGGCTCTTCTGCCTCCCCCCTCCTCCTGCTTAAGCACACTCTCTTCCAGAACTCCAAGCATGTGTGTGCTTGGACATGCACTTTAACACCTCTGGGGGCACTGGGGCACACAATAGTGAAAGCAAACAGACATGCAGATTTTGCGCAGGATTATAAACACAGTTTACTCTTTACTTAGCAGCACAAGAGATATGCTGCTCTGGAAAAAATAATAAACTGAACTGTATCCATTTTCCTTTTCTCTGTTTTCTCTGGAGAGTTCTTTATGCTTAGGCAGCGTTCTCTGGTGGGCCCGGTATCCTTCTCTTCAGAGTCATGGAGACTATCTAGGTCAGCTAGCTTTCTCTGATTTTTGTTGGCTCCTTAGTTAAACCAGACCCCCGCTATGAAAGTATGCCTGTGTCTTTCTCTCTTCTGCCCAAAGCTTCCCGTCCTACTGTCAATATCTGGTTTCTTTGCTCTGCTGCTGGAGATTTTCCACTTTGTACTTCACCGTTTCTCCACAGAAATATTTGGTCAAACTGTTTCCTCCCTCAGGTGAATTCCTTAGCATACCCATTGTTCAGGCAGAGCACAATGATTAAGGTTAGTGGCTCTCCCCTATTCCTGGTCTGGAAGACCCTGTCAGCCAGTGGATTCTAGTTCATATAAAGGCATTCCATGATACAATTATTCTATAAAAACAATTTCATATAATCAACCAGAATTGCTAAGTTTGAAGACAGGTTCCTCAAGTTGCCACTCTCACTTTTGTCCAAAATCTGCCCTATTGAACTCATTGGGTTTGCATCAGTTATAAGTCAATGCAGAAATTAGCCTGTTGTGTTTTAATTTTTGAAGTGAAATTCAGTTTTTATGAAGTTGGAGAATTCACAATACTAAAAGTCTGAAGTATCAACAGTATCTTCAAAATTGATGTAGCACAGCCCACTTGTCCTCATACATCCCATGTACTGGCCTCATTCCTGACACCGATTGGTCCTTTCAAGAGGTGAAAGGATAGTTTCTTCATGTCTGTTCAGTGTTCAATCTCTCACTAACATTGCCCAGGCAGAGCTCAGGGTAGGAATGTAGAGCTAAACAAAGCACTGATTAAATTTCCTCCAAATAAGAGGGGAAAAAAATAAAAACCTACCTAAATTTTTCGCTAAAACAAAGTAATTAATTTTTTTCATTAACCTTTTAGAATTTCTGTCCATTGTGCACCTCTGTACTTTCTGAATATAGCTGATACAACACTTCATGAAGTTTTCTCCTGTCTTTTTGACTCAGGCAATACCAAAAGTGCAGGAAACTAAAGAAGTACTTATATTCTGTTCTCCCTCATACCAGTGTCAAGCCAAGTAAATCTTTGGAGTCAATGGAATTGTTTTGAATTTACACTGATATGACTGGGATCTTATGTGTTCCATAATCAGTACTTATGAGATTTTCAGCTTGATTTATCTGCTGTGTTTGTTCAAGCAGCCTCTCGTTTCAGGAAAGGTGGTGTGGGTGGTTGCATTGCCTAAGTCAGAAGCAAGGTTAATTAGGCAGCCTCTACTTTAAAAAATACAGGGGAAAGAGACTGAGAGAGAGCAGCTGCAATAAAGCACAGCAGTATAACTGCTTGAGGGGCCAGCATGCACGGAATTCACAGACTGTACCAGCCTCCTCATATAAAAATGGATATTTATATTTTGGAGGAGGAGAAATATGTGTTTTGCTTTTCTAATATACGATTGTAAGTGTTCATTGGGGCTCTTTCTGTTTTGAAGTCAAAGGGTGAAAAGTGCCCCTGCTTCACTGTACCTCCACAGTGTTATGGCTTTATTTTTGTTTTGGGATAAAAATGCAGGTTTAGTTTGAGTGTTCCAAAACCAGATACCACTCTCTCTCTCTCTCTTTCTCTCTCTCGTAGGCAGGGTGCTGCTGTGCCAGGCAAACCAGGAGGGATCTCCCGTGTACAGTGCCCCCAGTTCACTAGTATACACATCCACAAGTAAGCCAGTGTTACGGCTCTTTTGTTTTGTTTTTTGGCAAAAGCCAATAACTGTGAATTAAGCCCCCTTGTAGATGTTGTTAAGGTAAATGTGATATTTATAAACATGTTTAAGTAATTGTACAGGTAATTCAGTAACTGATTATTTACATCATCGTCATTGTAAACTGAAAATATTCTACTATCCTGATAAAAAGCTTTGTAGTGACACTAATATGTGGAGTCCATTGCTATTGTGCTCATTGATAATTTTGACAAAGCCAAATATTTTCTTTTAAATCTGACATGAGCAAGAAATTGAAACGCTTGTTTGTGTCAGGATGGACCTGCACATGGAGATTTCCTTTAAATAATCCGGGGTGGGAGGAAAAGTGCCTAAGACATTGACAATAAAAGAGAGGCTGTGTGCAAATGGGTACTGAATAAATAAACAACTGGCCCAATAAAAACACTTAAAGGTGTACTGGGACTGTGCATTTTGCTGGCCTCCATTTTTTTCTGCACATGCCTCTGGAATGGAAATGTAGCCCAAGCCTCTAAAATCCTATAGCAGATGTAAAAACAATTCTGACAATACTGTGTCTTGAGATGATGAAGATGATGATATCAGTTCTGAATATGATCTGGGTGAAAAAGGGTGTATTGAGAGCAGTAGTAGTAATAGTGATTGTTACACTGATGATACTACTCAAATGTTCAAAGAAAAAAACCACCACCATTTACTAAAATAACCCTTCAAATATCAAATTTACTATTACAAAGTCAAAAAAAGAAAGAAAGAAAGAAAAACCTCCTGTTTGTTCTGGTAGACGAGTATCCTCTTTATGTGACTTGTCACAACATGATGAGCAGCAGTATCTTCTTTATATTCCTCAGCAGTTAGTTCTCCCTATACAAGATACTTAACCATAGCTATTTGGGGTCATTTTTGTCAGATGGTGCTCACTGCAGAGATGAAAGTAAGTGGGTGGGCACTGGTGCGCAGATCCAGCAAGAGCTGGCTGAGCTGAGGCAAAAGCCAGCAGGGAGCTATTTAAAGAACTGGCAGGAACCGGAGTTGCAATAGGACAGTACCTGTAAGAAATTTTAAATTACTTTCACCTCTGACTCACTGCACCAAAAACTGCAAGTAGAGGAGTGACACCGATGCTACAATGAGGCATCTTTTCTGTAATAAATCAAATTAGATATCAGAATATCAGCGTTTTCTCTTAAAAATGCATAGGAATGGGGAATTCTGATACTGCATCATCACAGTTGTATGCTGCTGTCTTGTCATTGGCAGTGAATAACACTATCACTATTGCTGCTGCTGCTGTTACTATTACATACATATGTGCAACATCACCAAAGCAAGTGCTTACCAATGAAGTAATTTAATATATATGAAATATTCCAAAATAGGGACAGAAATAATCTAATCACATTACTTTTAAATTGGAATACATCTAATGAAACTCTCTATTGTATATTTGCTTCCAAATGCTCTTAGAATATTTTGAACTATGCTGTTTTTCCCAAGTGGATTTTGTTTTCAACAGTGTTATGCCTTGTATTGTGTTAGAGATGTGAGAGACCTATCACATCAACTTATTCTATTTCCCTGCTATTAGAAGATTATTCCTTTCAGTACATATCTAGTGTTTTATCCTATTTTTTCAATGTCCCAAGTAATTGGAGCACTTTCATCAGAGAACTATCCAATACCCAATTCATCTTACTGTTAGATGTTTTCCTGTAATTCACTGGTAATATTTCCTTTCTTAATTTTACCCCAAGATTACAAGTTGTGCCCATGTTCTACCCGAAATAAATCCTCTGTCATTAGTATTTACATCTTTCAAATATTTGCAGTGATACTAAATCCTTAGTCATCATGTAGCCAAACTAAGCTTCATTTTTAGCTCTTGTTGTCATCTCTTGAAGATAAATATCTCCACAGTAACTCAGTCAGGAGTTGTGGGTCTTGGAAAGACAGTATACTAATCAATTCCCACTTCTTTTCAATTAGATTAGATAATCAAGGCTATGTCTACACTACAAAGAAAAGTCGGACAAAGATACGCAAATTGCGAATCGCAATTTGCGTATCTTTTTCCGCTTTTCTTCCGAAAGAGGCTTTTCCGACATTTGGCCCATATACATGGGGCCAAATATCAGAAAAAACCCTCTTTCGGAACATCCCTTCTTCCTCTTAGAACAAGGTTTACAGCGATGCTCACAAAATGCATCTGCTTTTTCCGAAATTTTTTTCAGAAAAGCAGACGCATTCCTTGGACATGGCAGGTATCCCGGAAAAGCTCTGCTGTGTAGACATATCCCAAGACACCAGCCCTTTCCAACTTGCCTCCCACAGGCCAGTCTTAACACAAAATTTCAGCACAGAGATTGCAACTAAAACTTTCAGTATACATCCTTATTATTTTGAATCATTATGCATGCATGCACTCGTATTTGTTTCCCTTTTAGTAGTTTTACATACCATAGTTTTCTTTACACAATTGTAATTTTAGTGCTGCTAAAATATTATTCTAAATATTATTGTTGTTGGTCTACTTGAAACTTCTTGTTGCTTATTTCTGTAATTTTTTCAGTAAGGAGAAATAACACTCCTATATATATATATATATATATATATATATATATATATATATACACACACACACACACACACACACACACACACACATTGTATGCAATGGTGTCAATATAATCTCCCATACATTTAGTTTAACATGTATTCATTGTGGCTAACAAGACTTATCTTTCAAATCTGGTCCAAAGCTATAAAATACTTTTCTAAAAACAGACTAGATACACATCAGAATTAACCCTAAGGAGGTTTACAATTATATTACTGTCATTCCATGTGGACAGCAGTATTGCAATCCTCATCTTTCAATCATTTTTTAAGAAATGTGATTTGACCACTCTTTGTTGCCATTTGTTACTATTCATAGAAATAGGTAATATTTCAGAATAAATTACAAAAACTTTTCCCCTTTTATATACTGGATGTTGCAAATTTGTTATCACATTAAACACTGCATGGGGACAGTCATCTGAGATTTTCAGATGCCTGGGAGAACTGGTCACCATTAATTTTAATGGAAGTTGGAAATCCATATCTCTTCGGATACTTTGGAAAATCTCAGCCTCCATCTCTACAAATGTTATTGTCTTCAAACTAGCCTTTAAAAATTTAAACATACTTTGCATTTAGCTATCACAAAGTAAAAGAAAGAAAAATGGTGGTAAAATACCTTTCTCTTAATTTGGTTAATTTTATTCTCCAGTGGGTTACTTTGTGAGCTAGTCTGTAGCCAAGGGGCTCTCTCTGGAGCAGTCCCACAGGGAAGAGTGCGGCTTTCGAGTCATGTTCTCCTTCCTGGTCTGCTTGATGCTCCCAGGAAGCATGTCAGCCTTTCCCAACACACTGGTGTAAGTACACTGATGGGTGCAAAGGGAGACAGAGCCAAGGCTGTGCTTCCCCCAGCCATCCTGACTACTTGTACAAGGTACAGGAAATCAGTCTGCAGAATCTGCTTCTCTTGTACACAGGAACTGGTGTATAGCACAACTGCAGAAAGGAATTGTCAGGGCTGTTCCCCACTCTGGTACTCCGAGCACAGAAGCTGGGGGCCTGCAAAGACCTTACGTATCTTGCCTTTATAGGCTCTGCTTACACAAAAACTCCTCAGAGTCATAGATGCACTGTCTCTGTGTGAAAGAAAGAAAGAAAGAAAGAAAGAGCTGCCACCATCAAGTGATTTCACCCTAAAAAACAGGAGGGAACACTTGAATTCCTTCCCCAGGGGTATCCCAAACTCTTTTTGTCCCAAAAGAGCTTGAAAAAAGAAAAGAAACAAGCTGTAGTCTCTGGTAGCAAGCAAATACACAAACAGACCCTGTTACTTTCCAGGACACAAGAATCAAATCATCGCTTCAAAAACAGTGATTTTTTTTAACAGACAAAACATATACTTGATATAGCATACTTGGTTGCTAGGTGTACAAAGCAGCTAAGTAAAACAAATCAAAACACAGAGAAAATCTCTGGGAACTACTCTTAGATAGTGAATGGAGAGGAAAGGCATGGATTAACACAGAGAAGTTTAAACCAAATAACCATAATAAAGAAAAATATCCTTATCATGACTAGATATACGTTTCCCTCTACACATGATACAGGCTGATCTGTACTTCAAGGTCCAGTTCACTCCCATGTCCAATATTTCTTATAGGCATGGTAAATTCTGACCCCTGCATCTGCTCTCTCCTTTTCTTAGAAATCCCCTCAAAGGAAGAGCAGACCAGTATCTATATCCAGTTCAAATTTCAGCACTGTATCCCCCATTGGTTCTTCTGGCCCCCTGCCAACACCCTTGCTAGCTACCTGAGTTTAACCTCTTAGTCACCGGGTGCTGACCAGCACTCCAGTCCATCACAGGAATAAAAGATGTGCCTTATTTCCCCTTCGGTTCTGTAGATTTGAGTATAGGATGGGCCACAAGCCACATCTATATTAGGGTAAATAATCAAGAAGTGAATAATTTGTAGCATAGAGTCCATATCCTAATTTGATTATGTATATTAAACAACCAAGATTGTCTGGTAATGTAAATAAAAAGGAATCTGGCCCTATCTCCTCTTCTGAGGGTTCTTCCTACTAGGATTATAGTTGTCATTGCTGGCATATACGCTGCTCTCCTCTAAAAAAGCAGTGTGGGATTGAGTAAGGGGCAGGTGGAACAGTAACCTGAGTGCAGTTATGGAGGATCCCTTGCTCTGTTCCCAGCAATAAAAAGACTCCCATAACCTACACTGAGACTAGCGAGAATCAGGGAATCATACTGAATTTCCTTGTGGGGTGCAATCTCGTGGGACACGGAGCAGAAACTTAGTCACATAGAGGCAAATTTCTCTGCTGCACCAATACATTTGAGCCTCTCTTCACTTCATTCCTCCCCACTTCAGAAAACTAGTGTTTTCAAAGGACACTTTCATCTCCTTAAAAAGTTTCTGCATTATGGAAAATGAGATGCCGAACCTGGAGTGTCTCTTTAATTGTAAAATACTAGAGCTGCCCAACAAGCAGAACTGCCTCAAGTTTGGGCCCAGGGATAGTATCTGATCTTTTGATAACACTGTTGAAAAAAGTGCCTCAGGTAGTCTATAACTGACAGCTGTTTTATTTGTTCCTCATAGACTCTATTACTAGAGCTGGGCAAACACTGTACAAAAGATACAAATATTCATTTGAATTTATAAATGAATTCACTTTGTATTCATGCCTCTCTTCCCAACTATTTCCAATGCAGAAGCTATTCAATTAGTCCTAATACTAAAACTGATTTATTTTAGCTTTATCAAATGAAAAATATATTGGACTACTTTGCACTTTTGTAACTCCCTGATTAGTGGTGAATGAGTCTAAAAAAGCTCAACATTGCCCTAACTCAGGATAAGATCTAACCAAGTATGCTTATATAACCATAATCACCAATACACATTCTGAAATTAAGGCTCCCGTTTTATCCTTTAGACTTCATATACTTTGATATTTTTAAACATAAAAATTATAAGTTAAAAAAAATTAAATTTCCACCATATTTACTTTTAAAAAAATAATGTTGTTTCATTGAGTTAAAGCATAATCGTCATGATCTACAGCATCAGCTTTAAGAATTCGATAACCATGGCCAAACAAAGGGGACAATGACCATCCCTTAACAATGACCCAATCCGCAGTTAGAAATTTCAGAGGCTACCTTTAACTACATGCAGATGTGGTTCTCAGACCATCCTGTGCAACTATGTACCTATCACAGGGAATGAAAGCCCTAAGCAGTACTGTTTCTTGAGCAAGTCACGCAACTCCTTCATTGGGCTTGGTGAACCTTTCACATTATCTGTGATAGTTCCAGAAGTGAAAGAAAGAAATTTCCAGTATTGAAGGCCTTTCCAGATGCTTTTTTTGTGTTCCTCACAGACAGATAATAGAAATGAGGTAGTCAGTACAGCAGATTAAAGTGTCAAGGGTTTGCTCAAGCCACAGAATTGCATATCGAAAGTACTCAGTCTTTAGTACAGGTTTCACTATGTATTGAAGCTAAAACATGGGGAAGAGGATGGGAGAACAGTCTGCAGAAAGAAGCAGCAACTGCCAACACAAAAGGTTTGTCCCCAGGGAACAGCCAACTGACACAACCCCTTCATTTACTATAGTTTGCCAGTTAGCTGGCTTGCTGTAGCCAAGATCTTGTCTGAGACGGGGGTGTGGGATTTTCGAAAGAACACATTGTTGACCAAACTCTGCACTCATGGAAAACAATGGGAGATAAGCCATTGATTTCAATGGAAGGAAAGTTGGACTAAAGCTGAGCGCTTTTGAAAATCCAGCCATAAATCTAAAGAATTATTTTAACCAGTAAGCTTTGCATTCCTTCATGTGTGTACATAGGAGTATCTGGCCTACTCATGCCCTTTGATGTGCATGTGCAGTTCTTGTATTCTCAGTGGGAGTTCCATAGATGCCACAGAGGAGAGTTCATATAGTCCACGTACCTGGATGTGTAACCACCAAATACCAGATATCCTCCATATTTACTATAAAAATGGTAAATTCTGTATGTCCTCCTCCACACTGATAGGATTACGAGTGCATATCTGGGAATACTTGGAGTTCCCTCACACTTGTTTTGCACTCCCATAAGATAGGTCTGCTATTGACTTCAGTGAGAGCAGAACTTAGGATACTATCTCCATTATGAAACATCCATTGAATATTAGAATTTTTCATCACCCATAAACAAGCTTAAGGTTCCACAACAGACATGCCGATTTTAATTTTTGATTAAAAAAAAGCTTGAATTATAAAAATGTAGCAAACTTAAAAGAAGCAAACTATTATAAGAATGCAAAAATAATCTAGTCATTTATTCTATTTTATCATACTCAAGGGCATTTGAAGTTAGCATCATATTTTTTAATTGATAGATTGATTGCAATTTTGTGTGGATTGGAATAGTAGAATTCAGCAAAAATGATTTAGATGGTATAAATGCGTATAAATCAGACTCACATTGTTCTTGTTCTTTACGTAATTGTCTGATAAAACTTCCATCAGTTTCTGTAATTAAACTAATGGTCTAAATGAATTTCCAGATCACTAGTTATTCATTCCAATATAGAAAATGTCATTACATTGAGTTCAATTAATAGAAAGTAAGTTTACAACCCATTGTGTTACTAAGATGGGATTCTTTTATTTTAGCTGTGTTGATTATGAAAATTCTTTCCCCCCCCCTCCACTGTATTTGCCCCATTTGTGGACAACTTCATTATTCATTGTTTGTTTAGAATAAAATAAACAGTGTTTAACATTTAATATAAAAACATTTTGTGTTCAGTTCTTTGAAAGTCCCTACCCTCAATGTAAATATAGACAGTGATTTTTTTTTCAAATATTTACCTTTTTATCTTTTTTTAAAATGCAATATTCAATCAATGCCAAATCTACAATCAATCCCACGACATGCCCCCAAACATCATATTTGTCTTCATAGTTCTTTCACAGAAATACATATGACAGATAAGCAGTCACTAGAGGATACTTTTGTTTTGTGTCAGACAGATATTAAAACAATAAACTATGTTGCCCTGGGATTTTAGCTTACAAGAAACCAGAAAACAACAAGGCAAAGATGAGATGTTTTTGAAAGGTGGGAAGGCAGTTGTTTTCAGAAATTCCCCGGAAACCTTTAGTCCTCTGATACTGTTGGCAGGAAATATTTTTAAAGCTTCAGTTTTCTTAAGTGGATCATGAAAATACCTTCCACTATTTTAAAATCTGACTACCTGCATTAGATTAATCACATTTCAGTAGAGGGAGAACATCCTAAATTACAGTCTAAAAAATAAAGATGATTATAAAATGCTTCAGTATTAATGATTTTGTTTTCTTTGTGTACTATTCTATTCTAAGAGGGTATGTCTACACAGCAAAGTTATTTCTAAATAACAGCCGTTATTTTGAAATAACTTCACTAGCGTCTACACAAGGCAACCGCTATTTCGAAATTAATTCAAAATAGTGGAGGGATTATTTTGAAATTGGTAAACCTCATTCCACGAGGAATAACACCTATTTCAAAATTGCTATTTCAAAATAAGTGCTGTATAGACACTTATTTCGAAATAGGGGGCCTCCAGCCCTTCCCAGGGTACCCTGGTGGCCACTCTGGCCACAACCAGGAAAACTCCTCTCCTCCTGACCTTCCCCAGAGCCCTTAAAGGGGTCTGTTTGGCCACAGTGCCTGTGCCAGCTCCAGGCCTGCCAGCCCAGAGCCAGCAGTCGCTGCCCCTGACCCAGTTACCTCAACAAGAGCGAGGCAGCCAGTGTCAGCCAGCCCTCCAGCGCTCCCCAGGAGCAGTCTTCAAGCTCCCGGGAGCCTGCCAGGGGCCGGAAAAAGAAGGCGCCTTCATGGTCCAGTGCGGAGATCATGTACCTGATTGAGGTTTGGGGGGAATTCTCCAACATCCATGTTCTCCGCACTAGACGGAGGAACGTGGCCGTCTACAAGCGGATGGCTGCCAGCCTGGCCACCAAAGGCCACATGCGAAGCCAGGAGCAGGTGTGCATGAAAATAAAGGAGCTGTGGCAGGCCTATGCCAGGGCCACTGGGGGCAGCTCCCAACCAGGGGCAGACCCAGACCCTTGCCCCTATTTTGATGCCCTGGGTGACTGGATGGTCCGTGCCCCGCACGTGGTCATTGACCCTGGGGCAGAGGACCCTTGTCATGAGACCGAGGAGGAGGAAGAGGACAGCCAGGAGCTGCAAGAGCCTGGAGGGAGCATGCTGTGCACCCAGGATGCCCGAGCCATCCCAGTGAGCCTGTCGCCAGTGTCATCCGAGGCCAGGGAGGCAACGACATGTGAGTGCCATCACTGGCCCCTTATGCGGCGGGGGTCAAGGGGGAAGAGAGGGCGGAGGGGAGGAGAGGGAGACCACAGATCACGCAGCAACCTGTGCATGTGCCGTGCCACCCCTAGGCACGTGGCCCCAGCTGGCGGCCACATAGGGGCCTTGGCCTGTTACCCACACACCTGTATGTATGAAGGCACATGACGTGCTCCTGACCCCGGGGTAGGACACTGCACGATGCCCTCCCTCCACAAGCCCCCTCTACACAGAGGCAGAGTACATTCTCGCCCCCCTCCCCCCCCCGCACTATATACAGCACAGGGGCATGGGTGCAGTCCCGGGCCAGCTCCCACTCCCAGGGATAGCAGGACATGCCGAACATGGTCTGCGTGCAAGCACATCGGCTCCAGTGGTGCGGACACCATCCATCCTCCCCTTGCAGTGGGGGTCTGGGCTTCACCCACTGTGTCCCCAAGGATAACTGACCACTTTTCTTGTTTTCTCACAGCTGCAGCAGCTGCGAGTGCAGGCAGCACCACCCCGCCTGGGACATCCTCCCGCACCTGGGCCAGCAGGCTGACCTGGAACCAGGAGGAGTACCAGCGGCAGCACCTGGGGATCCTGCAAGGCCAGCACTGCACCCTGGACTACTGGATGCATGAAGACCTGCAGCTGCGGCAGGAGAGCTGGCAGGAGCTGCTTGACCAGGGCCGTGCCATCTCCGACCACCTGCAGACCCTGGTGCAGAGATTGCTGCCTCCTGCCACTCCAGCCCCTGCTGCCACCCCAGCTACCACTCCTCCTCGCACTACTGCTCCCCCTCCCGCTTCTTCCTCCCCCCCAACCACCCCACCCTCCATACCCGCTCCCCCCCCCCGGGGACGCCGAGGCCCCCGCATCCTCAGTGGTGGGAGACAGGTGGGCCAGCAAGACCCCCAACCCTGAGCTTCTCCTCCCCCTTTCAGCTCCCTCTTCTTAGGTTCCCCCCCCACCCTCTCGCCTCCCCTCTCCCGCCCTCATCCCCCCCCCCAGTTTTGTTCAATAAAGAGAGTTTGTTTTTGTCAACACATGTGTCTTTACATGAGGAAGGGGGGTTAGGGAGGGGTCAGTGAAAGGATGTGAGGGTGAAATGAGGCACAAGCCCCCAGTGGGGCACACCAGGGAGACTTTAGTCCTCCTCTGGGTGGAAGCTCTCCCGCAGGGCCTCCCGGATACGGACAGCCCCGTGATGGGCCTCCTAGCTGGCAGCCATGCGGGGCTGCAAGTACAGGCCCGCCAAGTGGTCCGCCTCTGCCATCCAGCCTGGCAGGAAAGCCTCCCCCTTCCTCTTGCACAAATTATGCAGCACACAGCATGCTGCCACCATGTGCGGAACATTCCACTAGGAGAGGTCCAGGTGGTTGAGGAGGCATCTAAAACGGGCCCTCAACCGGCCGAACATCCCCTCCACCACGATGCGGGCCCTGCTGAGCTTGGCATTAAAGGCCTGTCAGGAGGGGTTGAGGTGTCCTGTTTAGGGCTTCATCAGACAGGGTTGTAGGGGATAGGCCGCATCCCCCACCAGGCACACAGGCATGTCCACGTCCACGTCCCTGACCCTGATGTGGCGGTCGGGGAAGAAAGTCCCGGCATGCAGCCTTTGGAACACGGAGGAGTTGCGGTAAACCCGTGCATCATGTGCTTTGCCGGACCAACCCACTTTAATGTCCACAAAGTGGCCCTGGTGGTCAGACACAGCCTGCAGGATGACCGAGAAGTATCCCTTCTGGTTTATGTACAGGGAGGCCTGGTGTTCCGGGGCACGGATAGGGATGTGCGTCCCATCGATTGCCTCCCCCCCCGCAGTTGGGGAAGTCTGGGGTGCCAAACCCCTTGATGACCGCGTCCACATCAGTGAGGTGGATGACTCTGCAGAGCAGCACTCTGTTGATGGCCTTGATGACCTGCAGAGGGACACACAAAACCGAGAGTCACTGGGGTGCCAGGGTGGCGGAGAGTGCTCCTTCCCCGCCACTGCCCTGTGCCCCCCTCCCCAGGAGCAACCCCCCCTGCAATCCTGGCCACCGCGGGCAGTCCGTAGTGCGGGTGGAACAGAACAAACCCTCCTGGGGAGGGGGACTTGCACCACCTCCCCCCCTTTTCCCGAGGGCAGCCCATCCCCTCCTTGCACCCCCCACTCCTGGCACAGTGGCCGGAGATTGCCATACCTGCATGAGCACCGCTCCGACGGTGGATCTCCCCACGCCGAACTGGTTCGCCACAGATTGGTAGCTATCTGGCATGGAGAGCTTCCAGAGGGTGATGACCACATGCTTCTGGAGGGGAATGGAGGACCTCATGTGCGTGTCCCATTGCTGCAGAGCAGGGGCAAGCCACTCAGAGAGCTCCAGGAAGGTGTCCTCCTTCATCCTAAAGTTCTGGGTCCATTGTTGTTCTCCCCAGTGCTCCAGGACGATGTCGTCCCACCAATCGCTGCTGGTGTCCAGATGCCAGATGCGGCGGGGCACACTGGCATCCAGGAGCTGCAGCTGCTCCTCCACATACCCCAGGAGGGTCCGGATGATGGTATGGGGGTTGGGCTGCAGTAGATGCTGCGGGGCAGCCTGTAGAAAGCACAACCAGGCTTGCAGCAACACATCCAAAAGCAGCACCAGAGTGCCCAAGGGCAGCTCTGGCTTCATGGTGCAGAGTGCTGTGGTGTCTCGAGTGAGGGCAACCAGCATGCAAAGAAAAAAAATGCTTTGCTGTCCCTCAGCGAGGTAGGCAAGCAAGCAGGGAAACCTGAGAACTGGCTGTCCAGGGGGATGCCTTTAAGTACAGGCCTCAGATAGCCTCAGGCAGCAGCCAAACAAAGTAACTCCTGACCTGATGCCCTGCTGGAATCAGTTTCAGCTGGCCTTAAATGTGATTCAGCGTCCAATTAGTGTGGATGCACTATTTTGAAATAGCAAAATGCTATTTCGAAATGCATTTTGTGTGTAGACGCATTATTTCAAAATATCTTATAACTTAGTGATTTACCGTGTCTTTTTTGTTTTATATATACATTTTGATTGCATTATATATATATTTTCTTCACAGAGGCTTTATTATGCATAGTAAGTGGAGGATCATTTAAAATTGGAGACTTCAGGATGGCTCTTGATACACATGGAATAAATGTGGGGAATTCCCTTTAGTACTAGGAAGAGTTATGTGCATAAATCTCATATGCATGAATGGGAAATTAGGTACCCTTAGCTGGACAGCATAAATGAATGTTAAATGAAACCCAGATATATTCCAAATACCCAGGCTGTGTCATGCACTCGAAACAGAAATAAAATTTAATTAACTTTAAAAGAATATTGCTTTTGTGAAATTCTCTTGATATTTCCTGTATCTCTGAAGATACCCCAAAATGACACATTCTGTGACATCTCCATTACTTGAGTGGCAGTAGAGCTGCTGGTATAATGTCTGCTTCTGGGGTACCTTCCATGACACAGGAAATACCCATAAAATTTTACAGTTGTGAAGAAATTTTAAAAAGGGAATTTGAAATGTATTTAGGTATTGAATTATTTGTGGAGGCATTCTATGAAGAAATTTGGCCTCAGTGTTCATGTTTGTTTTGTCGATCACATGTAATTACATAATAGCATGTACTGTGATGGATACTTTCCTTTGAGTCTTGGGATTGTTGGACATATGTGTTTTTGAGTCAGGTGATCTGCTCATTTGCATTTTTTATGTTTAAAACATAAGTGGCCAAATTCAGCCTAAATTAACCTCCACTGACCTCACTGGAATGACACCATGGCTGAGTTTGTCCCATTCTGCCTGACATTTTTTTTCAGTTGGAGAGAGACTATTCAATAAGAAGGGAAGTAGTTATGGACTGGTGTAGAGATAAAAAAGGGTTCAAAGTGGAGCATTAAATAATTAATTGTATAAATTATTTGTCTTCTTTCACAGCCTAAATCTAAATTAAAACTGATTCATGTTCGTCTAAAGTAATAGGTTATAGCAAGTCATTTAATCTAATTTAATAGATATATTAGTACAGCACTGTATTTTCAACTTTGTGTTGGCTTGTATTGCTCTTTGAAACATCAAAAAGTACCTTAGCACATAAATTCTGCGTACCTGCCAAGTTAAACACTATAGGATTGAGATTCATTCTCCCTTTCCAAATGAAATGTTACAAAAATCCTGTCCCAAGGGAATTGTCAATACATTTTTGGAAGGCAGATCACAAACATCACAAACACCACAGTGCCAAAGCCTCATTACTGCACATTTAGGAACTAAGGCATCGTTGTTGTCTCTCTCTCACTGTATTTATTTATGGCTTTAAGAAACCATCTGGTGGTCCCCAGGAATCATGTAAAATATTTTAATTCATTGCATGAGTCGTACACTAAAATGTTTATACTGAAAATAAAAATAAAAATGGACATTTAAAATGTTTGACTAATTCTATTATATGATCTGATTCTGTAACTCAAAGGCTTTCATCAGTTTCCAGTTTCCCAAATGTTGATATATTTTCCCATGTGTTATATTACATTCACCTGTCACAGTTTAGCACCTGCAGACATTGTGATGACGCAGGGTGGGAAGTGATGAAACCAACTGGTTTGAGCCGTAAGGTTCAGCACACCATCTTTGTGGTTCCACCATTTTTGTTTGGATTTTTTTCTGTCTAAAAGGAGTAAAGATTTTCATTCATCAAGTGATAACACTCGCCTGAGGAGGGGACTAAGGAGGAAAGGCATTGTGGAAGAAGTGAGTTTTGAGGAGGGACTTGAAGTAGGAGAAGGGTGAAGGCATGGCAGACTAAAGCAGTAGTTGGGAAGTGTCTTAAGAGTTTGACTTCTGTTCCTTTTATTCTTATGATGAGAATTTTTATTGAATATAAATTTAACAATGTTTATGAAGAAAATCAACAGGTGAGAGGAATAAATAATAATTACAATAAAACTCATGAGTTTTCATGGGCTCCTGATGAAGAAGTGGGTTGTGCCCACGAAATCTCATGGTACTATCTATATTTTTTGTTTGTCTCTAAGGTGCTACAGGATCATTCATTATTTTTAAAGTTTTTTTTAATTACAGACTAACATGGCTACCCCTCTGACACAATAAAATTCAGGAAGAGAATATGAAATACAGTCAGATTTCGTCTCACATTTAAAGCCAAGTAATGTAACCCTATCTTTTTGAAACTTGATTGTCAGCTCTCACAGGTTATTCAAATTCCCAGTTAGACAAATAATTTTTCATTTAAAGGATCTGATTGTGTTTTCACACTCAACTAACTGTGAATATTTGTAAAGTTGCTGCAGTTTTAATCTGGAGCAAATGAGGGGAGACTTAGACCCATGCTACTTACAATTTGTATACATGCCTGTGGGAATACATTTTTCTTTATTATAATATTATTGCTATATCATTATTATTATCAGAGCTATATTTTAAACACATTTCATATTTCAGTTGGGAAAGTTGAAAAATTAATTTTTCTAATGGGATAAACTTCCCAATTATTCTCCAGATACCATATTTTAAATCCACATGAGAAGTATAAGAATGAATATTGGCTTTTGGCGTTGGGAGTAAGCAAATTTGGAGAGAAATTTCACATATTGGAACAAAGAGGGAAAATTATTTTTCAGGTTGTTTTAAAAAATTGAGACTCTATGTTTAACAGACTGGATGACAGTGTAGACGTATAGAGTAGAAGAGTACCCAGAGGAGTTGGATTAGAAAACAGAATTCACAAGTCGAATAAAGATTCATGAATCACTCCAGAGAAGCTATTGCACTTTGTGGCGTACTGGTGCAATATGACCGATATGTATCTGATGAAGTGGGGTTTTGCCAATGAGAACTTATGCACAAATAAAATCTTCTTGTCTTTAGGGTGCCACAGGACTCCTCATTGGTGCAGTATGCTTACTTTGGTGAATTCGCTTGGGAGAAAGTTGATGGGTTGTATACGAGCTTGATAAATTTTTGCAGGTTAGGTCCATAAATGGCTATTAGCCAGGGATAAAGTATGGTGCCCTAGCCTTCATAACAAGGGCAGGAGATGGATGGCAGGAGATAAATCACTTGATCATTGTCTTCTGTTCTCCTTCTCTGGGGCACCTGGCATTGGCCACCGTCGGCAGATGGGATGCTGGGCTCGATGGACCTTTGGTCTGACCCAGTATGGCCATTCTTATGTTCTTATGTTCTTATGAGCTATAGTTTATACTTTATTTTCTCATGTGGACTAAGACAGATAAAGTTTTGATGTTCTAGCTCGGATAAGTTGCTGTAGTACTATGGCCTGGTGTTTATCAAAGAGGATGGAGCCTTCTTACTAACCATAGGTGGAAGAAGGTGTTTTTACTTCTCAGAGGCCATTGATGAGTCCAGCATGATGTTAAATCTTAGTGCCCCGAGTGAAGAATATGGAGGTGGTGTATACTATTTCTACAGAAACAATCAGCTGTTTTGATTAGCTTTTCTTCAGTCATTCCTATATTTAAGACACCCTGGTCTTTAACTATACTCCTATATTTTTGAATCATTGTGATGTCTGTAAAATGAGAGGCAGGGTTTGCCTGGATAAAAAAGTTACATAGTGCTCTATGTTATCAGCATAGTGTTGCATTACTGCCCATATTGTCTTTCTGAGTTTGCCCTCTTAATGGCTGCAAGTAGATGGTGACTAGGAATGATGGGGAATTGAGAGCTCAGTGACACACATGGTATAGGAGTTCTTCGAGAGGAGACACAATTGTCCATTTTGGGGAGAAGTTGGAGAGGAAGGAATGTGTCAAAGAATGGGTGGGTGCCAGTGACCCGATTGATCAAAGTTAGTGTTTCTCATCCGAGTCTGTCAAATTTGGTTTCAGAAGGACGTAGAACTTGAGTTATATTTTTCAGTTTCCTTGTTTTGTACCTTCTTACTTTCATTAATTATACACATCCTTAAAAGCATGTCCTCTATATGAAACTCCTTACAAGATTTGCATTTCCCCTTAAACAAGTACCTGTGTAATTTTCAGTATCCCTTTTTTGAAGTCTGCATAGTTCTTTATATGATAAATAGCTATAATGTGGTTTCCAACTGTTTATGGTCTATTTCTATCTTGCTCAGTTTCTGACGTGTCCATGGAACTGCTCAGAGTAGTAAAAAAACTGACAGAATTCCTTTTTTTTCAGTTCTGTTGTGTTTTACTCTGTCCATATAAGCCACTGGGCAAACATTTTGCAAGACAGTCCAACCTACGTGAATTTTTCACCAGTTGGGATCTTCTTGAATTCGTATCTCAACATATTTCAGTACCAGTGATTCTGTATTGAAGTTTTGTATTTCTTGGGTTTTTTGTTTTTTTAATTCCCAAAAGATTTTCTTTTGCCATTCATTGCAGTTCCATTGGAGCTGGAGTGTAATGTAATCACAGCAAGTGACTAGAAAATAATTAATGACTGCTCACTGTTAAAGCAAACTAACCTAATTCATGAGGCAAACCTACATTGGGTAAAGATAGATAACACTCACTGGAGTTTGAAATAGAAAATGTATGTTTTTGAGTTAAAATTCAGTCTTCAAATGCAGAGGGGTGAGTAACTTGCCTAGTGATCTGAATTTAAAAAAAATTCTTTAAAGATTTGGATGACATGTTTAACAGCCTGTGATGCAATAATATTATGCATGACATTGATTTAGATCCCAGATGCTGCAAAAAAGTGTACTATGTAAAATCTCATTAAGTCTGAGAATTAAAAAAAAAAAAACAACCCTGAATTTAGCCGTATGGTAAAGTTACATATTACTGAGAAAATATAAACACAAGGCCTTGTCTACACTACAGAGAAGATCGAAGCTGATGCAGTTGACCTTCCAGAGTTTGAATTAACGGGTCTAGTGAAGACATGCTGAGTTGAACTGAGAGGGTGTTCCCATCGTCGCCGGTAGTGCTGCTCTTATGAGAAGTAAGGGAAATCAATGGGAGAGCCAAAATTCAGTTTAAGATACCTCAGCTCCAGCTATGTAATTAACATAGCTGGAGTTGCGTATCTTAAGTCGACCCTCTCATTTTGTGTAGAACAGGCCTAAGTGACTTGGTTAACAGTATGGCCACTTACTAAAACCAAGCAAATTAAGGATTTGTACAGATCGAGAGGATTTCAACAATACCATCAAGCATTGAGTTTTACCTCAAGAGAGCAGTCTATATAGCAGGCCTGCACAAAATACGGCCCACAGGGGCTCACTGTGCAGCCCATGACGACTATGGGCGGCACAACCCCATCCGATCTGCCGGGCGGAAGAGCGGAGCGCCGCCGGGGAGGGGGAAGTGCAGCGATTCTCGCCGCCGGGCTGCCTGCGTGCAGCTCCAGCGTGAAGAGGCGGGGCGCAAGCCAGAGGGCGGGATGCCGGCAGACACCAGGACGCTGGTGTGATGTGGCGTCGTGACATCACGGCCTGCGACCGCCAGATTCAAAAAGGCTCTGGCAGCCCCACAAACTGGAAGGCAGAAGCCAGGTAGGGGAGGGGAAGGGGCTTGTGCTGAGGGGAGGGGGGCAGGTCAGGAGAAAGGGGAAGGCACCAAGGGACAGGGTGCAGGCGGAGACAAATGAAGGAGGAGACAAATGCAGGAGAGACAAATGCAGCGGGGGAGGTGTCAGTGGGAGGGGGGACAGGGTGATGCTGGGAGAGGAGAGGGTAAGGGCATTGGGAGCCATATGTCGTGCAGGCCTGATTTAATTGAAAAATTCTTAATAAAGTATCACACACACCCCCAATCTACCCTTGCGGCTAGGGTTGCCAGGTGTCCGGTTTTCTACTGGACAGTCCGATATTTGCACTCTCTGCCCAATAAAAAAATTCAGAAAATATCAGACATGTGCAGTGTCTGGTATTTTCTGAATTTCTGGCTGGGCACTGGACGGAAGCCTGGTGGCACCTCCTGTGGTTGTGTGCTGAAGCTGGGCAGTGCGGGGTTTTTTTTGTATGCCTGACACGCGTGGGTTTTTGTGGGGGGTTTTGTGCGACAAAAATTTTTAGCCCGCATGTTCGGTATTTTTTGGGAGAGCATGTGGCAACCCTACTTGTGGCCCGCAGCTGTTTTCTTTGGAGAAATATGGACTTTTCTGCTTTCCAAGTTGTGCAGGTCTGCTACATAGCATGACTATATTAAATTTAAAAAAAGAATTTGCTAATATGGGTACAAGGTTTGAGGTGATAAAGGTAGTGGAAAAACTCTCCTTTTAGTAGATGCATTGTATAAGTAATTTTTCTTTGGGATTGCACCTAATTATAGTATTGCATCATGTTTTAAATCCCTGAGGATCTGGATGGGATTGGTGATGGTGTGCTAATTTATGGCAAAAATTGCAAACAGCAACATGAAGGACTGCACAATATTCTCCAATGTACTGAAGAAAATTAAACAGAAATGAATGCCAGAACAAGCTGAATGGGATTAGCTATGTAGGTAGGATATAATACCTACATAGTGACGAAGGAGTTCTGGTTTGAACAACAAACAAAAAGATGCATTTGCACAAGAGGAAATAATTCAGTACTTTACCTATATTCATGTGCGTGTAAACATATCTAAGAAAATTACTGGGCAATATATAATATCTATTTTGAAATTCAGTATTTATTTCCAGCATCTCACATGTCTGTTTTAAAATCTTGTTTTGTATATTTGTGAACCACCAAAAACTGTTTCAGCATGATCATTTTCAAATCTTTGCCCTCGGAGTGATTATAATTTGCTTTTGGTTCTTAGCGATATGCAGACACTTAACATTACATTTATTACCTATATGCACATTTATTGTAGATATACAAGGGTTTGATATTTGTTTATCTTTGCACTATGGATTCCTTGGTACTCCATTTTTTATTAAATGTACCTTATTTATTCACTTCACTGTGAGCATTTTCTTTTGTGAAACATGAGTATTGGCTATTCTTTGCAATGTCAAGTTCATTTCTTACAATAACCTTGCTTTGCCTTTGTTATGAACTGTGCCATAAAGAGGCGGATCTCCAACTACCGCATTTGCTAACTGATCAAAGTGACATACCTTTGTGTTGTTAAGGAGGTCTGTGACATGCTCAATTATCTCATCTGCTCCTTAGTTTCTTGTTGTTTTTTTTTTAATGAAAAAAGTGCATTTTCCCATATGACTGAGGAATTAATGTGGTAAGATTTTATTCACTTTAACACCAAGTAAAACAGTTAAGAAATATAGGAGTGCTTGTAGCATGGGTTAATTTTTATTTCCTGGTCTTAGTCACAAGATGTTTCTCCAGAATACAAAAGGTATTGCCAGGATGTGAGGGAGTCAGTATTCATTGACTCCAGTGATTGTTATTTTTGGTGTGTGTGTGTGAGGGTACGAGTGGGAGAGGAAGGTGTGGTAGAAGAGAGAAATTACTATTATATACATTTAGTACAAATATAAATACATGTTATGTCTTCAGAGGAGTTACTCAGCATGTGCAAGTCATTGCTGAAGCATTTAAGTTATTGGATAAGACTAATCAGTTACAGTAAAACTCCAATAGTCCGGCATCCAATTGTACAGCACTCCCGATAGTCCGGCATCAAAATGGCAAGAGCCTAGTGAGTGAGCTTTGGCAAAAAACGAGTCACAAGGCAGCAGCAGCAGCAGCAGCTGAACTGAGCGAAAAGGGTTAAAAAAACTCAAACAGTACAGTATACTGTATACAGTATGTACCATAAAAAGGGTTAAAAGCACTTTATATACAGTATATACTGTATACAGTATATATATAACCAGTTTATAGTACCTCCTGATAGTCCGGCATATCCGATAATCTGGCACCACCTAGGTCCCAAAGGTTCTAGATTATCGGAAGTCTACTGTATTAAGCTTCATGGTACCAGTTATTTGACCCAGGTGTCAGGAAGAAACCCCCTTCTTATGCACAGCAGAAAGCTATCTGTGTTAAGGAATGGAAGGTTGCCTTTGCTGAAAAGTCAACTATATATCTGCAGAGGGCATTTTATTGGATAGAAAAATCAGTGGATTGATCTGGTGTGGCAAATTACATCATATTTGTTGTTCTGTGTGTGCGCAAGGATGCGTCTGTACAGCAGCATTATTTCGAAATAACGGCTGTTATTTCAAAATAACAATGCGAGTGTCTGCACAGCAATACCGTTACTTCAAAATAATTTTGAAATAACGGATGGCTTATTCCAACTTCTGTAAACCTCATTCCATGAGGAATAACGCCTATTCTGAAATAGCTATTTCGGAATAGCAGTAGTATGGACACTCCACTGCTGCTATTTCAAAATAGCTCCTCCCCAGGGCCATTCAGACTAATTACTCCCCAGTGCCTCCTGGGGCTCTAAATCAAGATATCACATTCAAGTTAGGGAAGCCTGCCTCGGACTAATTTTGAGGCTTCGCTGCAGTGTAGATGTGATATTTCAAAATAAGCTATTTCAGAGTATTTCTCTGGAATAGCTTATTTCAAAATAAGTGTGCAGTGTAGATGTACCCTAAAAGAGCAGCACTGTAGATTTCAGTTGGTTCCTTCAGTAGCTCTAAGAGTTGCTATTTTTAGGAATATGAATGTAGTCCTCAGAAATATACCCTTAAAACTAAAACTTTTGCAACATTTACAGTGAATCTTTGTATTAATCAAAATTTTTATATAATCATGTTGTGTAAAGGGATTCAAATAGAGGGCACAATGTTTTGTAGCTATCTGTCTCACATAAAAAGTTAATTAATCAGAGCTGTGTCAATTTTCTTGTGCCATGTCAATTTGCAGTAAGGTAATTAATCACTAATCGCCCAGCATGCAGCAAGCTGAGGGACAATCCACGAGTCATTTATTGTCTTTTTTTCCAAATAAATGGCACACAGAGCCATGAAGAAACACATCTTGCCTTTCATAGTATTTTTATCAACACTTTTGCATGTTGTAATAGACTGTAGCAACAAGCAGCTGTAGTTCAATGGAATATGAATATTAAAGAAACAAATGAGAGCAGATTTATAGGCCATTGCTTTTCTGTTATGTCAGTTTGGAGATTACACCAAGCAAATGAACAGTGAAAAATTACTCTTCCATGTGGAGAATGGTGATTAGACTTGTACATTAATTAGAGATTTTTGTTTTCCTTTTCAATGCATTTCAAATGAGAATGTCCTATAAGAAACTGTTTGTCCAAAATGCAGATTTATTCATTCCTAAACAACAGTGTCTAATATTAACATGTATTTTGGCACAATGGTAAGGAAATGATTGTTGCAATAATCCCAACTAAACATTTCAAGAATGAATTCACTGTGAATGGAATAAATAAGGGACCCAATTCTGTACACATTGACATCAATGGCAAAACAATCCTTAACTTCAGTAGATTAAGGACTGGGCCCTGAGATGAATTTACCAGAGATTGAAAATAGTGGACGCAAAATAATGTTGTTGATATTTTTGTAAGCATCCTGTATTTGCTATATGTATTGTATATAAAATTATCCAAAATAAATATGTACTTAAAATCCATTGTATTTTAAAACGGGTACTTACGGAACTTAAATTTGAGCACTCTTTGGACTTAAATGCAAAGACCTAGGGACAGGATTCTAAATACTCGGTTTATAATTCTGTGACTTATATAAAAGCAAGATGTATTGGAAAATATATTTGAGATCCTTTGCAATTTAGAAAAAATATTAGGTCAACTGAATATTCACAAGAGTGTACATCAGCATAATGTCCTTATTCTGTTGCTGAAAATTTCATTCACTGTGATGCTCATTATTCTATCCCTCCTCAGCATGTTACTTATTATACTTCTTTGTTTTTAATTTGTCCAGCTTCCTCAACAGGGAACTTTTTAAGCCATGGGACTTATATGAATGTAGTTCTTGCCTTTTATCAGATGAAATGTCTGAGAGTAAATTAGCCACAGACTGATTCAACGAAGACATAACATTAAAAGATGTTATCATAAAATATTTGAGGGCACTCGATAGGAGATGACTTAGTATTTGGTATAGTGTAAGGGATGAGGAATGGTAAATTGGTAGATTCTCTCATCCATTCCGATGGCACACCTTTCTTTACACATATGGCACTCTCATGGAAATTCAAACCAGAACACAAATCCAAAGAATAATTGCCAATTAAAGCAGTTGTATATTTTTATGGCTTTGATGCATAATCTGCTCCCCTGTTGGTTTTTGCATCTGCTACTCTTCCATCTAACCCAAAGCTCTAAAACTTTAATATACAGTTTATAACCCTCAAGTATTTTGTGCTGGTTTGTGTTCCTACTTTTGGGACATCAGTGCTTGCAAATTTGTGCATCTAGTTTTTATTGTGCAATGTTCATATTGAGCTTTTGTGTCTAGATATCATACTAGACAACTGTAAAGTTCATTTCATACCGAAGTGCTTAAGAATAGGTATGTGTTATATCTTTGGGGAGAAATGAGGGTTTCACTAAATTTCAGCTGTGAATTCAGTGGCTAAGTTCTTCTCTTTTGTCCTCATGCCCATATTTGGTTATTATTTAAGCTCCATTCATTTAAGTTCTATCAGTACATCAGCATGAATCCTCTTACATCTATCGACACAACATGAAGTCTACTACTTAAGTAACAGATCTTCAGTTAGGTTTTGTAACAGAGCACATGTGAAGTGTTTTCTATGGATAAGAAACAACTTTGAGCAGTTGTGATGGTTTGTTTCCTCACCTTTCTCTGACTACAAGACACATTGTTGGTGTGTATTTTAAGGTTGCATCGACCATGGTAATCTGGAAAGGCATAATATAGCCTATTATAATTTATGGGATAAATTCAGTTTTCATTGCAATAATACCACTTCTTTCACTTAGATTCATATTAAATATTTATGGCAATAAGTTGCAATGGGGACTCCTCCCAATATAATTGCACCTATGATTTTTTTTTATTTTTTAGCTATGGCACATAATTATTTATATATTGTCTCTCAAGGCCAAAATAAATACTTCCTGAGTTTGGCCTCTCATTTCTTCTTTTTCTAAATGTTAGGTAGTATTAAAATGATGAAGCTAAATTTCTGTGTAATGTGGAGACTTGGGAACTAATTTCTTTTAGAATACCGTTCATGTGTGAATAACAAAGTTGCAAGTTAGCTCTAAGTAGAGAATAATCCCTGGCTATTAGATGAGCTAATGGAACTGTTTCTTTGTCTTGATAATTGGTCATATTCAGGTTTTAGAAACAGTCATGTTTAAGTCATGTTATCTTCTGTGCCAAGGCTGCAGTGAAGGTGAAGTAAACTTTCTTTTCCCCATCACAGCATCAGAGAAAACTAGTCAGCCAAAACATTTTGCTAAATATGAGCAGCCTCGCTCAAAAGCAGAAACAGATGTTTCTCACTGTGAGATTCAGATACAATTGACCCACTTCATAACTGCACGTTCACTGGTTGAGCTGCAGCCAGGTTGGCATACTGAGGTGGTGAGGGAGCTTAGTTTTGCAAACTGTGAGTTAGATCTTTGCCTCTCCTGGTGAGTGAATTCTGGCTAGCTGGCACTGGGTTCATTGTTAGTTGAGATTACAGAGGGAAGAGAGTGAATAATTTATTTTTCAGTTCTGTAGCCAAACAGAAAAGTTCAAAAAACAAAGTTTGCTTTGTTTTGAGCCAAAATGTATTTTCCACTGACAAAAATTTGCCCAATTCAAATTATTCCTAATTACAAATTATTCCTAATTACAAATTATTTTAGTAGGCCCATGCTTAAGGCTTAAAGCTGTGTGAGAATTCTGCAAATAGACTCTGTTGTCTGGCAACCACAGGTATCCCTGAACTCTTCCAATGTGGTTTATGACCTGGGTTTGCCATGGAACATGCACTAGTGTCATTTGTTTACAAGTCTTTAAGAAATGGTGAAATGACCTAAATGATTATTCTACTCTGACAGTAACCTTGAATACCATTGTCTACAAATCCCAGTTAAGCTGCTTTGAAAATCAGGACATGGGCCCATCCGATACTCCTATGTAGAGGAAGTGGTGAATGAATTGCAAAATAAGATGTATGTTTTACACAGGAAAAAATTATGCAGTACATTTACAAAATGAAAAGTTACATAAGGTACATTACTTAAATGCTGACAATAGGTAGAATTTGGTAAACATAGACTGGAACATTTGCCATGAAAAATTCAAAATATTTTAAGCAGGTTAGTGTTATGTGAACTGGTTTCTTAATAGCTGTGCACAACAGTATCTACTTCAAACTTGTTTGACCACTACTTTTGTTTGTACACGTGCAGCTCCCATCAAGTTTAGAACTGCTGATGCAATGCCAAGAGCAGAACTAAGCCCTAACTGTTTGAATTGTCAGATTTGATCACTTGTCAGTTACACTTGAAAATATAGTGAGACCTGCACATGCAATAGGCATTCTCCTGCCTTAAGAATCCACTTTTGGGTGTCCCAAAGACAGTTTCTAGTACCATTTTCTTTAAAGTAGTTCAAAATAAACCATTATGAGGCACTGATCTTTGCTGATCCTGTGAGTCACTATGTAGGACAGGTTTCACAGTATTTAAAACACAGTATTATTTGTCTTGGGCAAAGCCTGAAGTCTTTTCTTACTTTATATTTAGTCCTTGCTCAAGCAAAAATCTTGTCAATCCTTGAATTTTCTATTTAAGTAAACATTAACTGATACAATAGTAACTTCTACTAGTGTGGACACAACAGAGAATGTTTATTCACAGGCTTGTTTAGCCTTGGGCGGAATCTGAGATTCCTCCTGTTAATGCCAGTGAGACCTAGGTGTAAAACATGACTGTGAACTTGTGAACATCCTGTCTACGTGAGAATTTACAGCTGTTACTTAACATATTAGAATGTTGTTTAAAATTCCACTGTGTGCAACTTCTAAATGAAGAGAGAAGAGGTTCTCCTGAGTAAAAACTGAGAGCTTGGTGAGATGTGGATGCACAGTGGAAGTGGGGAGAGCTAGAAATGATTCCTCAGGGAGTGTAGGCTCTGCTCCTTCACACACTCCTCAGGGTGCCTGGGCCTGGCTTCTTTTCTCAAGTACTAGACAGTTATTTTGGGGCAATAATATGCAGCCCACAAGGCCATAGTAGATGCAGTGCATCTCTGTGTGTCTGGGAGGCAGCCCCATGAGGCAGTGTGCTACCTCTTACTACAGCACTTGTCTACAAGTGACAATTGAGCCTTGAGTTGAGAAGCTCAGGATCTGGCCACCTGTGATTTGTTATTTCATGTGAACTTACTGTTGTGAAGTCTTATTTGTGAGACTTTAAAGGGATTCCCCCCCCCCCCCCAAAAGAAAATGGCTAGTTTAGAACAATGAAAGCACGACTATAATATGCTGTGTGTGTACAAAAGTGCTTCTGATAATTACTGGAATTCCAGGGACATAAAATGGGTTTTCATTTGTCCTGGGTAAAAGATTCTTGCAACATGTTCCAAGTCTTTTTATTACCCTTTTTTTGGTAAGTCTTATATGCACTCTGTTGCAAAATGAGCAGCAATATATTAAGACCTGTAAATACTCCCTGCTAATTTTGATAGGTTTTTTTTATTACAGCAGAAAGAAGTATAAAACTGAATACTGGATTTGCATTGTTTAAAGAATGTTCTCCCTTTGCTATATTGCCATAGCACGATTTTATGTTGTATCTCAACATCTAAATCCTAGCAGAATTACTGTAAAACCTGCTTGTCGCTGAGAGGGATCGTGTAAATCCTGGAAGGTACTCTAGCAAGGCGATAATGGATAGGTCACCATAATTACAGTATATTCTCTCATACAAGCAGCCAGTTGCTTCTGCACATTGTAAATTTTTCATTTTCTTTTCAAATTCAGTGTTTCTGTTAAAACTTAATATTAAAACTGATGAATATTAATATTAAAACTGATGAAAGACATATCTGGAGTCAAGCACATCCATCTTTCTGCTTTAAAATAGTAAGCATTTTATGTATCATTACCTCTATTCATTTGCCTTTATTAGAGTTTGCTGGGTAATATTTGTTTTATTCACTTTCATTATTTACATACTGAGACAAATTCAGCCCTGGTGTAACACTGCTGAAGCAATTTGAGTTACACCAGAGGTGATTTTAGTTCCTTATCTCTCATGGATGTGCTTGCTGTTCAAAACATACCTGTTCTAATATTTGCAAGCAATGCCTATCACAGAAGAAATTTAGGTAATCCAACACATGCGTCTAAAAACTTGAAAAAAAATAAGGAAAGCAGAAAGCTTATTTTAAAAGTTTTATGTGGACTAAAGTTATAGACGTTTTACATAAAACCTTGTCCCCAAAACGCTTATACTTTGGATGGTTAGAGTTTAAATGCTGAAAATATTTTAAAGTCTTATATTGAATTAAAATTAATGTGGAAATTTAAGATGAACATAGTTGAGGGATTCTCTTGCCCCTCATCTGTACCACTGCTGATAGGGATGAGTGTTATTTTGTTTCATTGAGATACTTATAGATAATACAACTTTGGGTGGACTAAAATGTAGCAAGTAGCAGGTACCTATATGATCAAACTGTGTCCCCAGACAAAAGATACCTGAGCTCTCCTTGAAAGGACACTCTATTTTTCTGACCTCTTCTTTCACCCAAGTTACTTGCTTTAGACATTTGATAATGATTGAATTGTCCAGTAAAATCTTATTTAATCTCAATGGCTTAACTATTATCTTTGGTACTAGCAGCTTTACTTTAAGCAGGGTAATTTTATTTCCCCTGAGAGTCTTCCCTCAAGGGATTAATTTCCTCTAATATTGTGGGCTACCATTAATCAACTTGCTTCTTTTGAGCGAGGTTCCCCTAAGGGAGCTACAGTGAACTACGGTAGTTTCCCCCCCTAAACTAAATACCCCGTTGGCTGCCTCCTTTTTTTCTTGAAACGGTTTTTCTGTAAGAAAATCTGGTCTTTTGTGAAAAAGTGACAATTTTGCTTGGTTTGTATCTCCCACCCTTCCTTGTTATAGACAAGCTTGAATACACACAAACCGTGTGCTATGTTTTCACTATGTTATCTTCTTGTAAATTGGAACAATCAGCATGACTGGAATTCTTTATGTTTTCTTTGTGTTTCCCATAGTGCCAGGCTTCCCTTACCCTGCTGCAACTGCAGCTGCTGCTTACAGAGGTGCACATCTAAGAGGTCGAGGTCGCACAGTGTACAACACTTTTCGTGCAGCAGCCCCCCCTCCTCCAATTCCAGCCTATGGCGGGTAAGTGGCTCAGTCTCTTTTACCTGTTACAATACATCCCCAAAGGCTATGAACTGTTTATGAGTGCAGTGCATGCTGGTCTTGTCTTACCACAGAAACCAACACAGCATGCAACCAATCTAACTGCCTGAAGTGGTGCACCTTGCACAGAGTATTGAAAAATGACTGTAATTTGTACTGTCATGGTTGGTGGCTTTAAGCATTTTATATGTCACATGTTGTTATGTAAATTCTCTTAGAGACCGAATGCCACAGAACAGAGAAATTTACAGCTAAAAGTGTATTTTTCGTGATTGCAAACATCTGGTTATTAAGGAGGTCGGATGAAGTAAACTTTCTTTTTTTTTTTCAAATTCAAATTCTCCTACAGAAAATTATCTCAGGAAACCTAGAGGGAGTGTGTGTTTATTTTATTTATGTGTTTATTGTACATAAAAATCAGCTTTGCTTCATATTTTCATAGTAACATATCTTCACCGACATTTACTGAAAACTAGTTGCAAAATAAACACACTGAAAACTATATTAAATTAGAACTTAATAAACTGCATTCAGCTAATTAGGAATCATCTTAATCTTTTGAAGAGTGAGAGAGAATTTTGGGGAGGATGGAGGAACTTCACAACTCCTTTTGGCCCCTGCAAATGTTGAAACATTATTTGATCATTGCATACGACCATTAAAACACAACACTTATGTTAAGACTTGATTCTGTCAGAGGACTCCTAGAATTTGCAGAGTCTGGTTGTTGAGGTAGTGGGTGGGTCCCAGCCTCCCAGCCCAGAACAGTGTACCATTAAAAACAGGCCATCCTTTGTAGATCCCACACTACCCACTATGTCATTCTGATAAGTGGCTTGTATTTGTGATTGGTTGGACACAGTTCTCATTAAACATTGTGTCCTGCTAGGCAAAAATGCAGGCCAGTTACTAGATAGGTTCCTAAGTACCCTGCAGTCAGTTAGCCACTGAACCGCAGCCTCTGGAGATATCAGGCACTGGCTACCTGATACTTCCTTTGCATCTGGCTTTGTCACCTACCAAGAAAGACACAGGGCAGTTATAGTGAGCTTTTTCATAAGAAGAAATTAAGTAATCAGCTACCAAATGCATTTATTAAATTGCTTCCTGGGGTGGTTTGTGCAATGCAGCAAAATGGAGAAGGACAGAAGGATTTTTGCTACGACTGGCTGCAGCTATCTTTGCCAGTGCCAAACCAACGACAAGCGAGTGAGTGAAGGGAATCCTTGCTGGAATTGGAGCAGGCTGAGCCTCTCTTCCCCATAATGACAAATCTGGGCCATCTTGGTCCCACACAGTTACACAAGTCCATAAAGGCTACCAGACTCATCTACTTCTACATAATATGGCAACAGTTCATGCCCCTCCCTCCACTGACCCTGACAGACAGGCTGTTGAGGAATCTGTGAGCTGAATAACCAACACTTCATTCCCTGGCCTTTATGGGTATTTCTGCTTTGCATCTGGGAGCAAGACTTGTACTAGCTTAACTCAGCTTACTAGCCCAGTAAAAATAGCAGTATAGATGTTGTGACCACAATAAAGGCTCAGACTAGCCACTTGAGATCAAATCTAATGCAGTGGATGGACTTGAGTGTCCAAGCTGCTACCTGAACCACAGTATCCACACTGATATTTTTAGCATGCTCGCCTGAGCTGAGCTAGTGTGAGTCACTTTACCTGGGCTCAAAGGGTCGCTTCCAGCTGCAGTATAGCCATACCCTAAGTGGTTCACATTCCACTCTGTAAAACTTAGAGTTACACCAATCAAGTTACAGAAAGGAAACAACCAAGAATGGGAAACTCATGGATTGAAAACACCAACAAAAGATCAAGTAGGAAACCCTTTAATGAGTCCCAAGCACTGCACGTCCCACAAAACCACCTCTAATGGTCAAGCATCTATTCTGCCCCATAATGCTAATGATGGTGAGAATGTGGGTAAAATGTCACAGATGCTGGTTTACTTCCCTGCGCCTGCTCGTAAAGTATTATTGCAAACCAGTCTGTCAGTCATTTGGTCTGCATATTAGTCCCGGCATATTATCTCCTGAAGCATGCTGGGTGGGAAGAATATGTCCTCCTTCTCCCAGACTGCAGAAGTAATGCCCTAGCCTAAAACAGTCAGGCTGAATTAAATTCACAGAATTAGGATAATACAATATTAAGGCTGCTTCTTTGAAATTACAAGAAGTCACACAATGTGAAGGTCAAGGTTTCCACAAAAAAAATAACTTGCCCACATTGCATATCTTACATATTTTAGTATATATTTAACAACAGAAAAAGTTATCTAGATTAGGGATGTAATAGTGTAGTCAATTAATCGATTAACTGATAAACAGAAGCTTATAGGTTATTGCTATAGACTACATGCATTCCCACCCCCCCCCCCAAGCCAGTACATTTTTTAGCAGGCTGGCCAGCAGCCTGTCTCAGTCCTGGCTTGCTAAAGGTCTGGGACCTACTCCCACTGCGGCTCTGCATTTAAAGTGTATTAGAAATAGGCGGGCAGGCAGCCTAGCTCAGTTCTGGCTCATGCTGGGTCTGGGAGCTCAGACACGCTCCTCCTCCAGACAGGGGCTGCTGCCACCCTTGTATCAGAGGCAGCAGCACGGGGCAACTTGTTTTTAAACTGGCTCCCCTTGTGGACCAGTTCCTGCCTGGCACCCTGCACTGCTGCCTCTGATACAGAGGCAGCAGCGCGGAGTGGCAGGGGCTCCTCAGGAGTGCGATCAGATTGCACTGGCTGCCAGTCCTGCCCCTGGGGTTATACAATAGTCGAGTAACTGATAAGAATTCATGAGGTTACTCGACTATTCGATTAACTGATATTTAACATCCCTAATCTAGAAACACATACTGACAAAAACAGAAATAGAGGATTCTGCGTAAGTGTAACCTCACCAAGCTAATGTTGCTTTTGAAATCTTATGTTTTTGTGCTTTTAACAACACTAAGTTATTTTACATTATATTTTTTCTTTCTAATTAATATATTAAAAAAACACTCTATCAGCAGGAATTGGATTCAGGGGAGGAGGGGAAATAGTGCAACTATTCCTAGCTCTGGTCAAAAACTAAGGTCCACCCACTCACTGAGTTTGTCAAAAATTACTCACTGAACTGAAGATTGTGCTGATGATGTTGAAAATATGATTGTGCATTTTGGTTTGCTTCACGGGGCATCTTAAGCATGGTTCTCCCTCAGTAAATACTGAATATTCCCATAGACTCTGCTAGGTTTCTTGCGTATGGCTCCTTCTTGACTGTGGGGTGGGGGAGGGGCATGGGTATCTCCCAAATACCATCAATATGTGGGGCTAAAATGAGATGCTACAGTAAATTATTTGGATCTGAATGCCTCCTTTTCCTTTATTAAAAGAGGAATGAAATAATTGAAATACTGATATTTAAAATAATCTTAATAGCATTTGAGTTGCTACTAGAGCTAGTAAAGACATTTTTAGTGAAGTATGGCATAAAGAATGCCAGTTACTGTAATCTGATGTGAAACTTCTCAAGGCAGTGTTTGTTTCAGGAAATTTCTTCAGTTGAAATTGTTTTAAAAAAATTCACAACTGTCAACATTTTTTCTTTCAGTTTTTCCGGTTCAAAATTATTTTTCATTTTGAAATTTAAGGTAATTAGGATAAAATTAGAGGCTTTAAATGATTGAAATCCAAAGACAATATTTCAAAAGTTCAAAATACTATACTATTTCAAAAACATTTTAATTGGCCAGAACCAAAATATTTTTTTGAATTTTTAGTTAATACATTTTGAGATTTTGATTTTTCATCTCAAGTTAGGATGATTATTTCCCCAAAAATCTGCATAGTTCTAGTTACCACCATACTGAAATACAGTGTGGTAGTCCACATCTCAAAGAATTATTGTTCCAGGCTCACTGCAGACTCACTGTATACATCTGTGCATTATCCCTCAGTTCTTTTTCTTCCATAGACGCAAAGCCCAGAGAAGGCCCTTTTTTTTACTTCAAGTGCTGACTAATCCATTCCACATTGAGCGTGCAGACTTGCCATAAGCACTGGTGTCAGAATTTTTTCCCCTGGCAGCATCCGTAGAGGAATGGCTGTGGTGACCTCTGGAGTGGCAGTGCCATGGCACAGTATAAGGGATGTTGCACACTCCCCCCACGCTCAGTTCCTTCTTGCTGCCAGTGATGGTGCATTGGAATTGGTGCAGGCTTTGACTCATTGTAGTTAGATCTCCTCTACTTAGCAGCTCTTTAGATAGTTCTTCTTCCTGTTTAGAAGTTAGTTTGGTTAGTTTTGTGGTCCTCGATGGGACTTTTGCCCATGGACAAGGCATTCCCTGATCTCCAGGCTTCTGACCTTGTGTTTCATGCAGGCACCCTATGCCTGTGAATGACCTGCACGAGAGCTGTCTGTGGTGTCTCAGCGAGGAGCACATTAGTGAAAAGCGCTGAATCTGAAAATCATTCAAGTCCCCATACTAAGAAGGAGAGGGACTTTTGCTTGTGGGTACTATTAATGGAGGAGGAACAGGTGTCATCCTCAACCTCGGACACCATGGCTCCATCCTCCAGTTGGCTCCACTCTCCTTCACCAGCTCTGATATGGAAGGGCCACTCCTCTCCACCCCACAGGGTCATGGAAAGGAAGGGTGAGGAGCCTAGAACTGCTTTGGGCAGTTCATCACTGTCACCTGCAAATTGATCTTCAGCTCAAGCTGAGCGACCCAGCCCATAGAATTGGCACCAGGCAGTGACAACAGCCTCCAGAACATTCTGACCATAACTCTGCTCTTGAGGAAGGCCTACCTTGGCCTCCTTCAGAGTGTCGCCCATGGCACTGCCCATTTCTGAGGGTACTGGAATGCCAGCACTCCCCTGTGCAAGGATGCCAAGTCTTGGAGTCAGAGAGAGAGTAATCACAAACTCCCGTTGGTCTCCCTGATGGGGGATGAATGCAGGACTTGGAACTGCACTCACCGGAGCAATGGCACAGATCTGCTGAGGCATGTGCCGCTGGCATGGAAACCGCCTAGAAAAGTCAGTATCCCCAAGGACTCAGCACCATTCCTGGAGCCATTCCCTGGAGTGTTGGTTGATGTCTTGTCTGCAGCAGTCCTGGTCTTGACTGTCCTCGCTGTCTTGATGTTTCTTGGACCCATCAGTCTCTCTCCAGCTCTCTGCCCCATTCCACCTTCTGGCACTGAAGAGCTATGGAGGTGTAGATTTCTGAGTAACCGACACAGATCCTCCTTTCCTGAACCAGCACCGTTGTCCTGTGATAGGGGCTTCCTGAGGCTGGAAAAAACATGGGAGAGCCCAGAACAGGTACCATTCTGAGAGAGAGTTGAGAGCCCTCTGGGTCTCCAAGCAGTGTGCTTCCACCATTGAGACCAGCTCAGAGCAGGGGTCTCTGCTGCCCATTCAGGAGATGTCCCCATCAGTACCAACCTATCCTTTGGCACCACAAATGCTGATAAAGTCCACTTTGAGATGCATGGCACTGTTGCGAGTTGCCCTCCCAATGCACAAAGGGGTCTTAAAAATTACTAAAGGACTTTCCAGACTACCTCCTCTCCGACCATTTCTAAAAGGGCAGAGAAAATACTTTGTGCCCGCAAAGGGACATGAATAACTCTATTCTCACCTGCCTCCCAAGTTCAGGGCTCTCCTGGAGGAAAAAGCAGCGGTGGCCATAGGGGCCCTCCAGGTGGCTGGGGATATGACAGATGCAATGGTGCACACAATGCCATCAGCCACATCTAAGTATTGGGTGTCCTGGTTTCTCCCCTCTCGACTGTCTGCAGAAGTTCAGCAGTTGCTGAAGGGATCTCCAATTTGTTGGTTGTGCCCTGTTGCAGAGAGACAAACACAAAAACATTGGCTTAAGGATGTACCCAACCCAGCCTAGAAGAGGTTCCATCCCCAACCCTTCTTCATGTTCCAGGAGTCAGCTGCACCAGGAGCCCCTGGCTAAAACAGAGCCAGGACTACAAAAAGCACTCAAGCCAGCCCACCCCCTCAGCTTAGTTGGGCTCAACCCATCCCAAGCAAGGGGCCAAGAAACCCTTTGAAGTTATGCCGGAGGGCAGCATACCAGACTGGCCCATGGATCCTGTCTCCCCACCATTTGGCAACCGCCTGTCCCACTTCATCTAGCCTAGTTCCCCATAACATTGGACTTCTGGAACCTGGCTACTGTTTCCCAGGATAACTTCCCTCGATCTGTTGGACTCCTAATTTAACATAGTAATTATTGGGAGGGTGCCAAAATAGTGTGAATATACTAAATGAATGCTATGAGCATAACTTGATGTGACTTAAACATAGCTGAATAACAGAGGATTCTGGGAGCGGGTCCTCTCTCAACAGAAGTAAACTGAAGTAAACCTGAAGAGTCAAGCTGGCAAGGGTTGCGGACTGGACAGTATGCTGTACTTATTGGTCAGTAAATATGGGCGCCTGCAAAAGTAAATATCATATGAGTGAAGTTCCCATGTGGAGCATAAGCTGACTTGGTCATCATAACCTAACAGCTGAAGGTCACCCCATAAGCCAAGTGAATGATTGATGCGTGAGAGAAAAGGGGCTGATTTTGGGTACCTCCTCTCCCAGCCCCTTCCAAAAATACTAATTAGGTAAAAATTAGTAACTACACACCCACAGGGCAGGCTTGTAAGACGCGGGACTCCTCTGGGGAGGGAAAGAAGGTATAAGAGTCAAGCAAAGTTAGTTATTGGTTGTGGGGATACATTAATTTGAGCACCTTAAGAAGCTAGTGATGCTCCACTCTGGATTATGGGACTGTGAACCAGAAACTGTCAAGGCAACCAAGGCCTTGGTTCAGGGGACCAGACCAGAAAACAGAGAAGATCAAAAAAGAAGAAAAGGAGCCATCTGTAGACTGATAGCCACTTTCCCCGTTTGCCAGGCAGGTACTGTGTGGGGCCAGCACACGAACTGCTGTCTGTTTGTGAAAGGGAGGCTCCCTTAAGGGATTGTCTACTTTCTCATGTATGTCTAACATAGGAACTATGTGTTCCATGTAACCCTTTTACTGGTGGCATAATTCCTTCTCAATTAACTGGCCTGTCTGGCTTGGGATAAATTCTCTGGTTTGACCTTTTTCAGTGACAGCAAATAGTAACCTGTGGGTGGGGAGAGAAGATAGCAAGGGAGGGGTAGCAATAGGAGACCCCTCCCCCCATGTCCAACAGTTTGGACAGAGGATGGTTGAATTCCTCTTGTATTAGGTATGAAGACCGAGGCATTTTTTCTGTCACAATTGGGTGGTTGCTGGAGGCCCTGGAAGGGGCTCCTTTCCCTCTTTCACCTGTGTGCTTGTTCTTTCAGACCCTATCTGAGTTAAAGCTGTAATCCAGGCTCTGCAGATTGCAGTTTGGGCTCCAGCAGTTTGAATTTCCTATTCCGAACTTTCTTCTGCAACGTCTCTCTCCTTTACAAATTTATCTACAGTAGGATACATAACAGTGTTATGATAACACAGATCACTTGTGTTGCTTTCTCAAGAGTGTAATCCTTTCGATACCCCAATAACAAGTTGTCCAAACTTTCTCATACAATGTAGGGACCACATTAGTCAGACCTGGATCAGACCCCAGGCTTTTAAACAGCTCTTTAAAAAGCACTCCTTAGCTTTACCTGAGAGCTTTGGGGCATCTCCCTTAGCTGGGAGCTTTGGAGCATCTCCCCATTTCAGTAACCCTTCCATGTCAAGTTATGCTCACATCATTTCGCACCATTCCAACAGTGTAGAGGTGTAAACCAGCTTTTACTCACCCTGGCTCTTGGAGAGGTCTGAAGATCCAGCCATTGTAAAAGCCAGCAACTGTACAAAGCCCAAGAGCTGACATTTAAAATGTTTGGAACGCCGTTGTCTTAAAGTAAATATCTGTGCAGATATACTCAATATCTACCTGTGTGTCTTACAACATCAGGACATTTTCTACACTGCAAACTCAACTACACGTTTTAAAATTTTTTTAATTTTTATATTTTTCAGACTGATCTGTTTACATAGTAGGAAATACTAAACTAGTTGTCACTGCTAACATCAGAGTCCCTATGTAGCTGGAAGCAGAAGCAAACTCCCAATTTGAGCTCCTGGCATGAGAGCAGTCCTGCTCTCTATTGAGTGAGCTCTGGCTTCAAAATATTTTTTTGAATGAATATATTTAATTTTTTCAATAAGAAGTAAACTCACTACCCTTCTCATTTCCAGCTCCACAGTGTTACTTACTACATGTCTTTTTTCATTCCTTATGTCCTAAATTTCCAACTTGTGAGCGTGCTTAGATGTCTATACCAGCAGGAAAGTCTGCTGACATGGATTTACTTAGTTTCAATTTTTTTTCAACCTTTGGACTATGTACATGTTAAGTTTGAAGTTATATGGTCAGAAAACAAGATGAGAATATGTCTATATTTCTTTTTAAATGGAGGTAAATATTCTTAAATCTGAGTGGTCTGCGCTATACTTAAATACATACATATCTACTATATATTTGAGAGAGTTTGTACATCTGTGAGTTTGTTCAAGAGCTCCTCCTAAACAGCTCCAAATTTGGTAGGCAGCTTCCTCTCATCATAACATAAAGCAAGACCAGAGTTTGGTTATGCCAGATCAAGGGCAGTGCATGGAATGTGAATTTTCTCACCAAATGGAAAGGGAAGGATGTGATAGCAGGGACAGTTATACTCATGAATGACAACAGAGGGGCAGCAAGCATAGGGACAGTTATGCCACAAAATGACCACAGGAGGGCAATCAGCGCCCCAACCCCAGGGAACAGACATTGGTTTACAGCCCAGCCCCGCCACCATGGGGAGCAGCCGCCGGCTGGGCTGTGTGGTTCTTGCTGTCCCAGGACTGCTGGGAAGAAGCGCTGTCTGGGCCTGATGGCCCGTCACCCCAGGCCAGCGCTGAGGTGAAGCCATTGGGTGGGCCTCGCAACCCTCACTGTCCTGGACCATCCCTGGGGAGAAGCCGCCAGCCTCCCTCGCCCCGTCCCCTGTGCCCCACTGCACCTCCCAGTCCCCTGTCCTGACTTCTGCACCCCCATCTCCTGACCTGAGCCCTCCACCCCCTTCTCTGACTCCTGGACACCTCTGCCCTAAATCCTTCTTTACCCCCCAATGCTGCCTTTTATACCCTCCTGCTCTGAGCCCCTCTTTAATCCCAACCCTGACTCCTGCATCCTCCATATCCCCAGCTTCCTGCCCTGATATAGTACAGTGTCCTGTCTGTAGCCAGTAGCCTAAATGCATTTTCTCTCTATTCATTAGCTCTTCCACAATTAGAAGAATAGGACTAGAAGGGACCTCTAGAAGGCATCTAGTCCAGTCCCCTACACTTTTTGAATGAGTAATCGAAAACAGATCTGTCCCCTGCTGTGTTCTCTGCCCTCTCCCCCCAATAAAAAGACTTCATTGAAAATCAACATTTCAAAAGAACCGCCAGGTTTGGATGAAGTTTTAGTGTGCTGGTGTATGGTGTAGAGTGCAGAATCAAGCAGATGGCATACAGATCTTGCTGCTTCTCCCTCCCTCCCACCCCTGCACCTTTACAGTCTTTACAGGTGAGGAAAGTGAATGAGATTCTGCTTATCCAGGTGTGAAGAATCAGAAGGGACCTAAATCTATTCTTGTGCAAAAATCTTTTCTCCAGGACCCTGGCCTGAAGTCAGTAAGGCTACAAAAGTGTAACTGTCCCCAGGAATTCATTCTCATTCCCTTCTCAAATCACGGCCATTCTGTGCTTACCCAACATTTTCCACTTGGAGAGAAGTTAGTTTGAGTTGGGGCAGAAAAAAGATTAAACTTTAGGTTTATTTAGCTTCCAGTCTTTGGAATGGAAGCAGCGGTGAAAGTAAGGTGGTGCGCCCTGGTGCACCGATGCAGTATGAGCCGGCTGGGGCGCTCCGCTGCAGGAGGAGGTGGGCACATTCCCAGCTAGGCTCCTGGAGCTCCCCTGCAGGCTGCTGTGCTAAGCAGCAGGCAGGTGGAAGGGGCTGTCTGGGGGTGCACCCTGCACCGGTACAGGACTGCCTGAACTGCCCCTCCTTCTGCACCATTTAGGAAGGGCAGAAGGGGCTGAAGCCTCCCCCGATTCTACCAGTGCTGCCTGTTGCTTGCTGTTCCCCTTCCATCACTGTCAGGGAGTGAGAGGGAGCTCCTTCTGAGCCACAGGGGCTGCTTTGCCTTGTCTTTCCTGATGGCAGGAGTGCTCCAGGCTCCAGCAGGGCTGTGTGAGCAAACTCACTCCCCCTCCCTCCCTCCCTCACCCGGCCCAGCCCTGCCTCCCACCTGAGCAGGAGGGCCTAAATAATGGGAGGGGCTAAAGCTTATAGGCTTATTAGCCTACTGGTTAATCTGGTCCTGTCTGTTCTCAAAAGACAGCAGTTACTCCTGATTTGCATTTCTGTTGCTCTTGGTTGCAAGTGCTAGGTCATGAAAACTGGCCCTGACTTCATGGAGAAATATGTATCTATTTAGCTGGTTGTACCACAGAATCCCTTTAATGTGCCTTTGTTTTACAGAAATACACTGCAGTGGGGAACCCTCCACCCCACACACTTTGTTTCAGCACATGTGTCTGCATTAGGGGCTTTCACTAGTGTAACCATCAATAATTGGTTGGACCATCAATAATTATCTTTATGCAAACAGAGCCTCCATTTCTCTGCACCCATTTTTATGGCCTTTCAAAGGGGAAGAATTTTTTTTCAGAAAGTTCCTTCTACAAATTTTGACCTCATATAAAAAATTGACAAATACCTGTTTCTCTGTCCTAAGGGAAGTAAAAGTCATGGAAAACATAGCTGGAAGGAAAGTGTCAGGCTATGGACAGAAACACACAAGGAAATCTTCTTTTAATCAAAAATGCTTGTGAACTCTTTGACATTGTGGATGAATATACTCAGAAGCAGCTTCTTCCTCACCCCAACACACAAGCAATTGCTTCAAATCAAAAGGAAGTGTTCCTTCACACAGCACACAGTAACCTGTGGAACTCCTTATCAGAGAATGGTATGAAGGCCCAGACTATAGCAGGGTTCTAGATAACAAGATACACTCGTGGTGGATAGATCTAACAGTGTCTATTAACCAGGACTAGCAGGGATGGTTTCTAGTCTCTATTTGCCAAAAGCTAGGAATGGGCAAAAAGGGACAGATCACTTGGTGATTTCCTGTCTGTTCATTCCCTCTGAATAAGCTGGCATTGGCAATTGCTGGAAAGCGGCATACTGGGCTGGCAGGGTCATTGATCTGATCCAGTATGGCCATTCTTATGTTCTTACATTCCCAGCTTCTCTCATATATGCCTTCCCAGGATCCTAATCTTCCTCAGTTTTCTCCATATTAGAGTCCTTCTTTCTTCTCCATTCCTGCCACTGTTTCCGTCATGTTTTGTCATTGCTATTGCTCTCCATTGTTTCTCTATTTGTCACCAACATCCATTTTGCCTCACTGACAGTTTACAATTAAGATTTGAAGCTGACAATAGGGAGACAAATTATTTGGATCCTGGAGAGTTTCTGACAGTAGGAAGATGAGGTAGATTACTATTCCAGGCAAAAGTCCTACTCTACTGTCCCTTTCAGTTGCTTGGAAACTCTTACCAGGCTAGCAAATTTTCCCAGGTCCTTGAAATTATTGTAAGACAGACAGTTATATAAGGGCTAATCTACTATATACTCCACTAACTGAGCCGATGACAATTATCTCACCAGAAAATAAATATACCTCTCATATACACTTGTACTTTGTATATTAAACAGGTAAACATTAAAGTAAAATTGTATGGTCGAGTCTTACATGTCTGTGTTATAAATCACAGAACAGTGCATCTACTTTAAAATTAAAATTTGGTACTTAGAAATGAACATGGTGCTTTTGAGGCATAACCATGCATACCTAATTAATGGCTCTTTCACTTGAGAGTTAGGCAGTTCTGCAACTCATGGAAATAACTTCCACTTTGTTAACTCATGGAAAATATTTTGGTTTTGCCATTCTGAGCATCGTTTTAAAATGGTGCAATGTTGAGCTTGCGGAAAACTTACCCTGCTTCTTTCTGTGCTGTAAAAGTCCTCTTTGAAATGTAACAGGAGTCAGGTTCAGTCTGCGAGATAAAGGAGGATGCTGAAATTTACAATACTGCACTGGGCAGGAATCGTATCAGTTCGAGACCATGTTGTGGGAGAAATAGCGGGAAAAGCAGATGGTGTGGATGTAGATGTCTTGCTAGTGGAAGGCAGGTCAATGTCCTTGTGTCCAAGGCAGGACTTAGCTAGGAAGGTGGGTTTAATTATGTGCTTCTCTTAGGGGAAGCACAACTGATTCCTGTTACAATATTGGAAACTATGCTTGTTTGGCAGCTCAGCTGAGGAGAATTTTTTTTTCTTTTTTTTTTTTTGTGAACTGGACGCACTCTTCCCTGTGCATTTGCCTCCTTTCCCAATAGCTTGTATTCTGGGGATTGGCATTTATCCATTTGACCATTCCAAGCATCCATTCTCCTATCTGTCAGTGCCAAAACAGATGTCATCTGTACCAGCCACAGTGCGCATCCCACAGACAGTATTGGAGTAAACGGTATGAGACCAGTCTGTTCTGCCTTTGTACTGGGGAGTGGTGGATGGCCAGCTCTATTCCGGGCCCTTGGGGGGTCATGGTGATGCTCCATACTCCTCCTAGAAGAGAAGAAGAATCTCTTTGAGTGCTGGATTGGCTGTGATTAGTCTTTAGTGCTTTTCCTCTAAAGATCAGAGGAAGGATAATGGTCCTGTCTTCTCTATAGAGAAGATGTGTGTCTGGTGATTGATCAGTGGCTAGCACCAGTTCTGAAGTAGTTTAAGGGGCTGCAGGGAGCTGAAATGTGCCTCAGTGTTTGTTTCATGAGATGTTGCTGTAAACAAAGGGGCCTGGCAACTTGTGTTCTTTTTGAATGACTGTCAGACAGAGTACTTTTCTTTAATATGCTCCTCTTCCTGCAACAGTCGTTGAGTGTGAGGTTGCTATTTCAGATAGCCACCCCCCTGAAAGACAGGGCTTAAAGCCTGGGGAGGACATAGCATAGATTTACTAACAAATTATTAATAATATTGCTAAAGTTAACTAACTAAAGGGTGCTACTAAGCTAAAACTGACTATTTACAAAATACACACACAAAATCTCACTGTAGGATAGTGACCATGAGGGAAAAAAGTAAAGGGAGATTCAACTCAGGCCATGGTTGATACGAAGGAACTAGGGTTTGGTGAGGGGAGTGCACCTGCCTGACCAGGACAATGTTGGTTGTCCCACCATCATGGTCAGCAGCAGCATCCAGGTCTGAGCAATATACATCTCATGGCATGGTTGCAGTACAGTTAGATCAGATGGAAAAGAGCTGTTCAGAGGCAGTCCACCAAGTTCTACTTAATAGTAGGAAGTACTAAATCAACCTCTTTGGGAGATGCTTTTCAGTTCGGTCATTGGCTCAGGGAATTTGGTCAGTACTAATCTGGATTCAGGATGTTAGAGATTACTTGTTCTATTTTAAATAATCAGGCTTGTCTCTCAGCAAGGAGGTTCATGAACTGCAGGCCCTAAAGGCAAAACCTCCCTTCAGGTCACATCCAAATTTTTGATCAATGTGGTTTCAGCTTTTCACCTTAGCCACACAACATGCTTGCCTATATTTTCCCCCAAGATACACTTGAATGCAGATGAACAGTGACTTCATACCTTAGATATACAACAAACTTTGGTGTTTTATCATTTTGATTATCATCTGGGCTTTTGCTACAACACAACCTGCAATTTTTTTCTAATATGCATTTGCAGTGGAAGCAGTAAAATAAATATAATACACACTTAACCAATAAAATACGAATAGAAACACAAGAAATTCCATAACAGGTCCAGCTGTGAAAATAGCCATTACCAGATGCTTCAGAGGAAGGTACAAAAATCCTCATAATAGATGATTATGAAATAGCATGCCCATAGAGAAAGCTTCTTCCTAAACCCCTGGAAGTTAGTGGAAGGTTTATATCCTGAAGCTTATTCCTCCATGCATCTGACAAAGTGGGTTTTACTCATGAAAGCTTATTCCCAAATTAATCTGTTGGTCTTTAAGGTGCACAGGACTCCTCATTGTGTATCCTGAAGTCTCATTCAACCAATGTAATGGATATTCTCAATATTTGTTTCTTAATTTTGCTGCCAGAAAATTATTTTTGCATGCAGTGCAGTCCAGGTAACATTGCTGAAACATTAGGGCTTGGAATAAAACAGAAGGGAGAGGTAGGAGGAGCATCTCTAACTTACTGCATTAGTATAATTTACTGCCAGGATCTTCATACACTGGAAAATCATCTTGGCCATGTCCCTCCTCCATCTCCAAGATGTGCCCTCTTTCTTCACTTTTGGGTGTAAGGGGAGGAGGCTGGCACAGGAGTCAGTGACAATGGCTGAATATTCCTCCATAAAGATTTCACTTTTTCTGATTTTCCTGAACACTAATAAAGTTTAAATAATAAAAACACTTCTGTATATCTCTCCCAGGATTACACTTCTAACTAACGCTAACACTTCTATCCATCCGTTTTTTAAATGGAGCAGTTCCTACGTCTGAAGTCAAATAACATAACCACTACTAAGTCCTGTCATGGCTCACGTTGAATTCAGAGTGCTTTCATTTATGCATTTATTTTGAAAATAATTATTTGTTAATCTCATGCTCTGAAGTATCATGTCCTTATATAGTTGGGACAGTAATTAAAACTGGAATATTTAAATCTTCAGCAATTTAACAATGGCGTGTTGTTTGAGTTTGTCACTGAACAGGAAATATATTGAGGATGGCTTAAAGGGATGGGAGAGACTTCCCCACTCAATTACTCACATGCACCTATGCCCTTCATATTATGTTGCAAGTTTTTTTGCTTAGACACTGTAGCTTCAAGAACATTCTTGTCTGAGTAGGATATAATAAGCTAGTAGAGATAAACATGTTACATTATTGGAATTCTGGATGAGTTTGAGCGCTAGGTGACAGTGTTGGAATAGGAGTAGCTAACCAGCCCCTCACAAACATTTTTTTAATGTTATACTACCTGTAGTTTTGTTAATTCCCTAATTCTTCATGGTACACATTCTGCCATGTCTACACTAGGAAAGTATTTCAGAATTACTAAATTAGACTTAATAACTCCCAGTTTAACAAGTTCAAACTAGTGTGTCGACATTACAGGGAAGCCTCAAAATTAGTCTGAGATGAGCTCCGTTAACATGAATGCAATACCTCCAACTTAGAGCCCCAGGAAGCACTGGGGAATTTGTTTGAATTACTCTGGGGAGTAATTATTTCAAAATAGCTACTCCGAAGCATATGACCTACGAGGAGAGGCTGAGGGAGTTGGGTCTATTTAATCTGCAGAAGAGAAGAGTGAGGGGGGATTTGATAGCAGCCTTCAACTTCCTTAAGGGAGGTTCCAAACAAGCTGGAGAAAGGCTGTTCACAGTAGTGATGGATGGCAGAACAAGGAACAATGGTCTCAAGTTGCAGTGGGAGAGGCCCAGGTTGGATATTAGGAAAAACTGTTTCACCAGGAGGGTGGTGAAGCACTGGAATGGGTTACCTAGGGAAGTAGTGGAGTCTCCATCCCTAGAGGTGTTTAAGTCTCCTGCCTTGGGAGGGGGCTGCCTTGGTCCTGCCTTGGGCACGGGGCTGCACTTGATGACCTCCTGAGGTATCTTCTCCTGCTATTTCAAAAGAACTATTTTGGAATTATATTACTCCTGATGAAAAGCAGGAGTACAGATTTTGTATTCCATGGCCTGTTATTTCGAAATAGTGTTGATGTTCTGCTTATAAATTTGACCTTGGGGGATTATTTCAAAATAAAGTCCTAGTGTAGACCAGGACTCTGTTCTACTCTAGCCTGATATATGGAATAGCTGGAAGTCCATAATCCACTAGATTTTTGCTCTACAGATATCCATCCTTTTTTGAGCCACCAGCCTTAGAATTTGGAACATACAGTTCATACTTGCTTTTTTGTGTTAAAAAACTAGGATGCATTGTGCAGTAGCAGTGACTTGTTTTGCATCACATAAATGATGGTCTCTGAAACAAAGAAATAAGTACTTCTTTTTAAAAATAAATCTTTGTATGTTTAGAATAAAGAGTCCTCACCTTCCACCTCACCTTACACTGCATGACATTCGCAAAACTTCACTGCATGAGCGATAGAATAGAGCTTCTTAAACTTTGGCAAAGTGTGGACCAGATCTTAATAGCATCTTGAAAGTCACTTCTACTGCTATTGATGTCATGTAATACCTCTGTTGTTTAAATTTATAAGCATCTAATGTATTTTAATGCAATTTAAAAAACCTCATTGATATCAGGGGAGCCAGGATTTCAACTGCAATATTATTCCATGGTAACTATTAATTAACTATTGAGAAAAATAATGTTGAGACTAATAAATATATAATAAAATATATGTCAGGGTAGTTTGGTCAGCAGAACACAAAGGCCATTGGAAATTTGAACAGTTGATTAGATAATGCCTCTTTGATATAAATAAGCTTATTAGATATGCAAATATGATTTTGCTTAGGTTTACATCTTAGCAGCAGGTGCTTTTCTCAGGCAAATTAAGAATATTAATGAAAACATGCACTTGGATATTAAACCATGGAACAATTAGAGTTAATGCCAATATTGAAAATTAGACTTTTTAGACTGCAAATGCCTATGTTTTTTTACATACTTTTTGAAAAGGGGAAACGTGCCTATGACAAATACGCAGCACATGTTTATTCCAAGTTTTAAAATGAGTAGGCCAGCTTTATAGCAGTGTAACTCAGTTGAAATCATTTTGCTGTATATTAGTGCCTTTCATCCTGAAGGATTTCTAAACATTGATAATTTGTCTTAGCTGAGGTGCAGCGACCTTTGGAGTGAAATGTTAACAGCAACATAACTGCAGTAAATAACAATTACAGATAAGAGTAGAACTACTTACCCAACTGAAACTGCAGGGGAATTTATATAGGTATAGTGTATTCACCAAAGCCATTGGATTGTGTTGTACCTTTTTCTGTTAAATTGAAAAGTCCATTATTAAATTTGTGTTCCCCATATAGGTGCTTACAGACCATAATAAATTCCTTATAACCTTTCTTTGTTAAATTCAGTAGATTAAGCTCCTTGAATCTGTCACTATAAGACATGTTCTCTAATAATTTAATCATTCTTGTGGCTCTTCTCTGAACCCTCTCCAATTTATCAACATCTTTCTTGCAATGTGGGCACCAGAACTGGACATATTTTTCCAGCAGTGGTCATTCCAGTGCCAATACAGAGGTAAAATAACCTCTTTACTCCTGCTTGAGATTCCCCTGTTTATGCATCTCAGGATTGCATAAGCTCTTTTGGCCATAGCATTGCATTGTTTGCACATGTTCAGCTCATTATCCACCGCAAGCCCTAAATCTTTTTCAAAGTCATTGCTTCCCAAGATAGAGAGCCTTCCCTTATGTAAGTTTGGCCTACCTTGTTTGTTCCTAGATATCTACATTTACATTGAAAATACATATTGTTTGCTTAGGCCCAGTTTCTGAATCGGTGACCTAACCTCTTTTTTTTTATATTTCTCCAATTTTGATGTTATCTGCAAATATTAATCAGTGATGATTTTGGTTTATTGCAGGTCATTGATACAAATGTTAAATAGCATAGGGCCAAGAAGGTTATCCCTGCAGGGCCCCCTTGAAAACTCACCTGCTTGATTAAATATCCAACTTACAGTTACATTTTGAGACCTATCACTTAGCTAATTTTTAATCTGATTAAAACATTCCATTTTAATTTTACATCTTTCCAGTTATTTAATCAAAATGATGTGTGGTACCAAGTCAAACACCTTAAAGAAGTCTGTCACATCAGTACTATAGGTTTTGTCATTCAAAAACATAAAGAAATAATGTATTTTCGTAAACCTATTTTCAATGTCTCCCACACAAATAATAACAAATCTCATTTAGTTTGGGAGTGCTACCATGATCACAGCACAAAAGATAATCCTGCAGGCAATTGGAAATTGTATCTACTGTCCATACTTAAAATTTTTAGCCAGAGTTTACATAAATAAAAGAAAAATTAAAAGTTAATGTAAAAGTAGATGATTTTATAGTAAAGAGCACAAGGTGCAGGAAGGATCTTTTTCTGCCAGTTGGCATATGTGGCCTGTTTACACACATTTCACTACTTGCATTCCTCAAGCTAGATTCATTGCAGTTATTCTCTTTACATTAGGGCTGAATTTGGCCCGTGGTTTTGTGTGTGTGTGTATGTGTGTTTGTATTTTGGTTTAAGGGTTGATGGGTATAATCTACACGTAGAAGAAACAAATCAGCATCGAAATAGGGATCTTTTGTTCATGCCATAAGAAAAGGAGGAATCTGAAGGCCAGTTACAGTGTCAGAAGAACAGAAAGATTGGCCTTGGTGGGCTACCTCCCAGCAGTACCACTCATAGCAACACCCTCCCTGTCCCGGCACTGCAGCCCTAATCCTGGCCTGGTACCATGGGTAAGACCAGCAGCTCCTGCATCCTACACATCTGGGCCTCTCACCTTGCTCTCAGTGTTGCAATTTGGCACTCACTGGAATTTGGCCCAAGTCCCCTCCCCCGCGCCTCTTCTCCATCATGACAGAAAGTTAGTCAAGCCAACCCTGACCAGCTCTGCAACACTGCATGCCCAGTTGCAATGCTCAGAGCAGGGCATCAGGCCCGGCCATGGTAGTTGGTGGAGTTACTGCTGTTGAATGAGTCACAGACATAGGAACAAATCTCAGAAAAACTGAAACTATTTTAATAATTTTACACTGTCCATGGCTTTGTATCATTTTTAAAGCTGCAAGTATTTCATGGTGTGAACAAACTTCCGAGCTTTCTAGCACGCTCTAAGTTTCATGGGTACCTTTGGAGCTCCACAGGCTATATCAGCAATTAATTAATATTCATGGAAAAATGAAAACTACCCAGTGTTTCCTTATAAATAAGGCAAAGATTTGTACTGCAAGGGTTGATTATTTGCACCGTGTTCTACAAGCTAGTTTTCGACAAAACTTTTATGCAGCAGCAGCTCTATTGCATGCATCGTTATGGCCATATTCTACATTTATTTTATATATTTTACCTTCACTGATGTGAATGGCAGGATTGTCCTTTCAAATGTTTTATGTGGGGGGAAGAGGGAGACCTATCTGGTGTTTAATTTGTAATGAAGGAGTGCTGGGGCTCAAACAATTTTTTTTACATTCATAACTGATACAACAAGCTCAGAGGTTCGGGGAGTATGAACTGCCAAGTCTAGATGTGCCAGAGCACAGCCACGACAAGCTATAGCATATATTAAGCACTGAACATATCAAAATTCACACCCATTTTGAGAAACTGATCACAGGCATTCATTCTGTATTACTGTAACCTTTTGTGTCTCTTTGACTAAGCATTTGGCACAGTATACAGATCTGGCATTCAGTTCAGTTTCCCTTTTATAAGCTCCAAAGAACTGTTGATTAGTATTACCGACCTCCTTAACCAATGTGAAGAGTGGCCCTTTATTCTTTTCCATTCTTGTGGCAAGACTAACCTCAGCAGTGCCGGGGTTGGTGGTGTTTGCATGTGGAAATGCACTAATATGGATGTTTTTCTTTGTGTGTGCATCCTTGCAGTGTTGTTTACCAGGATGGATTTTATGGTGCAGACATTTATGTAAGTATTCATTGATGTGCATGCTGTCCTTGTACATTACCAGAGTCATTCTTTTTACAAGTTTGCTGCGTTGCTTGACTCTGTTTTGTCAATTTACCATCTCTCGCCTGTCAAAAAGAATCGAAAGGAATATCTCTCATATTGGAAGACCTTTCTGTTCATTACATCTATCATTGTTCAGTGGAGCTGAATTAACTCTTCAATCAAGTGCTGAATGAATGCAAAGTGAGATAGTGTTGGGCTTTTCTCAACCCTCAGAATTAAAGTTTCAAAAATTATGTTTGTTTTAAGAGTATTATATATTTTTTATTAAAAACTCAAGGGAAATTGAGCAATGTTTTAATACCTGAATTCTGAAAATACTGTTGGGCATTTGCTCTGATTCAGGAAAGCTCCCTATTCAGGGTCACATTTAAACACATTCTTAAGTACCATTGATGATAAGGGAATTTAAGTATATTCTTAGTTCAAATTTTTCCCTGAATATGGATAAATTTAAGCATGTTCCTAGGTGTTTTCCTGAACTGGTGGCAATAATGCTTCTTACTGTGAGCAGTGCCACTCAAGTAAGTGACACTACTCATAGCTCTCAGCCCTGGTCTACACTAGGGAGCTATTTTGAAATAACTCCCCTTATTTGGAAATATTTCAAAATAACGGGCTTGGTAGTGTGGATGCTCCCTTGCAGTAATGGGATCATTATTTTGAAATAATAACTCCTGCTTTGCATGAGGAATAACATTTATTTCAAAACTGTTATTTCAAAATAGCAGTAACATGCACGCTCCACTGCTGCTATTTTTAAATAACAACTCCCCAGAATCACTCAAATTAATTACTCCCCAGTGCTTCCTTGGGCTCTCAGTCAAGGTAGCGTGTCCACATTAAGGGAGCCTGCCTTGGACTAATTTCGAGGCTTCCCTCAGAGATTCAGGGCACTGACTGGGCGGGGCTGATTAATCACCTGTGAAGCTGTGCTGCCACACAGCTTAGAGGGAAAACTGGTGTAGACATGCCCCCCATGGCTACATGTGATAGCAAGTATAGACTTGGTCCTTAGTTATCAATTTTTATTATGTTTGCTCCATCCATTGGCTTTTTTAATTTTAGATATTTATATATAATGTGTTTGTTTAAATGTTGCCCCATACTGAGGATTTTAAGTAGGAAGTCTCTGAAGAACTCGCTTATCTCTAAATATGTTTAAACTGAACAGAGTTGTTTTAAATGTGTGCCCTAATTTTCACTCATGAGAAAAGTGAAGCAATCCTTAGAACCCATGCTCACAACTTTTCAAAATATAGAGATATACAAGAACTTAGATGTGCTACTTATCTTTAGCTTTCCCTATTAATTTGATAGAACAATCAGATCCTAAAAATAGAGGTAATTAAATATCTTTTCATGGCTATAGACAGCTTTCTTATCCCAATTGTGCTTCAATTAACATTGGGATACAAAGAGATTGATTACATTAAATTGGTATGAACATTAAAAATGCATTAGATTGTATTAGAAAACATTAGTTATATTTATTACCAATGATCCTTTAGAGACATTTAGGATGAAACGCTTTAAATTTTCCTGCAATAGATTTAAGTAAAAAGAAAAGAATCTCAATTTATGGGGAAAAGTTGATTTTTTTTCTCCCTGCTGGGACAAGATTAGCTGTTTTGATCATTTGGGGCGGTGGGAAACCCTTCAAATTGGAGTGAGAGTCTCATGGTGCAGACTTTCAAAGTTACTAGCCCTCCATTATTCACAGTGGATGCAGCTCCTCCCTTTATGGAAGGCCTACATGTATAATGCTTAAATCCAATGTTGGAGTTTACTGATGCACACGGCCTTTTGCACATGGCTGAGTTTTACCCCGTAGTACGAACTTAATTTTTAATTCTTCTTGCCAGAGAGAAAACTGCACTCATGTTGCTCATCTCACCAGTTTGAAAGGCAAGAAGCCCTGCTGAACCTGACTTAACTTACAGTGTATTTGGGAGTTACGTGTTTAAATTAGAGTTGGCAGTTTTGGAGCCTACTGTTGGTGAAAGAAAAAAATTACATCTTTTGGGCCATCAGTGACAAGAGAAATTCTTTGTTTTCTTTTTTAACAAGATGAGCAGCACCTCCCCCTAACCCCATGTTAGGTTTCAAAGTACCAAAAGAAACTATGAATCTGATCAGCAAGGTACTTGAGAAAGTGCCTAACTTGAAGCATGTGAGTCGTCTCAATGAAGCTGATTGGGCATTGGGGCTTGGTCCTTCAATTGACTCAAATGGGGCTCCCCACAGATGCAGGTCTGTGTCCACACCCTGTCATTTCCAGGATCAGTGTCTTAGCTTCCAGATTCATTTCTCAGATGGAATGCGTTAAAGCCATATAGTTTTCATGTTATGCAGAGGTATTATTTCATTTTTACTTTTTATATTGTAAAACTTTGTACTATGCAGCTCATCATTTTTCTTTTCATTCTTGCTCTTTTCTACTCCTAAAATGTATTGAGGGAGGGAGCAGGATAGCAAGCCAGATGTGTGAGAAGCAGTGGAGAGAAAATACAGGATTCGGAATGTATTAGTTCCCTGCAGAGCACCAACTTATCGACCGGCTCCCAATCGATTACCATGAAACTCCAGCTCAGTTAGCCATTTTAAATGGAGACCTGAAATTTGTGAGGAAAGGAGGTAATGAGAGAAAAATGACAGTGGAAAGACCAAGCAACAGAAAGAAATAGAAAAGAATTTTTTTAAAAACATACCATAGGTAATAGTAAATATGAGAGCGAAGAGACATCCTAAAACTCACAAAAATAAAGCAAAACTGGGAAGAAAACCACTCAGTGAAATATAGTATCAAAACAAAGGTTTCCTGCAATACAGGGTTAAACAACAAGTGTGGGTGGGTTATCTTGGACTACTGACATGCAGAATTGATTTTCCATTGGATAGAGGATGTGTAATGGAAGTAGAAAAGAGGGAGAAATGTAAAACATAATAATCAGTCAGGTAAAGATTGCATGGAAACTAAAGGCAACAAACAGCCAGAATGCATCAATGCTAATCAGAAGGGTCAAGCAGAATGAGAGGAGTGTTATAAATCTAGTAGGGGGAAAGATACACTAAAGTGAAAATTCCACAGGCACACTACTAAATGACATGGGGAACATAATAATGCCTCAGAAATAGCTGAGATATTGAACTCCCTTTTAAAATGTGCTTTTAACAAGAAAAATAAAGAAAAGAAGATTGCACAGTTAGGAAAAAAGGAAGGCCTTTTAAAATTAACTATTGATTCACTAACAAAAAACTTCATTAAAAGAGAGTTAAGATTGCCTGACGGTGTCTTGTACCCTTCTAGAATACCTAAGTTCCCCGATGAAAATTGACAGCTCTGAGAATCGGGAAATGCACTCAGCAAAATAAAAAACAAACATTAGAAAATAAAGAAACATGCAATTAAAATAATGTTTTTAACTCTTTCCCCAACCTTAACTCTTTCCACTGGACCACTGCCAGAAGGAGTGCTTCAAGGACATCCGAGTGCCATACTCTTCTCTAAAATGTGTGGAGATCAGTGGAGCAGTAAAACGAAGAACAGAGTTGTGTGCAATAAAAATGATACAAAATGAAGTGTTTAAATCCCTCATTCCTTGTCTCAGATGTCCCTTCAGGAGATAACTTACCCACTCATTCAGTTTTATTGCCCACAGTAAGATCTGTCCTACTCATTGCCAGGTACCTGCATGAGTTGCGGTGTACAGAACAAAATCCACACAAGTACAGAATTAAGAGTATGGCTATGGAGTTGTGGCCACTATACTGAGAAACTGGCATTCTTTTGGTTATGATAAGATTATATCCCCAGAACATATTGCCATACCTCCAAGGGCATGGTTTAATGTAGTGTTGGGGTGTAATGCATGCCTACATCTACTTACTTCTTGAAGAAAGAACAGGAGTTATTTGTAGGAGGGTATGTCTACACAGCAAAGTTATTTCGAAATAGCGTCTACATAAGCCAACTGCTATTTTGAAATTAATTCGAAATAGCAGAGGGCTTATTTCAAAATTGGTAAACCTCATTCCACGAGGAATACTGCCAATTTCAAAATTGCTATTTCGAAATAAGCGCTATGTAGATGCTTATTTCCAAATAGGGGACCTCCAGCCCTTCCCAGGGTGCCCTGCTGGCCACCCAGGACACAAGGTAACTTCTGACCTGATGCCCTGCCGGAACCAGTTCCGGCTGGCCTTATATACGATTCAGTGTCCAATCAGTGTGGACGCGCTATTTCGAAATAGCAAAAAGCTATTTCGAAATGCATTTTGTGTGTAGACGCGTTATTTCGAAATAAGATATTTCGAAATAACTATTTTTAAATTAGATATTTCGAAATAACGCTGTAGTGTAGACATACCCGAAGTGTAATAGTCATCCCTTTAGTGTTCTCTTGCTTATAAGCAGATAGCATTATGTCTGACTTCCCCCCAAACTGACGTATAACAGCATTTTAATGTACAAAACCGTCTTAGACTATAGACATTTAGATAATTTTGAATTTTTTTGTGAGTGCCAAATCTTGACATTTACTTGTGAACTCATGATTCGTCACACTGGCAGTTTGAAGCATGTGCTAATTGTTAGAGTGGGACCTGAGTCATCTTTCCAACCATCAAATATTTCAAAGTGGTCTGTAACTGCATTGTATGCATTATTTTCCTCAGTTTACTGATTGCTTAAATGAGTTGTCTAAGAATACATAATAAATAATAGTGGCAGATCCAGGAACAGATGCTAGGCATCTCCACTCTGTTTGGTGCTCAACCAAGCTGTAGAGGCCCATTTAAAAAAAAAAAAAAGTCTTAGATCTACAATGAAAAGTCCTTTCAGGCCCTATGTTTTGCATTGTAAATGCTGCACTAAAACAGTTGAATGCTGCTATAATCATTTTAATGGGTGATATTTGATGGGAAGGGTTCTGTAATGAGTTTAGCAGAGGACTGTGGGTCAGCATTTCTGAGTTATATTCCATTTTCTGCATTTGGCTTTTTATAGCTTTGACCCTCAGGGCACATCTAAACTACTCTCAGCTTCCGAAAAAAGATGTGAAGATTCAGTGCAAATTTGCATATCTTCTTCCGATCCCTTTTTCAGAAGAGAGTTTTTCGGGGGAAAAAAAGCAGTCTAGATGGAGGTTTTCATGCAACACCTCCCTTTTTCGAAATAATCCTGTAACCTAATTTTTTGAGGAATGAGGGTTCTTTCGAAAAAGGGAGGAGGTTTTCACGAAAACCCCCGCCTAGACTGCTTTTTTTTTTTTTTTCGGAAAAACCTCTTCCAAAAAAGGGATCGGAAGAAGATATGCAAATTCCCACCGAATTTGCATATCTTATTTCAGAAGCCGAGGGTAGTCTGGATGTGCCCTCAATGAGGTGACATTGGGCACTAAGATATATCCCATGCTAAAGAGAGATGTTTACAGGCAGAACACACAACAGGAGCCTCCATGAGGCAGCTAAATGCCAGAGGCAGGGAATATGGATGATGGCACGCCAGACAGGAAAGGGCAACATGCAGTCTTCACATAGGACAGTTCCTTAGGTTGAGACAAGATGGAGAAGATATGCCCTCCCTGATGCTCTTCCTGCTCTAGATTTATACCCTGAGCATTGCAAAGACTGTGCTCCCACCCTTTATGGGGCAAATGGGGCAGAGAAGGCTCTTTGCACCTTCTCCCCAGTGCAGCAGACATTATTTATCCCATAATATCCACAGTGAGTTTACTCCTTGAAAATGGCTATAAATAGTAATAGCGATGCATCCGTGTTAGTCTGGTCTAGCTGAAACATCTTGTTAGTCTTTAAAGTGCTGCATAGTCCTGTCTTTTGTTTCAGTTATAAATAGTAGTAACCAGAGAGTGCTGAGTAATGTAACTAATGAATGCTTGGAAAAGTTGGAGATTCTTGGATGACCGTAGCTATTGAAATGCAGATTAATTTTCATCTACCCTCAACAGGTGTGCAACTTTTATTGTTCTAATAATAGGAGATCCATGCAAAGCTCCATAGTAGGATAGAGTCCCAAGTGTTGAGAATAAAATTAATCTGTCCATCCATGAGATCTATCTAAGCAATTTGTATTTATAAAAACACCTGTCACTGTGCTATCTGAGCCCTCAGTTAACAATTAAATACATTATGATGATTTATCAGGAGAGAATAATACTGTAGTTTGTTCTCTCTTTTTTTCTCTCTCTCTCAATATATATATACACACACATACACACATATGAATATAAGTATATGTAATATATGCACACACATGCATATATAATATGTGTGTAGATGGCTATATATTTTTGTGTACATATTTGATTTTGTAACCCAAATGTATTTGATTTTCCACTTTATCTTTTTTTTTTGAGAAGTTCTTTGCTCATTTTAAATCATAACTAAGATTTCTTGGCAACTGACCAGGTACATGTCCCTCAGCTTTTTCCTTGATTATTCTGTGCCATAATGCCTTGTAAAATATTGAAAGCAAACTTGTGAACGAATGGCTTTGGGTAATTTCTGTGACTTATGCATTTTTATTTATTTTATTTTATTTTGCATTCAAATCGTTACATTTCTGTTTCCTTATAGAGTAGTGTATCAAGAGCCTGTGTATGGCAATAAATTACCACAGGTATGAAGTACTGACTGTTGAAAAAAAACTCATTACATTGAATGTGGATTGCTGTGCAATCATACTAACAATCAATTAATGGGGGATTTTACATATACAAAATTAAATGCAGCTGCATTTTATGTCTGGGTTAATTATACCACACAATTGCAGATATTTTAATAATTCTGCCTCCCTCTTATGCTGTATGTCCCATTTAAAGTCCAGTGTCAAAGGGAGTTTTGTCATTGTCAGGTCTGCTTTATGACATATGCTGACTCTGTCAAAATGTATGTTTTTAGGGAAAGCAAGCTGTTACTGAGCCACTGCTGTAGTTCTACATGTGGTAGTGATTGAGGGGGAGAGTAATGTAAAAAGGGCATAACTAGTTTTTTACCATAATTAGAGAATTTGAGACCAGAAGGGAGCTTTCATCCAGTCTGACCCCCTGTATGCTACATGTCACCAATACCTTCCACCACCCACATGCTAAAACTCAACAGCCCACAGGAGTCTAACTATTATGTTACACAGGCAGAGAATGGAAGGGACGAAGGTGTACCAATGGCCAAGGACCCTGCAAGAAAATGATTAAGTAAGATATATCCAGATAATCCTGGCAAGTGACTTTCACCCACGTGCTTCAGAGGACAACCCCTTAAGGTCACTGTAATCTAATCTGGAGAATAATTCCTTCTTGACTCCATGTATGGAAATTTAGATTCCGAATAGCCTTTGAACCAGCCAGCCACGCCTCGGAGAGAGAGAATACTTTAAGCCACCACAGAGTCCCAGCCTGCCTAATTTGATGTCCCATCTCCAGTAGTGGAGGATGATATTAAAAAAAAATACAAACACCTAGAATGAACAGGAATGGGGGTTGGGAAATCTCTTCCTGATCTCTGCAGATGCCTGGCTGAAAACCCAAATCTTGAGCTTTTAGAGAATTTACTACATGAATAATAGAATTATAGAACACTAGAACTAGAAGGCTATGTCTAGACTGCAGGCTTCTTTCGGAAGAACCTTTTTTTGGAAGAGATCATCTCAAAAAACTTCTTCCGAAAGAGAGCATCCACACACACAAGCACATCGAAAAAGCGATCTGCTTTTTCAAAAGATAGCATCAACACTGAATGGACGCTATCTCGCATTTAAGCTGTGATTATTATGGACGGAGTGGCCACCAGGGCACCTGTGCTTTTTCCTCTTCCTCTTCTTTAGAAAGAACTCCCTCTTCCCCATCCACACACATGTTTTTCTGAAAGAGCTCATTCGGAAAAAGGCTTGTTCCTCGTAGAAAGATGATTACCAATGCCAGAAAATCCTGTCTGTTCTTTTGATTTACTTTCAGAAGAACGCAATTGCAGTGTGGACGTAACACAGGTTTTGTGAGAAAAATGGCCTTTTTTCCCAACAAAACTCTGTAGTGTAGACATACCCGAAGGGATCTCAAGAGGTCGTCGAGTCCAGTCCCCTACCCTCATGGCATTACCATCTAGACCATCCCTGATAGACGTCTATCTAACCTGCTCTTAAATATCTCCAGAGATGGAGATTCCACAACCTCCCTAGGCAACTTATTCCAGTGTTTAACCACCCTGACAGGAAGTTTTTCCTAATGTCCAACCTAAACCTCCCTTGCTACAGTTTAAGCCCATTGCTTCTTGCCCTATTCTCAGAGGCTAAGAAGGAAAATTTTTCTCCCTCCTCCTTGTGACACCCTTTTAGATACCTAAAAACTGCTATCATGTCCCCTCTCAGTCTTCTCCTTTCCAAACTAAACAAGCTCTGTTCTTTCAGTCTTCCTTCATAGGACATGTTCTCTAGATCTTTAATCATTCTTGTTGCTCTTCTCTAGATCTTTTCCAATTTCTCCACATCTTTCTTGAAATGTGGTGCCCAGAACTGGACACAATACTCCAATTGAGGCCTAATCAGCGCAGAATAGAGCGGAAGAATGACTTCTCATGTCTTGCTCACAACACTCCTGTCCCACATCACAGAATTATGCTTACTTTTTTGCAACAGCATCACACTGTTGATTTGTATTTAGCTTGTAGTCCTCTATGACCCCTAGATCCCTTTCTGCAGTACTCCTTCCTAGACAGTCGTTCCCATTCTGTATGTGTGAGACTGATTGTTCCTTCTTAAGTGGAGTACGTTGCATTTGTCCTTATTAAATTTCAACCTATTTATGTCAGACCATTTCTCCAGTTTGTCCAGATCATTTTGAATTATGACCCTATCCTCCAAAGCAGTTGCAACCCCTCTCAGCTTCGTATCATCTGCAAACTTAATAAGCATACTCTCTATGCCAATATCTAAATAGTTGATGAAGATATTGAACAGAACTGGTCCCAAAACACACCCCTCCGGAACCCTACTTGTTATAGTAGCCCCACCTAAGTTGTATTTGCCTAGTTTATTGATAAGAATATCATGCGAGACCGTATCAAATGTTTTACTAAACTCTAGGTATACCACATCTACCGCTTCTCCCTTATCCACAAGACTCGTTATCCTATCAAAGAAAGCTATCAGATTGGTTTGACATGATTTGTTCTTTACAAATCCATGCTGGCTGCTACCTATCACCTTATTATCTTCCAGGTGTTTGCAGATGAATTCCTTAATTACTTGCTTCATTATCTTTCTTGGCAAAGAAGTTAAACTGACTGTCTGTAGTTTCCCGGTTATTCTTATTTCCCTTTTTATAGATGGGCACTATACTTGCACTTTTCCAGTCTCCTGGAATCTCTCCCATCTTCCATGATTTTTCAAAGATGATAGCTAAAGGCTCAGATACCTCCTCTGTCAGCTCCTTGAGTATTCTAGGAGGCATTTCATCCGGCCCTGGTGACTTGCAGACATCTACCTTTTCTAAGTGATTTTTAACTTGTTCTTTTTTTAAATTTTATCTTCTAAACCTACCCGGTTCCCACTAGCATTCACTATGTTAGGCATTCCTTCATCATCAGATTTCTTGGTGAAGATCGAAACAAAGAAGTCATTTAGCATCTTTGCCATTTCCAAGTTTCCTGTTACTGTATCCCCCTCCTCACTGAGCAGTGGGCCTACCCTGCCCTTGGTCTTTCTCTTGCTTCTAATATATTATAGAATGTCTTCCTGTTTCCCTTTATGTCTGTAGCTAGTTTGAGATTGTTTTGTGCCTTTGCCTTTCTAATATTGTCCCTGCATACGTTTATTGTTTGCTTATATTCATCCTTTGTAATTTGTCCTAGTTTCCACTTTTTATATGACTCCTTTTTGATTTTTAGATCATGCAAGATCTCCTGGTTAAGCCAAGGCGGTCTTTTGCCATACTTTCTATGTTTCCGATTCAGCAGAATAGCTTGCTTTTGGGCCCTTAATAATGTCCCTTTGAAAAGTGAACCAAGTGGCTGATAAGTTGGATTTTGTACAGGTAACCTTGTCACACAATTGCAGTATAAATTTGCCCAGGTGTCTCCTAAAGCTCATTAAGTTGTATGCCCCACATCTCTTTTTATAAGTCTTTTTCTGGCCCTCTAATGGTGAAACGATTAGAAACATTCTTCTAATTTCCAGTTTGTTTCTGGTTATATCCATTTTTTTCTTGGCCAACATTGTCTTTTAGCTTGAATAGCTCTGATAAATGAGGTCTAATCAGTGCCTTATTACAATGACATTAATACTTCTCTGTGTCAAGTGGAAATGCCTTGCCTGAAACATCCTAGGATCATATTTCCTTTTTCACAGACGCATCACATTAGTGACCCAAAGTCGTCATGAAATTAACCCACACACCCAGGCCTCTCTCCTCCACTGCTGCTTCCAACTGATGAGCCTCCAGCTTGGAGCAGAAATTGTTGTTATTAGACTCTGCATGCCCTTGAACTTTGTTCTATTGTATTTCATCCTATTTCTCTCCTTCCAGTCTTTATGGTCATCCATATCTTTCTGTACTAAAATCCATCCTCTTCTGTACTGATGGTGCTTCCTGACTTTTTTACCATCATCAAGTTTCATGAGCACACCCCCACGATTTGTGCCAGGGTCATTAATAAAAATATTGAGTAAGATTGGTCCCAAGACTGATCATTGAAGAGTTCTGCTTATGAGTTCCCTCCACTTCAATCATTTACCTTTCAGCATAACCCATTGCCTTCTTCCTTTTATTCTTTTCTTTATCAATCTTATGTTTCTTGTGCCAATCCCCATCTTCCCTAATTTATCTAGTAATTTCCCATGTGGTTCTGTGTCAGATGCTTTATGTCCAAGTATATTATGTCTACTGCAAGTCCCTTTTCTCAAAGAAGGAAATCAGGTTAGTGTAGTATGATCTTCTGTTGCATTATATCCTATTTACCATTGACTTCTATTAATTTAATTATTCTTTCCTTTGCAATTTATTTCAAAGCTTTGCATACTATTGGGGTCAGACTAATAAGTGTATAATTGCCTGGGCCTCTCTTTTTGCCCCTCTTCCTTGAAGATATGTATGATGTTAGCTATTTTCCAGTGGGACTGTACCTACCCTCAATTAAATAGTTATTAAAAATCTGTGCTGATGAATTAGCAATCTTACGTGCCAGTTCTGACTTAGAAATTATCTGGTGCCCCTGATTTGAGTGCCTTAAATTCTTTAATTTTTTTCTTCCATCTCAATTGTGATCATTTCCATCTGTAGGCATTTATTTCCATCAGCTGTACTTCCTTCAAGCCTGTTCTCCATGCTATCATCCTTACTCAAAACTGAGGCAAATTATTCATTTAGTTTTGGGGAGTTACCTTACGTTATCGTTAACCTCTTTTCCATCCAGACTATATTGCAGTCCAACATCACCCTTACTTATTCTCTTTTTTTATTTGCGTAACTAAAGCCAGCTTGTTATTTATTTAAATTTCCTTGGCCAGAGCTACTTCAACTTGACTTTCAGCAATTGCCACTTTATTCCTACATTTACTGACCTCCGTGGTATCATTTTATTTGCTGATCAATGCCTTTTTCCATTCCCTAGAGGCTCTCAGATTACACCCCTAATAACCTAATACAATAAATGCTATGCTATCACTTCCAACATTGCCACTGTTGTTGGACCTTCACCACTAGCACTGAAACTGTCTGTGATTTCCCTAGAATATGTTAGCACAGACATGATAATAGTGTCAAATTATAAGCAGCTATATTTCTTTATTAATTTGAGGGAGTAAAAACAGTCCCTGCATATATTGGTCCAATAGTTCCAATATTTTGATAGCATATTTAATGAGCAGGGATATAAAAAGATTTCTGTAATAGAATAATTGTACTATGAAAATACTTATTTGGCCAGAAAAAATACTAATTTTTCTCAGCATATGCTTTGAGATTATCCTTAACCTTATGAGTTTGGGTAAATAAAATAAATGTTTGCCTATGTTCATGATATTATATATCTAAAATACAATGCTATGCACTAAAATGTTCAATAGAAATTTTATAACAATATAGAATTAAGCATGAGAAGAACGTATTTTATATACATATATATATTATTGGCTATCATGTATCTGAGAAATACACAACGGTGAAAAGCTGAAAACATAACCAGATTTATAGTTATAGGAAATATCTCTGCCAAATTTAGGTGGTTTTAATATCACATACTATCCCAAGCTGTTTGGATAACAGATTCTGGTCCTGTTTCAGCAAAGTGCTTAATTTCATTGGGACTATTCCCATTTTTAACATTAAGCATATGCCATAACTTTTTGCTGAACTGGGGCCTCGGCTGGTAAATCATCTGTTGATCTTCTTATAATAATTAAAGTGTTTAAAATTTTGAAAAAATTCTAGTTATACTCATTAACCTAAAAACATGAGACCGATAAAGATCATTAGAACATCCTAACAAAGAGAAGCAAATTTGTTATCTTTATACATTTTGCCCTTTTAAATTATATTAATGAAATACACAAATATGACACACTCAGATAGGCATTTCCCACTGAGTTCCTCCATATCAAAGTCTCAAAATGCAGATGCCAAAAATTTTAGTCCCTCAAGAGTAATTAGTCTTTCAATAAGAAAGGGCTCTAATCATACCAAAAGTATATTTGTTTGTATAGTTTTGAATGCAGTCTCTTCAGGGCTTATTTCAAATTTAATCCTGATTTTTAAGTAAAAAATTGTGTAACACAATTCCCAAGGAAGATCAAGCTTGGTTGTTTGGCAACACCTCCTAGACTAGCATGTCAAGCCATCCCTATATTTAAATCTGGCCATACTTTTGACATCGGCTTATTTCATCTGGGTGTGAATGAGAAAATGATGATAGATCTGTGTAGTGCCCAATCCTTCAAATCCATAATCAGTCCCAATTAAATCAAGAAACCTGTTCATTTGAGTAAAGTTTGCAAGATTGCCAATGGTGACAAGCTTGAGGACCATAAACAAGACTGACTGACTCAATAATAAATCAAACTGCAGAATGACTTACAATCCAACAGATGTTCTTAGGCTTTGGATTCTGAAGACAAAATCTTTAAGTATACTGCTTGAGACAAAAATGTGAAAAGTCTCTCATTTTGTTTAAACCACACATTCCTTTGCCATCCTTCTTCTAGTAGCCCACAACTTGATAAAAAATGGAAACTTCCTCATGAGCTTTGCTGGCTTCACAACTTTGTGACTTAAGTTACGCTTGGTGCCATTAGTTGACATGTAATTGCCCCATACACTAGATACCTATAGGCAGTATTTGCCTGTTGTTGCACATACTTTTTGATACTTCAAGTAGTTTTTAATGAGATTCTATGTGCTTAGCTGCAGATCAGTCTGTTGTGTCGGTAGCCAAGATAGTTGGTAGGAATGCTGTCTTCCTTTCCTCCATTGTTCAAATATTCTTGAAGTGTCAGATGATCAGAATTAAGGAGGTATTCCATGTCAGTGCTTCTTAGCTGGCACAGAGATGGGACTTACTGCAAAAGATGGCACTTACCTAAACCTATTGGTTGCCTGACATAAGTGCTTCCAGCAAGGCACCATAATAGACATGAGAGTTTGAAATAAGTGATGAAGAGAAGAGATAAAGAGGTGCCTTAAGTATATAGGTAAAACTCAAGCCCAGATTGTGTGTGTCTGGCTGTGTGTGTAGATGGGACTATTATGTTCTTACTATTAAGCAGATGTGGCATCATCAGCCAAACTGTGTATGTGGGACTGACTCAAAAAAAAAAAGTTCTCAAAATTTATTTTCTTTAATTTAATCAAACAAAAGCACTGGGGTGGGGGTGGGAGGTGAGGGGGATGAGGATTAGCTGGCATGACCTGTGGAGAATCTCTAGAACAGTGGCTATATGCAGCTTCTATGGCCCGGTCAAGTTTCTCATAAACAGATTATTTCATGAAGAGTAATACAATATACAAAAAGCTGTATTAAATGTGCTAAGATATGCTGTTTTCATGAGGGTTGGCAGGCAGAAGCCCATTCCTCACATTTCTACATATTGTTAGTGTGAGCAGAGCCCTCAACAATAGGAACACTTGATTGAAGTACTCACTTTAACAAGTGGAGGAATATCATTCAAAGCTGAGTGATCCAACTAGTTTTCTTTTTCATCTCTTTTTTAATTCTATGGGGAGACACAATAGTTCCATGTCCCAGAGGATTAAAGGGTGGTGGATTCTAATTGGAACCTAAATGGTGTTTGTGGTATCTGTGGAGACTGGGCTCTGTTTGTTAATTGGCATGCTGAGATCATTTTGAAATGGTTGATGTAACACCGTGGTCCATTGAACAGGAAGCTCTGCTATTTTCACAGTTTGATAATCAATGCATCACTGCACACAGTTCCTTTCAAATGTGTGTGTTTGTTTGTCCTGTTTGCTTAATTGAACAGCTGCAATTACTGTTACGTACAGCTGAATGTTAATTCAGGAGAAAGAAAAGAAATTCCTTCTTAGATATGATTTTATTTACAAACTATAAACCTATATATAATTAGTTTTAATGCAGCAAAAATTTCTTTGATGTAATCAAATAGATGCAAGGTATCATATTAGATCTATTTTTGTAGTTGGTTTTCTTTTAACTGATTTGTCATGGCTTTATTATCCTGCACTATTCCTCTTTGGTAAGGGGAACTGCTGCTGTAGCCATAAAGAAAGAAATTCTCAACTTTTTTTTGATGAATGCAGTCCATTGATTATTCTGATCTTTGGGTCAAATTAAATCTTAACAAGCAGGAACTGATTGGATTTGTGATCAGCTATGCTTAACAACCTCGTGAAATATTTCATATATAATTCAACCCCTTAAATGGATTTATAGCATGAAAAGAACATTACAACTAGTTGCTGGGAAATTTCAGAAAATATGACTTTAGACTGCTGTAGCAATGCAATTAGAATGTAAGTTTGTGTTTCAGGGTGGTTATGCTGCCTACCGGTATGCCCAGCCTGCCACTGCCACTGCCGCTGCCTACAGTGACAGGTAAGACACAATTTACTGCTAATAAATACTTAGCATACAGGAAGTGAAAAATAAGTCTTATGAATTTGCCTTGTTTAAGTCTCATAACAGTTTTGTTGCTCTGCAGATTACTATGGTAAATAAAGTTAGGCTGTATTGTTATGAGAAGCTATAAATAGAAAGCTAGTGATTAATTAAGAATCAAACTATAAGACACACATTCCTGGGTTGCAGATCAGCCACTTTACTATAAGATAATGATCATCTGTGGCCCTTGCACAGTGTAGAATAAATGTACAGCTCCATAATAGTCTGCCGATTAAAATAATAATTTGTCTTAACAGTTAATTTAGTACGTGATTTTCAAAGGTGTTGAGTACCCTCCATTTTCACTGACTCCTGTTGAAGTCAATGGAAATTCAGGCCATCAGAGACAAATGATAATTCTCCCATATAGCTGGCTTCCATTTATTTGTGAGTTTATATAAAGATAAGTCGATTCACTCCTCCCCCCATTTTTGTTTGTTTGTTTGTTTTGGTGGAAGGCGGGGAGTTCTATTAATTCAAGGTATCAACATTGTCTAAATACACCATTGAAAAAATGGAGACTTTCTTAAAGTCAGTTCCGCCCCACTCTTCAGAAAGACATTTCATTTTACACAGTGTAAATAATTTCATTAAATTATTTTTAATTATTAAATGAGAGGGACTGCTCATAGGATGAAATTTTGGCCCCACTTACATGGCAAACCTTTCATTAACTTCAGTAAGGCTAGGATTTTGCCACACTCTGTAAAGTTAGCCTTGTGCATAAAAACGGATCTGGGCCTATTTTGTAATGAAAAAGAAGATTCACTGGAAATTCATTCTTCAGAAATTGACTCTTAGGAGAATCTGCAGTGCCCATTAATACTTTTCACATGTTTTAGGAGTTTATAGCACACACTAAAAGAGGGTATCTATTTTTTTAAAAATCGCTGTGTATGCATTTTGCTTCACAGTGTCAGAAAGAGCTAAGGGCCCATATCTGTACTCATGGCACAAGAAAATTTCTCATTGAAATCAGTTAGTAATTTTCTTGCATCTTGAGTATGTATTTAGACTTGTATTCAGTGCTAAAATGGTCATTATTATTGGGCTTTTTTATGTTTGTGATCCCTGAAGAAAACAACAGAATTAAAACTAGTGAAGGATGTTTTAGAATGAAGTGTTGCCCCTGTATTTTGTTTGCTGAGGAAATGGAACACAATGTGAATGTTAAAATGCTATGCATGCATAGCTGCCTTTAAAAATGCTTATTCTGGCAATGAAGATATATTTTTAAAAGTTTGGTGAATAAAAAAAATTGCATGTGTGGCTGAGGCATGCTGTGTGAGACAGGTAAGCAAGTTTCTTTATATGAATTCTGAATCAGTAATGTCAACCAAATAATGCTGTATGCACCTTGTTCGCAATGTACTCTTTCTATGCAGGGTAACCTACCATATGGAGTGCTACTCAGTAGTTTTCATTTCATTTCCACAAAGGTGTGTTGTTAGCATGTTGCAGCTATAATATTTTTGTGAGCTTAATATGCAAAACTCGTTCCTGATCCTAAATTTTTTTAACCAAAAAGGCAAAATCATAAATAATCTCATATTACTAGTCCTTTTTTGCCAGATACCGTTTAGAACTCTCTTTGTCAGTTAAAAGTGTTCACTTGTTGCTATAAGGAAAGGTAATAGATCTACATAGTACTTAAGGGAAGTGAATAATATCAAGTTGAAGCCTAAATCATGTAATTACCAACTAGAGTACCTACTTATAAAATGAAACAGACAAATCAGATATCATAAGGTAAAATATCAGATTTTTACCTCTTCTGCTCTATTGACAATGTTTGACAAGAGAGAGTCAATCTGACTAATAAAAAAATTATGATATTGAAAAAAACTTAATAAAAGAAAAGATATAGTATGATTAAATTCTGCTAAAGAAGACTGAGATGGTATGTATAATAATGTAATAGTTACAACTCTTAATTATTTTATATGAAAAATATCTCTACTATACTTAATTTCCAAATATACTCTTTGTGTATAATTAGAATTGAAATCACTTGAGCCTGCTGCATAATTACAGGTATCTGAAATAGATGGATTTATTTTGATTTTTTTTTTAAATTGTATTCTCAGTTAAAAATGTTTACTCCCAAATGAATAATTTTGGGGAGGTTAATTGCTTTTCTCTATCAGGGAGTCCTAAAACTAGTTCTAAAAAGGAAATCATGCAAAAACTTTGTTGCATATATGAAACTATATGCAAACACGGATACCTCACATTACAATTACAAATTTGATTATTCATTTTATTAAACTTTTAACTACCAGTAAATTTCTTTAGAGAATGTGAGTTTTTTAATGCAGAAAAAATAGGGCTTTTTAGAAGATTCCTCACTCCCTAACAGCATTCTGCAAACTATAATTTGGCAAAATTTGAATTAAACTCTAATACTGCAAACAAATGCGGAAATGCAGGCAACTACTAGTATCCTTTCTTCTAAATGTAACCATCACTTGCCATGTTGTGTTACATATGAGTATTACATATTTGGTGTCACAGTGTTAGTTTTCGTAGTGGACATGAGTCCCTACTTAATATCATTCTCAACCATGTATATTTATTGTATATGTTAATAGAATGCCCAAGCATACACACTGAATGCCACTAAGCTTATATTGTGATGCAGTGCTCTAGCATGAAAAGACCGCTTAAAAAAAAAAAAGAAAGAAAGAAAAGAACGATTTGGGTCACAGATCATATACATGATGGGTGACAAGGTCCCTATCTTGGCACATGTCCTAAGTGAGAAGATGGAAAGAGGAACTGTTTGGATTGGATGCATATTTTGTTAATACAAAAACAGGAGGTGAACAGAATGATTTGGAACTCCAGAGTCATTACCTCAAGTCATTGGATAATGATTGGTGCTGTAGAACTGTTCTGAGGAAATATAATGGTATCCTTGTTTGTCACACTTGGAAATATTGCTGGATATAGGCAATGAACAACTAATCTGGAGGGAGAGACTAAGGGGGCAAGGGAAGATGATGTATCTTGTAAAAAATTAAGTAGTTTTTAACAGAAGAAAACACACATATGTAATGGCAGTTTCAATCAAAACTGAAATAGGCCTTATAGATTTCTCCAGTCACTTATTAGACCCGGAGAAGAGAAAAGCCTGCTTAATTTATGAAGCAATATAGTAAGAAATCATTTTACAACTTCAGAAAGGAAGCAGTGCTACATGTTTTCTCTGTGCAGTCTATCACTTTATTAAATTAAACTTAAAGTGTTGAGCCTTTTGAACAATTTGATCAAACTCTTCGTATTTGTAACTGTCTAGTTTAAAATGTTTCTAAGAAATACCTCTTCCAGCTGACAGAGGAAGTGGCACATAGTTTAGCTCTATATATGTTTTGTACCACTCTTGAACTTTGACCTCTGAGCTCTTAAACCTGAGAGGTTGGTTGATGGAAAGCCATTTTAAAGGTATACAAAATAAATTAAAATGGATACAATTTTGAGTACAGATTTTACTTGATTTTTCGATAACATTTTTTTAAAAGTATTTAAAATATAGATTCTAGTAAAGGCTTAAATCTAAGTCTGACTTAAAGAAAACTGGCAAAGCTATCAAATTTTATTTTCATGAGTTAGAACCAGTCAAAGCATGGCAGTGGGGCGTATCGTCATTTTGTCATTGCATGTTCACTTGATGTTGCTAGTATGTCTGTAATGCTGTATCGGATTTGACAGATCCATCACATTAGCTCAGTGAATGGCTTGCTTGATTTAAGCCTAAGGGCAGACTTACTCACATTGATTGGCTATTGGTTTTGTGTTTTATGACTTGATTGTTGCATCTTTGATCAGAATAAAAATGTTTCTTTTTGCATATTAATTTTAACAGCAAATATGTGTTTAAATATATATGGTGGTGTATGAAAGCTTTAAAAACAAGCTAAGCCTTGTTTGGAAGGCAAAAGTATGTTCACTTGTACTGCTTGCTAACAATGTAACAGTGATAATTATGTGTGTGAATATGTATGTGTGTCTGAGTATTCATATATACACACACACACTTTCCCTCCCCCACATAGAGAGGTAGTTTGCTCTGAGACTTCAAAGTGTTTACATATTGTTTAACTGAAATCCTACTCAAGTAAGTGGAAGAGCTCCCATTCACTTCATTGGGGTTTGGACCAGACGCCTAGACATTGAAGCTGGATTTTCTTACTTTTCTATGTGTTGTATAATTTGAAAAAAAGACAATGAGATAACACTGAGGGGTACAATAAAACATTTTATGCACATAATGCACTTTTTTACACTACAAAAACCTATTGTGGTGGGGGGGTTTTTGTACATGTTCTATAGACACATACATAATTTTTTAAAATACCTGGAAACAGGAAACTTATCATAGAGAGGTTCTATTTTAAGATAGTCATATCACTTCAGTGCAAAATCCCAGTTATTCCAGTCTTTTTTTATCTTTAAAATGACTAATTTATTTATTTTTGTCAAACTGGTAAAGTATATGGATGCGGGACTTAGTAAGCTTCTCCATCTGTTCCGTTTGATTACGGAGTTGACAAAAGTACTTGATGTTTGTTATCAATAATTCCAATAGTAAAATACATAGACATATAAAGTTACTTAAAGACATGTTATTAAAGGTTCAAAAAAGCAAACCCAGGTTAAACATTTAAAAAATATAACTGCTTGACTTAGGTATTTTTAAATACTTTAGACTTTTAAATATCTTTACATTTGTGACTATATAACAAGTTCATTAAAATAATATTCCTTTTCATTGAGAATTTCACCATTTGATATGTAATAATAATTAAGGGTTTGATGGCATATAAAATATAATAGTATCTTGAGCCAAAGTTTAATTTACCATTAAAGAATTTTGTACAAAGACTGATATTTTAAATAATTATACTCAGTATATTTAATAGGCACATTTTTTTTCATTAGATGTGGGAGAAAGAATATTAATCCACAGAAATTGTATATAAATTAATTAAGTTGGAAAAATGAGTTTAAAAACCCAAACAAACCCAAGACATAGCTTTCACTTTCCCTTCTAGTTGCAACTAGAATTTCCAAATCATTTTTTGAAGTTTGCCCATGTATATATGTTCACTAAGCAAATATATGCAATAATTAGAAGGATCCCTGGAAGTGACAGGTGAAGATCCTATAACGATTAACATACCAATGTTCTCACACTGAGAGATTTAATTGAGATGTATTGGCAGTTTGGCAGGAATCCAAAGACTTCATTCAAGACCATGTAACATAGTCATAATGATATATAACACACAGTGCTTTCCACCTTCAGTGCACATTTGAAACATTTAGGGTCTAATACAGTGGGAGTTGAATTGTGCCTTTACTCACACTGATAGCCATGTGTGGTAGCTAAAAAGAGGTGAGCTTAGTTCCCCAGCAATGGAAACAAAAATCATATTGTTGTTAGTGGGCAAGAGAACACTTGTTACATAGTAGTCTCCTAGGGTATGTCTAGACTACATCCCTCTGTCGCAAGAGGGATGTAAATTAGACATACCGAAATTGCTAATGAAGTGGGATTTAAATATCCTGTGCTTCATTAGAATAAAAATGGCCGCCGCTTTTTACCAACGCGGCAATTTGCCGGCAAAAAGCGGCAGTCTAGACAGCGATCGGTCGGCAAGTAAATCTCGTTGCATGAGGCATAAGGGATCAGTCAGAAAAGGCTTTCCTTGCCGATCGATCCCCGTCTAGACTGCCGCTTTTTGTCGGCAAATTGCCGCTTCGGCAAAAAGCAGCAGCCATTTTTATTCTAATGAAGCGCGGGATATTTAAATCCCCGCTTCATTAGCAATTTCGGTATGTCTAATTTACATCCCTCTGGCGACAGAGGGATGTAGTCTAGACATACCCCTAGGTCTGTGTTTTTACATCCATAAATACATATTCCACATTTGGCACTCTGTGTTTTTTCAGTCACAGTCCACATTCCTCCTACTGTTTTCACCAAATTTTTCCATTATAGCTATGGTTTCACATTATAATCCAAAGGTGCCAAACATATAAACTAACAGGATTTAGTTGGAAGATTCAAGTGACTGAGGTAAAGTTTGAACACAGAGAGTGGGAGACTATATCTAGAGAGTTATCTGCAGAACAAATGATAGGAGTTTATAAAAGTAAGACAATATTAATGAATTGACAGATTATCCTGTAGAAATTGGAGCACTGTACAATCATTACACCTTGCAGCTATCCTGAAGTAGATGAATAATTATTGTATGTCTTCATTTAGAGACCATTATCATTTAGTAGCCACACCTTTCCTGTGTAAACCATGAGGGAAAACAATTATATTTCATAGAGATTGGAGTTAACTAGTAGAACTACGAAGCTAAATTTTACAAAGCTAATACTGACTTACAACTATGTTGCCCAAGTTTTTCATGAGGTATACTGAAATCAGTGGTGTTATACTGGTGAAAAGAGGAGTAATGTAGTGGTGAATCAGGTCCTTTTTACCTGAAGAAGTAGTGATCACCTCTTAAAGATTTATTGTCACTTTAGAGATTGCATCATCTGGATGGGCTGCTAATCCCATGCTTTCCCATCTTTGATAAAAAGAGCTGTTTTCAGAGTCTCCCAGAGTATGGAAATCCTGGATTAAAATTTAAAATGTATCTTGACACTCAGTTTGTGGGGAAAGGAACAGAAGAAATAAAAATTGAGAGAAGGTAGAGGAAAACTACAGCCAGTATTTCTATACCGGGCTGCCAAAGGTTGGGTCCATATTTAGCCACCTAAATAGGTGTCCTGATTTATAAAGGTGCTGAGCACCCAATAGATTGTAATGAGAGCTGCTGGGTGCTTGATAAGTCTGAAATTCAGGCCACTATTTAAGTTTGAGATATTGATCAAAGTGACCATTTTTCAAAAATGTTAGCCTACATCAGACAATATTTTGAATTGTAAATTTTGAGTGGTCTGTCTTCATTATTTAAAGATAGACCTGGATAGTATATAGGGGTATGTCTACACTGCATTCCTCTTTCGAGAGAGGAATGCAAATGCAGCTGAGCGAAATTGCAAATGAAGCGCGGATTTGAATTTCCCATGCTTCATTTGCATAATTGCGTCCGGACGCTATTTCGAAATACCCTATTTCGAAAAAAGAAGTGCTGTCTAGATGCGGTTATTTCGAAAGAAAACCCTTCTTTCGAAATTACCCTTAAACCTCATTTTATAAGGAGTAAGGGTAATTTCGAAAGAAGGGGTTTCTTTCAAAATAACTGCATCTAGACAGCATTTCTTTTTTCAAAATAGTGCCCGGACACAATTATGCAAATGAAGCACTGGAAATTCAAATCCGTGCTTCATTTGCAATTTCGCTCAGCTGCATTTGCATTCCTCTCTCGAAAGAGGAATGCAGTGTAGACATACCCTCGGTGTGTTAATGAATATATTCTCTGCATAGATTTTAGTGTTTTTTCTTTTTTAGCAAAGAGAAAAAAGTACTAAAATTCATATTTTAAGAAGCAGTTACATATTTGCCAAATGCTTTATAATGGCTTCCTCTTAATGTTACACAATGCTGGAGGAATATGTAATTTTGTTTTTTAGATGCCTAATATTCACCAGACTGGATAAATATGGAGTTAGGGACTTATAAAACATAGCTTTCTAACCCAATGGACCAAAACTGTTATAGTCTATTTGGTCACTGCTTGCGCCCCTGATATGCTGGACCATAACAGCTCCTTTGGTCATGTTAAGGCTTAATTACACAGTTTTTAGTTTTCAGATCATTGACTAGATAGACCACAAAAAAATGCGATGTAATTATCATGAACCTAAGTGCTTCAACTGTGATATTTGTAAAAGTTGGAAAGGAATTTAGTACATTCTATAATGGAATGAGGAGCTATGAGTACAGTACAGGTTGAAAAAGGTCTTTTGTTTACAATGGCCATCCAGAGCATTTTGGAAGGATGAGAACATCATAAAAGAGCAATAAAATGATATTACCTAGAGAAAGTGAAGAAAGTAGTAATTAACAACTACTACATTTATCCATTGTAGTCCCTTCAATCTCAAAGGACCCCAAAAACTTTATTACCTCAATCTCTTCACACAATTCTGAAATGCTGCCAGCTATAATATGTAGTTGTGATAAAGAGGTAGATAATCAGAGAATTGCACATCTTAGCGAAGGATGCCAAGGAAAACTGTTGCTTTTATGAAAAGTGTCATGGGATCTTTCACATAGACACACCTCCCACTGTAATGTAAAGTGATAAGCCAACCTGATCCTATTATGGTGGGAAGAAAGATAATATAACATAGGAAGTAAAGCTGTGTTATCAAATGAGTCAGAAGACATAACAATTTGAAATTTAGGCTTACTATTTATTAATAAGTAAAGAATTTGATATCACTTACCTCTGTACATTAGAAGACTGGTAAAACCATATAGGATATGAGTCAGTGAGTAAATTAGGGAATTTCACGATACTGAGGGATTGTGATATTGCACTAAAGGACTAATGTAAAATATGAGTGAATGATTATCCTATATATAAAGATGACATAAAATCCATTAAAAGTTTTCACAAATCAATTCTATTTTTTTATTTTATATGAAAATGTTCACAGCACTGAATAGACAAAGGTTCTGGTTCTCATTTACACTAAGACCATGTGATACTGTATTGCAGGACTCCAAAAAGCTTTATTATCCGTTAAAATGAGTAGAAATATATACTCATTTTTCTTTTTTAGCAAAGAGAAAAAAGTATTAAAATTAATATTTTAAGAAGCAGTTACATATTTGCCAAATGCTTTATAATGGAGTAGAAGTATACGCTCATTTTAAGGCCCCTTTACACCAACAAACCAACCTAAGAAGGTTTTGGTGGACAGAGAATCAGGCCGAACATTTACAAATGTGGTTGCTTAACTATAGATACCTAAGTGGCCTATCGTTCAAAAATGTTGAGCAGCCATGACTACGGTAGACTTCAGTGAGAGTTGCAGACATTCAACACTTCTAAAAATCAGGACAGTCATTTAGTTGTTCCAATACAGATTGACATGTCTTACTTTAAGCACCCAAGTTGGACAATATTTATCACAGTCAAAATGCCAAAAGAATTTAGGGTACAATCTGGTCCTATTGAAGACAAGTGGAATTATTCAATTTACTTCAATGGCGTCAGGATTATCTGTACTGTTTATATCTATATATAGATATTAATATAATATAGATATAAACAGAACAAGTTAACAGAACAAGTTGTTGGTGTAGATTTTTAAATATATATATACTTCATATCTATTTATATCTGTAATTATATAAAAAAAGAGACCAAGCTGTTGGTATTGATGCTTAAATCACCACTTCTTAGTTCTTTAGTACAAATGTCTGCCATTGACATAATTTTGCATAGTTCTGCACATGCACAGAAATCCCACTAAAATATTAAGTAAAATCAAAGCGTGTTCTGCAGATAAGCAGGACTGTGGTGAAAAGTGTCAAAAAATAAAACATGTTTACAGAAACTGTGGTGAGAGAATAGTTATAGAAAGTTTAGCTTTTGTTAATTTAAGATAATTGTATCCCAATTCTGGTAAAATCTTTTAAATAAATTTAATTTGGGATGGCCAAATTCCCTTATTGCAGCGCCATAATTCTCACCATTCCTGAGAATTCACATTTCAGCAAGTTTGAAAAAGAGATTTTTACCCCCGTCTTGCCACAATTTTTTTGAAAGTGAAAGTCACTTTCACAAGTGAAAATCTCTCCAACTGACCCAATGGGGGCATATGCAATCACAGAGACCTGTGAGGCAGCAAGAGGCAACCTGAAAGCCAGATCCAGTCTCTTGGCAGTCAGCTGCTCTGACCTGCTGAGTGCTACCCAAGGCTCAAAATGCTGGGCACAGTGTGACCTTGCCTTTCCCACAGGGCAAACAAACACAACCACTATTCTGGGGTGAATTGAAGCATCCTTCAATTTCCACCACTGTCTGGTTCATATTCACAAAATAGTGCTGCAGGAACCACTTGAAGGGACATCTCTTGGTTCTACTGAGTCTTTTCTACTCTCCACTGAAGCTTGACTCCTGATAGAGCCATAACACTATTGACTAGATTCCTCTGCAGCTCCTTAGTACCAGCCGTGGTGAGGACTGAAGTAATATAAAGGCATTTATTTGATTGCTTCATTTGGAAAGTAGAAGAGCTCTTCTTTCAATGTGAGACGATAGCTCTCCCCTCCCCCCCTTCACCCTGCATTACTATAGTACTGGATTTTGGTGCAGAAATCCAAATACGGGGCCTCTACCCCTTCTAGCCTCACTTCAAAATCTACAAAAGGACATCTCTAGGAGGGGAGGAATGGTGGCACTTGGATGACATTCCTTTGCTTCCTGAAAGTGGGAGACCAGGTGTAGTACATCATGACAATTTTCACATCTGAATATTTGTCCTTCTATCCCATCTTGGACACATTTGTCAGTCTGACAGGGAACTGCTTAAGTAAAAATTGTCTGGTAAGAGCAAGTTTAGTGTGATAGTCAAGGTTCTCCTAATGTAAATCAGTTCCACCAACTCTGGAGTGGTTCTGTTGAAGCTGGATACCGCTGGATGTTTACTAGCCAGGAAAAAAATCCGCTTTGTTTGAAATTTACTTTGATTTCATTGAAGAGAGTATTTGATTTCTGGGTATAACTGTAAAATTGTTAAGCTGTCTCCATGTATTGTGATTTAAATGCTACAGATATGATAATGGACTTTGATCTTATAGTTACTGGAAATATAAAACAAGATAATAGTAAAGTCAGCATTTTTATAACACATATTAAACTAAATGTCAACATTTTGCAGTCCTATAATAGCCTTGATATTGAAATTCAGGACTTCAGGAGAAAGAAAGGGGGGAGTCTTCATAAAAGAATTTTAGAAAGAGATTCTGAAACCTTTCTCCATAAATTATTATTAAGAGAGATAGTCAGCCAACCAGCCAGCCATCAATCTAGTTGGAATTCAAACTAAAAAACAAAACCATGACAATTTTAGAGCATGCAGTAAATGTAAAGTATTCAAAATAATTTCATTTAGAAATGTATAAATCTCACATGACACTTATGGGCAGTGTCATATTCTATTAAAGTCATTTAGCTTCAAAGGAACTGCATCAATTTGCAACACCTGAGAAACTGGTCCATAAAGCCTAAATACTTACCTTTTGTGTTAATAAATCCCATGCTGATTTTTTAACCAGAGAAGGGCTGCTACTGGCAGATTAGCCTGTAATTTTGGCTCAATACTATATTTATTTCAGTCCTAATCTGTTATATATTGTTGCTATGCACTGTTTCCACCAGTTGCCATGTTACATTCAGAGGTGGCTTCATTGCAGTGGTGAGCAAAGTGTTGTTTATGAAGTCAGTGACTTAAGTGCAAGAGCTCCTATAAATTTGAGCCCCGTTTGTTACATCGTTCTAAGGGTTTATGTTTAGACTTTTTTCTTTTATGCTTTGTATTTATTAGGCCTATTGTAATTTTCTGTGTGCTTGAAGCCTTTAAATCCTACCTGCCTTCTACAGAGGCTACTGTCTATTTTATAGAATCTTACTTGCACCTAACAGGCTTTACCTCTGTAGAACAGCAGGGATTATAAAATTCTAGGTGTGTTGGATTTAATTTTTTGTATGTTAAAGATCGCATTGCTAATGCTACAAAGTAACCTCAAGGGCCAAATTGTGGTCTAGCCTATGCATATGAGAAAAGGTGGGCACATACGATCCACGCAGTGTTGTAAACAGTATTGTATATGCTCTACCTGCCTCTCTGCTACAGACCTGGAGAGAAGGAGGGACTTCATATAATTCCCAAAAGAGAAATGGGCAGGGAATGGGCAAAGACCTGTAGTGGGGTGGTAGTACTCTACCATTAGGAAGGAGCAGTAGCAAATTACTGCTCTCCAAGGAGCAAAGGGGGACTAGACAAGGAAATGTGAAATAGAATTCTTTCCTCAGCTTCGTGCAATTATATCCAAATCTTTCACAAGGCAGATCGCGTAGGCCCAAAAAGCCTGAAAATGGGGTGGATTCAGGCCAAATGGCACCTCAGTCTGCCAAATCATGAAAGTACCTCAGACTCTTCCGACCAAAGTGTTAGCTTGCTGCACCCCAGACAATGACTTCTATGCAGACCTCTTCATTCCCACAAATGAGCTGTTGCTCGTCACTCTTAAATGGCATGCAAGCCATGTTTATGTTATCTAATTTCACCAGAGACCAACCCAGGGTTACACTTATATTGATTTACTCAGTGCTGCTATTGGATCAAGTTACAAAGTTTACAAGAAGTTGCAGAACTTAAAATATTGCGTGACTTACAATAACTTCAAGTTCCATGATTTACAATAACAGAAAGTTACGCCACTCACAATAACTGAAAGTTACATGTCTTACATCCACATTATACTGGATTGGGCGGAAGTTTTATACATGTCACACCACCAAAGGGCCAGCTGTCAGCAGTTAGCTTTTCACTACATTATTGCCTACTTTGTAGTCATCTTCTGCTGTCTGATCCCCATTTTTCCTTCATCTACCATTTGATTTGGGAGAGATGCTGAAATTGTACATAATTATATATATATCTAAGCAGCAAAGCAAGGGTGATTTGTGTAAAAATGTTTCCACAAACCTTCATTCACATTTTTAAATGAAGTTATACCCCCTTTCTGCAGCACATTGTGGGATCCTAAGGCTCCAGAACTCTTCTCCCCTCCGACCCCCCCAAAAAAGTCAGAATGGAATTTCCTTGGCTATGCTCACACTCTTTAGTGTTTGCAGTTTGAGAAATGTCTAGTGAACAAGATGCCTGGCAGGAGTGTTTGAGAGGACAGAGAATTTTAAGAGAACATTGATAGAATTTTCAGAAAACAGATTTTTAATACATATATGTACTTACACTGGAAACTAATAGCTCACTTCATTTTTATTCAAAGAACAGAAAGACATCGTGTGGAATACATGCCCACTCAGAGCTAATTCAACACCACTTGAATCTCAGTTATTGCACACTGGAAACAAAACAAAACAAAAACATCTGAAAACAAATTGTTATTTGTCAACACATTTAGAAATATTGCAGCGCGGTCACAAACAATTTGAGAAGAAAGGAAGGCAGAAACATAAAATATATTATTAATTCCAAATTGTTGACCCAGCTGTATTAAATATAATGTGCTGTAAACAAATATGAATATATTTTAAAATATAATTTCAGGACACTTATCAGATTATTAACCAGGCACTGTGGCGGATTAATTAACATTGAAAATGGGTATAGCTCAGCTTTTTTGAAGCACGGTCTTAGTAAAATGTGTCTTTGAAACATCCCAGTCGCCTTAATCAATTACCTTGTTTAGTGTGATAGATATTGTGAGAAGATTGAGCTGTGGAAAAGGAGTTTCTGTAGCCCATTCTTTAAGGTCTAAGTTCCCTGTTCAATACACAGGGTAGTCCAAATACAAACATCCATATTATGTCACTAGCACAAAGAGAAGAAGAAAATTGTATGTAAAAATCCCAGCCAGCTTCCTGTAAAAGGTCTGATAGAGGGAAAAAAATGAGATGGAGGAAAAAGGATGTGCTGGAATAAACTGAAAATCAGAAGCAGGTGTTTTCCTGTTTTGTAATTTGGAGATGGATTTTTATTAGAAAGTTTAAGTATTCTGAAAATGACCCCTGTTTCATGCTTCACCTCTTCTGGGTTTCAGATATTAACAGGCTGCATAGTGTGTGATGTTCTAGGGTCCAGGAGCTTTGTTAAGTAAAACATATGAATCAGATTGTATCCCCTAGAGCTACATAGGCTGAGTCTTACTTCCCATTGAAGCTGCTGCCAAGAACTGTGGGGTAGATTAGATATGGACATTGCAGCTTGGGCTCTCAAGCCCTCCTGTTGGGTCTGAGCACTGAGGACTAGCCAGAGACTCTGCTGGAGCTGAAGCACCCACTGCTATTTTTAGAGCCCTAGCTGAAGGTGAGCTAGCATAAGTCTTATCTTATTGGGGTGGGAGGCTTGCTCCAAGCTGTGGTGTAGACATATAGCAAGAGTCCTGTGTCAGTACTACTAGAATGAGAGAAGTAAAATCTGTAGTATGCTTCATTTATGTGAGAAGTTGTGACATTAAGTGCTGCAACTGATGGCTTTGCCTCTCATCTGCTGCTTAGGCTCTGTAATCTTACCCAAACTGCACTAGCCAACTCAAAATACAAAATTCAAGCAAATGCAAATAGTCTGCTGATATTACAGTACTTGCACAGCGGCTGGTTGGGAATTTAGAAACCTCACATTCACTTCATGCCTGAAAACATCCACATTTAATATTAACATTTGTTGAAGACCATGATTTATAAAAACTTAATACAGTTTCAGTTAGAAAATATATTTTTCACTTCTGCTTTCAACTTTGTATTGAACGGCTAAATAGTATAGCTAGGTCCTGCCAAACTGTTGGCAGGTTAAATTTAGAATTGGGCTACTTTTAGATACCAAGTGAAGTGAATTCTGTAAATGTTTTGTTATCTTTCTGATGTTTATCACTGCATCAACAGTAAAGAAGAGAGAGGCTGTAATTATAAAGTCCCGATGTTCAGACCTGCTTTTGGGTTTAGACTTTGAATCAGTAACCATATTTCCTTTCTACTTTACCCTATCAAAAGAAAAAAAGGTTCTTTGGGCATTTAGATTTGAGGTCCCAGTTTAGTTCATCCTTATATTAACACATTAGATTATTAATAATAACCTACAATCATTCCTAAGGCAGCGTAAGTCCCAACATATGTATTGGAGGGGTATGTTTAGCACTCTCCCAATAAAAAGGGAAATTAAGCAGAAGGATGCGTAAAATCCTTCTCCCCTTCTCATTATGTGGACCACTAACAAAGCCTTTCAAATTGCAGCCACAGTTTACTGTTTCCTACTGTCTCTGTGCAAAGATGTGATGGTTGCATTTACTTGTCAAGACCTCTCCCCTTGATTTCTCCCTTAGATGGAACTCTCACAGAGCAAAGCTTAGTGGCACTCAAAAGGTAGAGCGCCCCTGCAAGATATCCACAGCCTATCTACATTTGGTAGTTCTGTATTATCTCAGGTGCTGATGCAGACAGTAAGGTTTGAACTCTAGCGATTTTCAGAAGCAGTTTTTTATTGCTTCTAGACACAGTTGACTTGATTCTCTTACACTAAAGCCCCTTTACATTATTCTGGCAGTATAAATGATTCAAGGCAGGAAAAGCATGCTCATTATGCAGTAGCTTCAGGGGGTAGCCGAGTTAGTCTGTTACAGGAAAAAAACAACAAATGGTCTGGTAGCACTTTGTAGACTAACGAAACAGTGTTCACACTCATGGGTATGAAACTGATGCAAGATCTCTACATCAGCTCAGCCCCCATTGGTGGGAACATGTCAGGAGTGTGGCCAGGTTACTGCTGATTTTTTCCCTAGGTCCTTTAAGGGGGTTATAGGGAGCCAAGCATAAGCTGCTTTAATTTACTTTGTGCCAGGGCATGAAGAGCCCTAAAATAAAGTGAGCACACAATGCCTTAAAGCCACCTTTGCTTCCTTCTTCCTGTTTCTGCCACAAACACAGGAATGGAGTAATTGAAAATCAAGTCCTATACATTTAAAATATCCACTTTAATTATAAAACATCTTTATTACATGTTATTCTTTTAGGGCTTTTTCTTTTGTCTTAGTTGATCTCCCATAGCCATTGCTGGGCCTCTTAAATTTTGTTTAAATAACATAAGACATTTTAAACTTCAGAATAATTTTTCTGTTTCTCTTGAAATACAAGAGATACAGATGGAAGTTTGCTTTTTAATTGATTGTAGACAATAAACATTAAGGAGAAAATTTTGCATCAAGTAGCAAAATTTGACTTCATAATGGAGCAGAATTTAACTCTAATTAAAATGTAGTACACTGTAGTGGATAGTCAGATGGCGAACATTTGAAAAATTAATTCCATCATATAGTCTCATAATTTCTTACAGTATTCATGCTATGAGTTCTTTAAACCTACTTCACTTTGTTCACTTAGCAATTAAAACTGATGTTTTATTATAAATCTAAACTGCTTTTTATATATATATTACTACTAGACAGAATAGTAAGTAAGTGAAGATGTGAAAGTCCAGATCATAATTAAAAATTGGATGTTATACTAAAGGGAGGAATCTTGCATTTGCAGATAAATTGATTGGATTAATAGGCATTTTCTATCTCTAATTTCAATTATTTTGCAGTATTCTAAATAGATACCGTGTATATGTACTCTGTTGCCTCAATTTGAAATCTGTAGGATTGCTCCCATAAGTAAGGTAAACAGAATTTTGCCCATAGTGCATATTCAAACTTCCCGCAGAAGGCACATGTGACCCATCTTTCCATGTCTATTGGGCTATGTTGGATTATCAGCTCTTTTTTTAGGTATACGTAGCTTGTAAAATATAAAGTAGCAAAGTCATTAGGGAAGTACAGACGGTGACTACAAAAGACATTAAGATCATCAAATTACTAGGCAAATGACTGGAATCATTAGCAATAACATCTAATTATTCATAATAAATTGAATTTGGCTGTTGAGTGCTCTAGTGGCTACGTTTATTTCTTCATAAAGAAAATAATATGTGAGTGCTTTAATTCTCACATCAACTGGTTTTACATTGACCAGTACCTTAGCCTAAAAAAGTGATTGATGGATTTCGAAAATAAAATGCACAAAAGCAAAGTGCAAAGAGAAATTGTGCTCGTGAACATTGTGAGCATGTAACAGGGGCTGTACATAGCAGATTTTTAATGGTTTCTGTGTCTCACTCTCATCCACAGTTCCAATCAGGAACACATGATGACATTATTTTAATGTACTTGATGAGAGATGGGAAAAAACTGGGCAGTATTACAGGCTGAACCTCTCTAATCCAGTATTCTCTGGTCCGGCAGCCTCCATTGTCTGGCATGATTTTAGTTCGTCGGATGTCCATTTATGGTGTGTCCAAAGTTTCCTACGGTCCCATAAAGTTGTTTACAGCCACCTCTCTTGAGTCTTAGTATTCTGCGCTGTTATTTATTTCTAATTTACCCATAAATATCATCTGAGAGCCCAGTAAGCAGTGGAAGTGTTGGTAATGTTGCTAGACCAGGGGTGGGGAACTTTTTTTGGGTCAGGGGCCGCTGACCCACAGAAAGATCAGTTGAGGGCCGCACACAAGTGAGAAACAAAATAACCTCTCACTCACATGGCCCCTGACTGAAAAGAACAAAGACACTCCCACATTCCCCTCACACACCAGAGCCTAGAGGGCCCAGCCTAGTAGATTTTGTGTGCTCCAGCCCAGTGGTGGGGCAGCAGGGGGAACTGGAGTCCCAGTGCAGGCTCCCAAGCCTTAGGTTCCCCATCCCTGTGCAAGACAATATAGACCTTCCATGGTTCGGCAAATTCTCTGGTTCAGCATCTGTCAGGTGCCAAGGATGCTGGACTAGAGAGGTTCAACCTTTAGTACAATTTGTAGACACTTTAAGCAATATATAAAGTTGTAGTCATTAGTCAAATAAAAGGGAGAAACAGAAATGATTTTTGTTGTTCCTGTAAGCAGCTAAAGCAGTATATTATTCCTCGAGATACTTCTGTGCTTTGTCATCTGAGATCTTGAGCCAGAGTGACTTAAGAAGCGGTTGGGCTGGATGGAGTCTTTGATTCCTCCCTACAAAAAGAAACTCTCTCAGCCAGACTCTACATCTTAAACCAGCACTATGTGGCTGCTTTCTAGAAGGATTTTTTTTTTTTTTTAAAGAATAGGGAACAACTTCATAGCTGCATAGGAAAGGAGATAAAGTATTTCCTGTGGACCAGCAGCTATGGAGTTTACTTTACCCTCCTTGTTAGGCAAACATTTAAATCTTTCTACCTGCGTCAGTATTAATGTATAACACATGTTGGAAGTAGATATAGTAAAAGATTACATTATATAAAAATACAATATAGCTATGTATTCACAATATTTCTAACTTCTTAGGCTTAGCTATCAACTCATTATTGTAGCACCACAAGATAAATACTACTAGATTGTTAAATTACTGTAAATAAAAGAATAAATAACAAAATTACCACTCCATACAGGCAATTCAGGATAATAGAAATTAGATTTGGAAATGTGCAATTTGATCACCCTCCCACCTGAAAGTACAGGATATAATATCCCTAATGGAAGGCATGGCCAATATTAAACTGATACTTTCACTCCAATATAGTCCAAAAAGTATGCCTGTATTTTTTTAGAAATTATAGGGTCCTGTGTATCTTGTCAAAAGCGGAATGTTTTAATTACAGTGTTCACAGGACTCTAAATAAGAGTTTCAATTTTTTTAACGTATAAGGGATTAAGTAATAGAAGGTTTTAGTCTTGTAGAGTTCACTCCTACAAGGTGCTGTGCATGCTTATGTGATGTTCTGCTGCCTCAACACCCAAAGATTTACATAGGAGCTGAGGGTATATAGCACTTAACAGGAAGTGTGCTGGCCTTGCAGGACTGATCCCTTAGTACTGAACTGGTACAAATTGGATCTAGCACCTCAGCTGTGAACTTTTGCATAAAGCTGTGAAATATTCCAGGTTGCATAACTATATAGGATTTTGTGGTGCCGGAGACAGATAGAGTTTCAGTGAATCAGGATTTAAGTGCAAAAATTTAGGGTCATATTCTTGGTTATACTTACAGAGCTTTAAACAATGGTAGGGAGAGCTATGTACATCACTAATAGGGCACAATTTGATAATACTGCAAGTCCTTAATTAGATCATTCATAGAGTATGCAGTGCCCCAACTCCAGATCACCATGTTGACTGTGAGCCTTCAAGTGTGACAAAAGCATGAGTAAAGGAAGCAGGTTTTGTGCCATAATGTAGTATATTGTATTTTGAACATTTTAAAACATATTTTGCATTTTTTAGTTATATTTTTGTTAGAAAAAAAGAATTTTGCAAGAGAAGGCTTATATCAAATCATAATCTCTTGAATTTATAATAGTCACTATTGTGCAGCAAATGTATGCCAATGCTCAAATGACAGTATGTAAGAATATACTATGTCATAAATTCTCTTTTGGAAATGGCAGAAAATGCATTTTCTGTTTTGGCACATCATATTAGAAATTTAAAGGCCAAAAATATTTTACTTTCAATATTCTCCTTTAAGTTCTAAAAAGTAAATTATATTTTTTTTTCCTGTCAAATTTAGGGCTTTTTACATTTTGCATTTAATGCCCTTTAGTGTATACATAAATATAAATATAGCTTGATTTTTTTAAACTTTATAAATATATTTTAGCATGACATATTTGTAACACTAAACATAAAAGCTTCCAGTGCAAGCATTTGTACATAGTCCATATTCAGATGTCACCATTATTTCATTTAAAAGATCCCAGCATGTCTACCTCATGATCCTTATAAACTATATAGTACTGAAATAAGTCAACACTTTTTTGCTACGTTCATTAAAATTAAGCACCCTTACCTTACCCCATCTGTAAACATCAAGTCAATTGGCAGCTAGCACATTTCCTAGTCAGCAAGCAGTATTGTGAATTTTATCTTCTCTTGCAGAAATCAATTCGTCTTCGTTGCAGCAGATGAAATTTCTTGTAACACCTCTGCAGGTAACAATCATTGATACTTCTTGATGCATCCATCCAGGTCTCAATATCCTTTTCCACATGCTGCAGTTAATCATTAGAGAAAGCTTAGTAAAGTCCATAATATAAATCTTTGAAATAGTTTCACTAAGTTATAGCTTGAAACCTTTAGGATTTGCCATATAAAAGATATTAGGTTATTTTGCTGAGTTTGATGTTTTATTTCCAGTTTCAATATTGTGTGATCTGGAAGAGTAAGAATATATTGAAGCATCTTAAATTTACTGTAAAGTACAACCAAAATTGTTACAAAAGTCCCCAAACAAACAGAAATAAAGATAGGATTAAAGGCATAGGCATTCTGTAAGTGCTATGGATTTACAAGTTTTTTTTTTCTTTTGTATGACTCTTTGGGGGCAAATGTTGCCCACAAAGATAGCACAGAGCCCAAACCACACTCAAAAGTCTGTATTTGTGGAAAGGTTAATGAGAAAGAAGGTCTGTATGTCATCAGAACATCACCCTAAATAAAGGTCCTTTGTTTCTTTGCCCATATAACATTGGGTTACAGGTTGAACCTCTCTAATCCAGCACTCTCTGATCTGGCAACATCCATGGTACAGCATGATTTTAGTTAGTTGGATGCCCATTTATCATGGGTATGGCCAAGTTTCCCCTGGTCCCATAAAGTTTGTTTACAGTCACCAATCTTGTGTCTCAGTGTTCTGTGTGCTATTTAGCTCTAATTTACCCCTAAATGTCTTCTAACATCCCAGTAAGCAATGGAAGTTTTTGGTTATGCTGCTAGACAATACTGACTTGCTGTGGTCCAGAAAATTCTTTGGTTTCGCACCAGTCCGGTCCCGAGGGTGCTGGACTAGAGAGGTTTAACCTGTATAAGTACCTGGGTACAAAGGAATAAGCATTGTTTTTATAAGATACTAGATTATTCCAAGAAAAATCTTCTCTGTTACATACTATAGTTTGAAATAGTCTGAATCTTCATACAGATAAGGATTGGATTATTTTGCTATGCCAGGTGAAGCGCTGCACAGAAGCCAAAATAAATGGTAATAACATTGAGGCCTTTGATATTTAAGCAACATTTTTTTGATTTAATGGGAATTCTGCATGCAAAATTATTGAAGGATACGCAATCTAAAACAAATGTTGGAATTTATCACTGATTTATAGGCGACCCTAATAACATAAGCAGCAGCAAATACAAGGTAAAGAGTGTACACTTTAGAACATACTGTCTATATCTAGATGTGTCATGAACTTTCAGTTTGTGTCAACAAAAATTATATATAATAAGATCAGCATATAATGACATTCATAATGTTGTATGCAATTTAAATGTTTCTTCAAGGTGATCTGAAAAGTTCTTCTTTTAAAACAAAGTGTTTAGAATCCCATATTAGTAGCAGTGTATATTTAACTTTATACATTGAAAATAGCATCATATTTGAAAAGACAAATATTAGATACTCATTTGTTTGGTCAAAACCTGAGTTCAGGATTCATCTACATTAAATGTACAGTACGCCTTAGCCTTCCTCTCTCCAGCAGGTTTTGTTAAGGAAAGAAAAACATTTTTTTAATAAGCTTGGTTTTTCATAGAAATAATAGTTATGATTTTAAACCACAGTCCTGGGTCTTTAGCAGTCCTTTGGCCCTGCAAGTTGTTTCCTATCCTGCAAGGTGAATTCCATGGAATAAAATGAGGTTCTGTAGCAAAAGGACTTCCTTCCTCCCTGCAGGATGCATGGAATTTTAACTGTCCAGGACTACAAAGACACATTATGTCTCTGCTTTGGAATCTTATGGTGTGGGCCAAACTTTGCTCTACCAGTGACTTCAGTGTATTGAACAGGTGTAACTGAGAGCAGAAATTGGGTCTTTGTATCTATTCACAAAGCTTTTTGTTTCACCCTTAGGTTGCCTGCATTGTATGGTTTTAGAAATATGTTTGTGTTTAGATATGGTTTTAAGAACGATGGATAAATCACTAAACAACTGACTGTAGATGCTTTTCTTGTTATGTAATCTGAGTGAGTGAGCTTTTATTAGCTAATGAGAGGCCTGATCTTGTATGCCTTGAACAAAGAAAGTTTACATTGGAGTCTAAAGGAGTTTTGGGTGTGCAAGGAATTCACGCTTCCACCTTACAGATTTTATAATGTAAGGTGCTAAAAGATTGTTGATTTAAATAACTCATTTTCATGATGAATTTGTCAGTGTTGATTTTTAAATATTGAACTACAATAGTCAAAAGCTGCACTTAATAAGATTATACTTCCTGCGCTTGATTTAGGTCAGACTTTAAAAATCAGTAAGCCTAGTGTTCACAGAGAATTTATGAAGTGAGTTTTGAGTTATTTTATTAAGACACATATATATACATTTGTTCCATCATATTCTAAACTGTGCTTGTAGTGCTTCTTGTTCTTGTTCAACAGCTGAAACCTGAGTAAGTTTTATGCACAAGTAGTCCAACAGAACTTCATGATATTACTCATGCTTGTTTGTAGTATGTACTGCTAGTTCATAAACCCTGTCCAAAATACGGAATTTGTGTGCCTATCTTCATATCATCCTCCTGCAAAGGGTGTGTTTGTTACTAATAATATAACTAATCAGGAAACCCATTGTTAAAATTTCATCAGCAAGAAAGAAGGGTTTTCCTGCCTATGGTAAAAGTCATTCCTCTCTTCATGCTGCTTAATCTTTCCCATCAGAGATGACTTAACCCTGAAGTACACAGGATTTCTTCTGAAGAGTAATTATTGTACTTGTAGAACAAACCAGATCTCACCGTGCCAAGTGTTAACAAAAAATGAATTTGGAGAAGGCTTTCCCACACAGGAGCCACTGTAAAACTCTCACACATAGTGCCTTCAGTAGATACTGTAGTTGCTTTGCTAAATAGTTTTGCTGTCTTCCTTGGTTATGGGTAAAATGAGACACTAAGAATGAACTAAAGTGTAGTGAGTTCATATCAAACACAGGTATCTCTAGCAGGAGGATCCTTCCCTTAGAATGCACCAGATTCCATCAAGTGTCAGATATTAAAAAGTCCAAGACCAAAAGTAATCATTCTCCGCAACCAATGTAGATGCTTCAGGGCTAGGTCATCTCTGGAAGAAATAATTAAACAATATATGGAGAGTAAATTAGTTCAAAGGAAGGGAAGTTGTCCTGATTCTCCATTCAGCTTGATGACAAAATTGTAATGAGACTCACCAAAGAACCTCTCCAGCACATTACTGGAAATGGGCATATAAGGGCAGAATTCATCCTTAGATGTAGAGGTATTTGGCATCTCCTCAAACTCCATATGAGGGCAAAACATGACTCTGAGTAAAGTCAATGGGTTGTAGCTCAAAATTTCTAATTGTATATACATTGATTGCAAAACAATATTTCAGTAGCAACTTTAGTGTATTTTAATTAATTTCCCAAAGCAGAATTTAAATGTTTACCTCAAGTTTTATAATATCAAAATGCAGGTTCCCTGAATAAAGATGCTTGCTGGGATACACATTTTACTTTTTATAGTGTTGTGAGATACATAGATATTCTGACTAGTCTAAATGTATATCTCCCTATCGGTAATTTTTAACTTTCCTGCATAGTTGACACTGTTTTCCTCAGATGTGTGTGTGCACTGTTTGTTTCTGGTTTAAATGTTAAAGAGACATGGGTAAAATGTATTATATGATCTTGCTTTCTGACTGAAATGTGGTAGAAGTGGATATAGCATTTTTTTTTCAACTAATTAATTTAGTCATTTCCCTTCTTCAATCATAGTTATCCCCCCAAAGAAAATGAGAATGAATGACTGTGTGAATGAGTGAATGAAACATATAAGTTCATTTCTTAGCTTTAGAAATACATGGCCTTAGATAAAATTATGTGTCAACTACTTTGGTAAGAGAAAGCCTCCCCAAAAAGTAAACAAAAAATGTTGATTGCTTTAATTAATTTCCATCATTGCAAACCCATACTATTTGTATCACTTGACTTATAGAGGAAGAGTCAGGTGCCCTAGGATGTTGTAAATGTTTATAAAATCATTTGGATTGCTAGGTTTGCTAGTTTCTAAGCACTGCCATTGAATTGTGCACAGTTTTCTTGCACCAGTGCGGGTTTTATGCACGGAGTACTAGCAAGATATGGTAGACAGCGATTTTAAAGGAAGTGAATATTGTCATCAGTACATAAATGTGGTTAAGATGCCAGTATGCTGAATCTGCAACATGATACATGACTAATCATATCTGGACAAATTCTGCTTTCAGGTATTCACACTCATCTTACTGCCTTACTTAGAGATAAAGGAGGCAGGGGATACTGGCCAGATATAAAAGTTTAAAACGAATTACCAAGAATTACATATAAAAATAATCTAAATTCATTTTTTAAAGTGAATGAATATAGTTTGAGATATATTAAGCTGACTGGCATCAGTTTACTTTAGATCATAATGTAAAGATATACAAGTTCCGTTTTGAAAATTTCTTTGTGTTGCCCAAGGGGTTGACTTCATTTTGTGCAGCCATGTGGCAGAGCAGAGAAGCACTTTGAAGTAGATACCTTTCTTATTATCCTTTCCCACTAACCTTGTAAACCCAAAGATAAAAGATAGCTGGAGTACCATATTTAAGTTTAATGTCTGTGTTGCTTTTCCCCGTGAAAAATGACAAATTTCGAGGTTTGTGCTTTGAAAAGATTAGGAAATGCTGTACTAAGGCATACAATTAAATTTCCACCATAAATTCAAGTATCCTTCATGTTGACACTTTAAACATCTTTTTACTGCTGCTGTAAATAGTTGTGTATGGCTTATATGGAACTTTATTTTTACTGCTCCTGGTAGTTGTTATGATAAGGTGTGCAACCATGGGATCAGTTGATAAAATCAGTAAAGTCTTGGATTATCCTGTTTTTCTGTAGTGAAGATTGATTAATCCTTCTATCTCATCCAGTGAAAACACTGGCAGCCCTTGTTGGCATCTTTGTCATTATCTCTTTTTGGACAGCTTGCCTTCTTTGTGCTTACAGTTCTAGGTCAGTTCACATGGCTAGTCAAATGTGACAACATGACAAGATTAAGTAAAGCTGGGGTTCTGCGATTTGTAAATGGAGGATTTGCAATCTGAAGCTCTTTTGATAACAAAAAAGTGAATAATCTATGTTTCTACTGATCTCAACAGGTGTGTCTCTGTGTGCCAATGCATTCTTTGCACCATGGTCTTAGAGTAATGCAACTATGGCCTAATATCCATAAACCAATTCTCTGGTATGAGGAAAATACAGAACTTGAAAGGCAGATGCTATTTCTGATGTGCGTGTAACATTATGGTTCACACACATGTGCAGTAGTCAGAGAACAAATGGCAAAATCTGCATGTTGCCACATTCATATTTCAAAAGCTGAATTTAAAAGTGCTTTATTGTATACTGCAAAGCTTAAGAGAAAATAAAAATGCAAACTTCGTAAAAAGTTAGGTACACAGTATAGTAATGGTATTCTAGAAAAGAACCTTTTAACTACTACTGCTACTGCTAATAATAATTAATAATGGAAAAGTGCTTTGCAGACTAAACAAACATCATTCATTTCCCATGGATAGGCAGCCACTTTCAGGTGGAACATGGTACTCGCTGTGCTCCAATGACCCTATGCAGCTATTTTTATTAGGAGAATTAGTATAAGCATAACAGGAAAATAACTTAACGTGGTAGAAACTAGAAGGAGAAATGCAGGGGGACAGAATATAATTATCAAGTTAGATTTGACTTAAAAACTAGGTTAACACACCCTTACACGCTCACAAGCCCCATTCATTTGACAAGTACCTTTGCACCACTAATAAACAAAAGTGATCGAGGCCTTGATTTTATATCTGAAATAAAACATTTGAGTTACGGCCAGATGCTAGCATCAGGCTCAGAGGCCAATTCAGTTATGATGTCATAGGGGAGAGAGCCAACTATGGAATCACCAATACCACATCTTGTAGCATCTGGGTATTTCTGCAGTCAAAATATTGACCAATCCTATTTAGCTGATTAGATCTGACAATGTGGCTTCCTAGTGTCATGTGTCTGCAGGTATATAATAAGATACAGGGAAGGACTGAGGGGGATTTGCACTTTAAGTTCCTTCAGTGCAAGACAGTAATGGGAATTGGTTATGGCACCCCCACCAGGCAAGAAAGACTCTGACGCTGTCAATCAGAAACTCCTCTTACTAACAAGACTAATAACAAACAAGTGGCTCTGTGGGAAACTCCACTGCAGGAGTTTACCTCAATAGATGAAAGACCTTAGTAAATAAAAAAACCCACAAAATAAACAGCATCAGGTGCTAACAAAATGACAAACTCATGTAAAACAGGGCACAATGGCTTGGTTCTCCATTATTCGATGGATTTTAGAATGATTATTACAGATAAAAGTAATACCACTGTGAATTCCTCCTGCAGGACAAGAAAGTAAGGGAGGAGGAAATATATTTTTTACACACACACACACACACACACACACACACAAACCCTCTGTTCCTAAATAGGGGCAAGAGACAAACACCCCCTCTGTTCCTAAATAGGGACAAGAGACAAAGCAAAGTCTTTCTGTTTTATGAAATATGTACAAAATCTTTCTGTAGAATCCTCCACTAAGAAGCCTGGAATCAAAGGAATTTTTATTAGAAAAGAAATTATATAGATCAGTTATAGTGTATTAATTACTGTCAGCAAGTGCTGTGCATTTTACAGACAAATTGAAAATGAAGGCCTGAAGGATCTGACAGTCGAAGTTAGGACTCGTGTAGAGAATCCAGAATCACTCCCCAAAGTTAGTAAGACAGATATCCAGCCTTTACCATATTAAAAAGCAAACTCCATAGCCCAAAATCAGACCTTGTATAAGCAGGCTAATTATTGAAAATGTTGGTGTTTCACCATCCTGTAAGTAGTTTGAATTTGGTCCCCTCCCCCTTTGTCTCATTTAGTTTTGGGTTATAGGAAATATTGCAGATCTCTATTCAGCATTTCAGGTTATAAATGTTGCTGTAGTAGATGGAGGACATTATTTATGAGAATCCCTTCCTGGAAATCCCATTTTATTGTCCCATCCAGGGATAGAGTGCTGGTTCCTCCCCTTTAGCTCTTTGGAAGAACCTCTCAACTAGAGCCAGGCTACTAGGTGTTGTCCTGGTCATAGCTGCCTCAGAACCCTCAATAAGTGTAGATCATTCCACAGAAAATTTGGAATGATCATTAGAGATGACCTCAGCACTGGTAGCTTTTTCTGGTTATACTATATAGGACCAATATGAATTCTCAAGACTGCCACGTTTCCACTTCTCCCCCAACACAACCTGTAAAGCTTCTCAGTGGAAATCCATATCCAGAGGATCCCTTAATGCACTTTCCTTTATAGGGCTGATCTGGGTCTTTGATATTATATTGGTGAATAAAGGTAGAAGAGTTTAGAATTTTTTTAACATTCCATAAAAAAGAAAATGACTAAAAGTAAATGTCAAAAATGCCATCTTACGTTGAGGGAGTACTCTAAAATATACACTAAATATCTGTCAGGAAATGTAAGTAAAAGAGAGTGCATACCACTGCAGTGTAAATCCACTTACTGAGAGATGAACAAAGAATCTAACTGTGTGATTTATAAGCCATGCACACCTACATAAGGACTCTTGTTTTTTTTCTTTTTGCTATGTTGAGACTTCATTAATAAGCATTACTTCACATGGGATGTAACAAGATCTTCTACTGAGAGGATGTTACTTGTGAGCCTGATCCTACCAGCTGCATGATATGAAATGAGCACTTCAAACATGAGTAGCTGCTTTATAATATAATTCAGTACTTTAGTTTTCTTAAAAATATAAGGGGTTGGGCAGAAAATAGAGGTTTGCCATCAGCTCCAGTTTACAGTATGTTCTGGGGGCCAGTCGATTGGCTGACACGAATGGTCATTGCAACAATTTATAGCAGGAGAGGCAGGTCACCATTTTAACTAAGCCTTTCTTTTCTCTGGCCACTGAAACCAGCCTGCCTCTACTCTAATAATATCATGGTTGCAAGTCTGACTTCTTCTGCTCCAGCTTCCCTGGTGAACATAAAGATCAGATAATCAACGAAGACACCAGGATTCTGCTTTGCATGGCATTTATTAATTGGGAGGAAGAGTCTCTTTGGCATCACTTTTTGTAGCTTCCACTGGTGATCTGCAGGGCTGTGGTGAAGATCTAGAGGCAGAAGTCACTGTTCATTTAGTCCTACTTTCTGCTGCCTATGCAACCCTGCCTATTCAGTTGATAATGGCAACATTGTCCATTTCTAAAAATATATTAGGTTAGTGCTTTATTGTCAAATCGCACAGCAATCAACCACACAGAACTTCAACAATTTAAAGTTACACTGGTCCAAGTTCTAGCAGCCTCAAGACCAAGGGACAATGACTGTAAGGTCAGAGAGTCCATTAACCATTGCAGCTAATAAACATGCTTTCTAATGTAAAAACATTATGATTAGCTTTCCATTGATACAAGTAACTTGTTTCTAGCATTTGCAAATTACAGATGATTGGACTATAAAAATACATCTTTCTGATTATTCTTTCCCATCTGAATTTTACTTGATTTTACTCCCCACGTGTTTAAAAACTTGTACTTTGTACTATTTGGGTAACTAACATTTTCAAAAGTAGAATAAATTTCTGATTCTGGTAGTTTCTAATCTATGGATTACCAAACAAATGTCCAAACTGAAAAAAAGGAGACTAAAAATAGTAATCAAGAGACTTTAAATTTCATTGTCTCATGACTGTTGAAACCGATTTTCAATGGCTAACAGCTGGGCAGATTGTTAGCAGTGCTTGTGAAAATTCAGATTACATTTTCCCAATGGACAGCAATTTACATCATCCCAACAATGACTTGCTAGGGAAAGAAGCCTTTGGGACAGACTAGCAGAAATATTTGTTTTGGATCAGCAATGCAAGAAATTCAGATTCTGGAATTTAGTTTTCTTTCATGCATTCCTTTTGCACTGCTCAGATTATTTTACAAGGAAAAGTGTGTTAATAGGCTTCATACTTTATACTATGAATTCTCCCTTGATATTTCTGTTATTAAAGCTAATAGTGTGTATTATTAAATAGCTTTCATAGTAGGGTATTATGGACTGAACTCCCCAATTAAGATCAGAGCCTCATTTCTGAGTTAGGTGCACAGAAAAATATGGTCTCTGCACCAAAGAGTTTACAGTCACAAATGATAAAGAGCTAGGAGTGGAGTAAGGCATACATTACCCACTTTTTAGGAACTTCATAGGAACTTCAGAAACACCTACACAAAATGGTGTGTATTTACAGGTGTAAAATGAAACCTTGGGGCTACGATAGCCAGTTGTTTGTTTTTAAACCCTCTTTATATGCAAGTGTTATTTTTAAATCTTTAATCTCTCTCTAGAAATTAACAAAAGATCCACTTTTCCAACAGTATTTGAGCAATTTTTAAACATGGTGAATTTTTACCACACAGAGTAACTGATCCTGAATCCAGTTTTTACTCCATTAGTATTCAGGATGTTCTCTGACTAATTCCCATTGAATTAACTGAGAGTTTTGATGTAAGGAGGGAGTTATGTGTAAGAATTTCAGGATCCAGCCCCATGTGATTACTTATAGCTGTATTTTAAACTAGGATGCTGAGGTTTATTTTAAAATATCCTGTAATCGTTCCATCATTGTTAAGCAGGTCCATTGTTGACAAAGTGCTGGTGGCCAGTGTGCTTTTCACCACCGTGTCATCTAACTTTCACTTATGAAAATTTCTGGCACACCTCTTGCATTGGTGTTCCAGCTACTGTTGCGCCAATGAGAAATTATAATAAACTGTTCATGGCAAACATTGCCCTTGAGAAAACAATTTCTAATTCTTTATGGTAGGCATTGACCACAGAGATTTAACAAATTGTAATATACATTGTTCTGCATTAAATCATTATGTTGAGTATTAAACCATGCCAAATATTTGTCCTTTTTTAAAAGAGTAAATGTATGCCTTAGTGTATCATTTACCTATGGGGCTCATTTCCAGTGTAAATTATAAAAGAGCATTGAAATAATGCTGATTTTAATGAAAAAACATGCTGACAAAATTGTGCCTGATTGAATGAATAAAAGATTTGATTGCTTGGTGACTACCCCGGTCACTGGTTTCCAATTTGCCCGTATGCCTTAAATCCTTTCCCCAGTTTTCAGATTGGAATCTGAATCTACTCTGCTAACCTTGTGAGATTCTAAATTCCCATGTCATGCAAGGGCGTGTTTACAAATTAGCATTTAAAAAGAAGACTACTTGCTTGAAGTTTAAGCTGACACTGTTCCTTTTCCTCTGTGGAAATGAAATTTATTAATCATAATAAAACCATCATATTCTGAAGGTAGAGGTCACCCTGAGGAGAGAAAAGTCTATTCATCACAAAAGGAATTTTCAATGTATTTTTCCCAGAAAGTATCTGAGCATGGGTTTTTTCTCCTTTGGAAATGTGTTCATGGTAGTGACCGTGTTTCTTCATAAGGACTTTTATCCAGTCATTTGCAAAATTGAGAATTTACCTTTTTTATTTTAAAGCAACATTTGTTCTGTTTTATGCTTGTTTGGAAAAAAGATTCCTTCTTCCAAAATGCTTTGCATACAAATATAAACTAATGTGGGAAGGTTTGTTCTTGTCTTAAGGTGCACTCTTGTCTTAAGGTGCATCTGATAGTGAGATATCTAGTTCCTATAAATCCTTTTGGTGCCTAAAACTCTCAGCTGATGTGTTTGTTATTTTCACATAGTAGTAGTGTGGAAGGTTAGAAGAGACTGGCTTCATTATAAAGCTTATCCTTATTTCCAGCAGTAAAATAAAATATCTGAATAGGAACGCAAAGTAAACTTCCTTTAGATACAGTGATTTATAATTAATGGAAACAATTATCTGATCAAGTTGACATGTCATTGTAGGATGAAGAACATATCCCAACTATATACAATAGGGTCAATAATTGTGCTAAGAGAAATGCTCTCTACTTCCTGCAAACCACTGATAAGATTTTCTTTTGGAAATAAATATCTTAGCCATGATGGTGCATGCTTTGTACTCATCTTACCCTGCTACATATTGTAAATGCTTTATGTGTTGTGTTGGCTTATGCATATTTTCCTTTGTGATCTCCAGCTCCCTATATGGTGTCTACACTATTAACATTATTTCAAAAGTGATGTAAGCATATGATCTTCCATGGTAGTTTAGCTAAATTCACAGATATTGTAATGAGGATAGGGAGTTGTGCCTTCTCCTTCCTGATTTCTAAACTAAGCCTCCCCACATCTCTGCACTCACAGCATTCAGTTGATCTCCCCTGGCTACAGCATATTTTTGGCTATCATAAACTTAACATGTTTGTGAGGCATTGTAATGTGTCTGTGGTGATTTCTAAGATGGACCACAATGTGGTACCCGAGTTGAACTTTACAAGCAGAGAATGGGGCAAGACAGTAAAGCTGCCTCTGAAATTTGATGAATTTGTAAGTATCAGGCAGCAACCCTGTATGAGCAGGGCACGGAGCAACTAATATGTCACACAAGCATAAGGCCTCAACTTCCGTAAATGGCCTTTATAGATTTAAACTTGCATCCGCTGCTCTCAATAGTAGTGATATCAGCTCAGAGAACCATTAAATCAACAGAAAAGACAAACTTGTGCCTCTCTCCCTGAAAAGATAACTAAAAATAAAGCAGAACTGTGGGTGGTAACACCATATAACATTTTCCCTCTAACATAGTTATGAAATTTAAGGATGTAGATGTTGTTGGGAATCAGCCTAGTTTTTACAAAGCATTATTTCATCTTTCTTGCTTGGTCTTGATTGTAACCTATGGCGCTTTTATATTTGGCTACAGTAAATCAAAATTATAAAGAAACTAAATGTTCAGATTTTGCAATTTTGATTTTCAAATTACTCTGGTCCAAAGACTGGCTTGTGAATATCTTGTCAGCAACAGCTCCAATGAGCTAGCAACAGAGCAAGTAAGTCAGTAAGGCAACCTAATCTGAGCCATTCTCTCTTATCTATTGTGTTCCATGGGAGCTGCTGGGTATTGAATCCTTGGGAAATTCTGTTGTTGCCTTTAATTTCCATAACTGGGAGCAGATAAGTACAGAGCATGCTTTAAAATCTGGCTAGTGACATCAGAATCTTTTTAAAGCCAGTGACATTGACATAAAAATCAAATCCCTTGCAGGTGCATATGTCTGAGGTAAAAGTGCTGCTATTGTGCTCTGTACACAGACTCCTTCTACATGCTAGTCTTAGGGCTAACACTTCAGAAGGCATGGCCCTGGCGGAAGTAGTATGACCCATATGCACAAGCATAAGAGCCATTATCAACCAATGGAGCTGTGCTTACCGCAGCTCCCATTGGCTGGGAACAGTGATCTACAGCCTACAGGAGCTGTAGTCACTCCTACCTGTGGAGGTGCAGGTAAATATAGTGGCAACATCTTACCAGGGGCTAGCCCTGGGGAACCAGCTCTGGTCCACAGGATGGCATTTGCCTTCTTTATACTCATAGGTTACGTCTACACTGGCCAGTCTTGCGCAAGAACATATGCAAATGAGGCACAGCGATATATATGAGCTGCCATTTTTGCGCAAGGGGCTTCTGCGCAAGAAGGAGCCATCTACACGGCTCCTTCTTGCACAAAAACCCCCTCGTGCACAAGAGCCATTCTCCTTCTTGCGCAAAAGCCCCTTGCGCAAAAATGGTGGCTCATTAAGTATGCAAATGAGGCACAGCAATATTCATTGCAGTGCCTCATTTGCATATCTTCTTGCACAAGACTGACCAGTATAGACGTAGCCATAGAATCTAGTTGTGCTGATTCCAGATGTTATGCTAGATAATCTTTTAAATGGAAAAGTGCAAAGGTTCTGAGGCAACAAGGCAAAAAGCTGAACACTGACCCATTCAGTGTTACTATAGATTGAAACGTTCTGGTTTTACCATAGAAAAATGTTTAGAGCCATAGTCTACCAGAAGTATCTTGCAATAACTACCCCACATCTTAACAAGCCACCCGTTATTACAAAATATTTTTTTAAATAACAGGCATGCTATTTTGACATCCCTGTAACCTTCATTCCTTGAAGGTTAAGGGATGTCTCAAAATAGTGCGTTATTTCAAAATTTGGTGCTGCATAGATGTGCCAAATTTCAAAATAAGCTATTTCAAAATAGAATCGAAGTAAGATACGCAATTTGCATAGAGCAAATTGCGTACCATATTTCAAGTTTAGGGTGCTGCGTGGACGCAGCCACAGTGTTGGTTTTATATTTGCAGAGGTTCTAAAGATAATCAAAGTAATTAGTAGATCCAAGAAGTATCAACACTGATTTTCTGTCTTCATTTTTTCATTTTTGCCAAAGATATTTTTTTCAGTGTTATGAAAATGGTAAAGGCTAATTTTTCTAGTGTCTACTAGCTGGATATCTTTCAGTCTTTCAGTTACCAGTATTAAATAGCTGGGGCCTAATTTTTGGAAGTGTGAGCACCTACCATTCCCACTGAGGTCAAACCCCTGACAGTGCCAATTCCTGTGGAAAATGAACTATTGGCTCTATAGCCACTCTTCCAAGTCACTCTGGATTAGTGATGATTGTCAGGAAGTATCTGTGATCACTATACTTCAACTGGAAGGAAAACTGAGCATTTTGCAGAACATCTCAGAGTGGTGGGAGGACAGACTCTATACTCTCTTACATAAACACAAATTACAATTTGCAGTTTGTACTCACTGAATCTATTCTCTAATTCTTCTAATTCTCCCATCAAGGGAGTACAGGTGAACTTCCATGTAAAGGACAGGATGTCCCATCCCCCTGTAATCCATAGATCCACAATGTTCACCAAAGGGGACATCTGTGCGTCAGCCCTCTTCCTCCTTTATTGTGGCCCACCACTTCCCTCTTGCTTCTGGACAGGATGGCTCTCCTAGGAACTTTGCTGCTTGGGGCTTCTCCAAATGCTCTGTCCCTGATACTCCCTCTTTTATGGGCCATAGTTATGTGGAGTGGAGGATAGAGCCTGCCCTGTCTGCTTCAAGTTTGGTTGCAATAGATGGGGAAATCTGCTTGAGAAATACCAGCCCTCCCTTTGCCCTTGGAGAAGGAACCCATAGAAGTTTCCACTAGGTTGTAGGTTACAAAGTGAGCTTGCTGCAGTGACAGCACTCCCTATTTCCCCTCAGCTGATTACATACAAATCGGTTTCTTCCTCTCATGGAAGAGAAAGGAGAGAGCCTGAGCCCAAAAGAGAGATGGGCAC